>VZRM01002768.1:2008251-2079790 GCA_013397955.1 Grantiella picta | reverse complement strand
GGGGGGGGGAGGAGTTTGTATTTTGGTGGGGAAGTTTTGTGTTGTTGGGTTTTTTGGTTGTTGTTGGGTTTTTTGGGGTTTTTTTGTTTGTATTTTTTTTTTTTGTGACAGCTGTCTGAACTGTTGCATGAAAATTATCTATTTTAAAAATAACCAATCATGTAGCCAGCCTTCACTATCCCTTGTTTGGTACAGACTGCATTCTTCATAGCTTTTTGCTGAAACCATAATAGCAGTTCCTTCTTTTTCTGCATTTTCGAATGTAAAAGATCCTTGCTAAAGGAGTAATGCAGATCTGGATAATGAAAGGTGAACTTGCTATGTACAACAACTCTCTTGTCATAGGGCACACATGCAGTCAAGGTTCATGCTGTTCTCCATCAGGGATTTATGCAGTAATGAAAATTATAATTATGGATTCTATGGTATTCTAGTTCATTTTCCTAAAGGCAGAAGTTAAATGCCTGTTTATAATTTAACTTGAAATATCAGATCATGTTGGTGCAGTGTCAATATAGCATCACTAACACAGATTATTCCAGTTATTGGTTTGCCAAAAAGAAGGGGAAAGCTGTTACAGTTTGAAACTTCTCTGTTTTCTCACTTGCATTGCATCATTTGGTGCCAGTCACCTCTTCTCACATGAGGCTGCTACATACATGAAGATCTAATTTAATAGCCTTATTGAAATTATCAAGGGTGTAATAAGAATTTGAAGATATAAGTCTAAGCCAACTGAATGTTTTGATAGTAACTGTACAGGAAAATTACTTCTTTCACTGAGAGAAATACCTGATTTTGGTCAAGACTGTTGAAGGTTTGTGCACTTCATGGTGTGTCAGGTGTTTAGAAACAATCTGTTTCGATCAGACAGAGGGGGGAACCATAAAGAAAATAAATATATCAACAGCAACCAAAAAAAGTAAAACCAAACAAATAAAAAAAAAAACCACAAAAAAACCCCAGGAAAACCAAACCAAGCAAACCCTTTATACTTACGACTAATAGCAAAGAATTGCTCTTCTCAAGGTAAATTATGACATTTATTGTTCATGTTGTCTTAGCCTTTCAAAATGTGAGTATGAGTAGGCTTCTTTTTAGAGCTGTATTTGACTTTAGCACTGAAGATAATTCTCTTTTTATTTAGTATTCTATCTTCTGTTGGCTAAATTATTACCTTTCTTCTTATGCTAGTTAATCTGCATGCTCAGTGTTTGTTTTCTTTTGAGTCGCAGGGCTTCTTGGGTCAGTGCTCTGTGAGTTGGTGGTTGCAATCTGCCCCTGCCAGAACCACCTTTTCCCAGACAGAGCTGCTTTCAGCACAGTTGCTGAGTTGGTTTTGTTAGTTTCTTCCTTGTCTTGGGAGCTCTGCCAAATGACCTTATGGCCTGTAAATTCTGCATTCTCTGTGTCCACTATCAGTTGGACATCCTTCTCTCCCCAAGCTTTGTCAACCTCCCCCTCGGTCTGAGATCTTTGAATCATGTCAGGTCCTAAACCTTAACAAGGCAATTCTACTGACAAGTAATTCATCTTTCTAACACCTGGACATTCGATCCCTGCTGAGATTGGAGCAGAGCAGGAAAGGGAGGATGCTGCCTTTCCTGGAGGTCTTCCAGCACAGCCAAATCGCTCATCATGGGCTGAAGGCTGCTGCCTCAGATATTGGCAGGGTTTTGCTGTTACTGAAGACGAGCTCCGACCAATTTGCTGCCAAATTTCCCAGCTCTAACCAATTTGCTGACAAAGTTCCCAATGGAAGCCTGCTCAGTGGAAAACAGAGGATAATCCTCCTCTTTCTACTTTTAATCCTGTCTTCCAGAGGTGGCTGCCCACATCTGTTTTGCAAATTATTGCAATTGTGTTTGACAAGCATGGATTTTGGTGAAGTAAATAGAGGTTGTTATCTTATGCTTTTCTTTGTTTGCTTCTGCTGCACTGGTCTGGGGGGCACTAGTTCCACTATTAACTAGAAAATTTTATCCAAGAGCATCTTCAAACGACAGCGGAGGGGCTATTGGCAACTCCAGCTGAGGCTGCATCTGGTCCATCTTCCCTCCTGCCATGAAGCAATTTAAGTGGCTTCCTGTGAGTCATTACCCGAAGTGAATTGATATGTACCTCTGTATGTTAGAATTAAGGAAGATTGGTCTCTGAAGGATTTGTATCTTATGATTACATCTTCTGATGTCTACTGGAGTACAAACACCAAATGAAACTTCTTGTGTGGTTGAGGTCCTGAAGATCTCTTTCTGTGCAGATTTTTTGCTAAGGATCATGGCATGTTATAGCTGGTCCTTCAGTGAAGGCCTCTTTTTCTTTCCAGTTTTCTAGTGCCATGCCATTTAAGGATATAATGGCCTTGGAGATTTTTAATCCTCCTGTTTAATGTGTTTGAAATTGGCTAGTAGGTTCAAAGATAACTGGAGAATGGAATGGCAAATTCTCACATGCAGTCTTAGTGTAGTTGAATGAGATTTGCTTCTTCAAGAAGACAGGTTAGAAAGGGGTGAGAGAGGTTTCCTGCAGACAGATTGCCTTGATGGTGGGGACCAGAGGGCTGGAGTATGTGGCTGTTTGTAAATACAAGCTTAGCTCAAATAAATAAGTGTGCTTTAACTCTTCACAGCCCAAGATTTCATTGACAGAACACATTTGCAAAGGCAGGGGCTCATTACTAAAGCTTTACTGATGAGGCTGGGACACTCTGAACACAATATTTAATGTACTCGTAACTGGCAGTTGTAGCTCAGGAAGGAGCACTTGGGGTTGTCATGACTGCCTTTATAGTTCTCTGAAATCCATTCGCTCATTTTGAAGCAGAGGCCAAAGAAGAGGTTTTTAAAATATAAAAATCTTGGCCTCATCAAGAAGGATTTTAAGACAAAATGGACTGCATTATTTTGCTGTTGTGTAAGATCTTCATGCACTCACATCTTGAGGATTGTGTGCAGTTTTGGCCTCCTGACCTGAAGGAGGATAAAGTACCACCGCATAAGGAGCAGAGGGAAAGGCAACTAAAAAGATAAAGTAGATGAAACAGACTGAAGAGACTCTTACAAAGATCCAGGTTTCTTCAGTTTGGAGCAAAGGTTGAGGTGTGCAGTCACTAAACATTACACCATCACAAAAGCAACACATAAGGGTTATTGTAACTGTTGTTCATCAAGTCCAAGTTGCAAGAATTGAAGGACAGTAGACAAAAATAGCAGTAGATAAATTTCAAGCACTCAAAAGAAAGTATTTTGCACTGAAGGTTTCAAACTTTTGGCATTTACTGGTGAAGGAAACAGTGAAGATGGATAGTATCAGCAGGGTCAAGAAAGTTGAGTGAATTTATGAACAGCAGCTCCATGGATGGGATAGTAAGAGGTTAGCACTGTCCATCATTTCTAATTCATGAAATCTGGAGGCTGCAGGAGGGAACAGATTGGAGAAAGAGTATCTCTTACTGCTCTGTTGCAGAGGCAACATTGGGCTTGATGAACCATTGTCCTGAACTGTTGGGCGATTCCTTCGGTTCTTGTAGTGTTCTGAGCTCATGTGTAAGGCAAAAACTAGACTGTAGATTGTAAGTGATGCTGTGTGAAACAGCAGTTAAATGCCCTAGTTTTATCTGGTCTATGTCAAAGGCCATAATCTGTTGACCCTAAATGTCAGTCTGGCATGATCGTAAAGCCAAGAGGCAATGATTTAAACTGTGTTAGGATTATTGCTTGAAGAACAGATTAAAGATTTTTCACAGCTGCATCTTGAACTGTGGTTAATGATGGAACTAAGTGCAGAAGACAAATGTTAGTGACAATTTTCTTTTACAGTAAAACCTTTGAAATTGCTTAAGCATACTAGATTTACTAGATTTACTATGGTTAACTAGATTTTCTTCTTCGACAAGTAAACACCCCCTGTTTCATCACTGTGCTGTAAGAATGTTTAGATGAAAGATGATGTATGTAGAATAAAGTGACTGATTTGAGAGAGAGGAGATCATTGTATTCATATGCTGGTAAGCAAAATTAGTGCAATGAATTTTGTGTGTGTGATCATAACGCTCTATCCTCCAAGTGAAAATGCCTGAGAGTCTAGGGGTGGCAACTATTTCTGAAGCAATCATTGAAGTATCTTCTAAGTGGTATTACAAGGAGCAGCAACACCATAAGAATTCATTTCTAAACCAAGTGCTGAAATAAAATCATATAATAAATTAAAAATAATCTGTGTTCTTACATTAAGTTTCTCAAGGTGGTTTTATTTTCTCAAAGACAGCAAGAATAACAACAGAAAAAACCTTCTTTGTGCATATTGTACATTGCAAGGTGTTGCTTTGACTGCCTTGCATCATGCTAATTACTTTATGGTTTTTTTATGAAAGTGAGTTTTTCATCATCTTCAATGGCCATTAAATGCAGTAAGCTGCATTTAAAATAACCCAAAGGACTAAAATACTTTGGAAACTTCAGTGGGTACAAGCCTGTAAGTATATATTGGTTAATACTTTGGAAGTTCTTTGGGCACAAGAAAGTCCTTTGCCTTCTTACATAACCAGTTACTTTACATGTGTTGAGCATTTTTTGTCCTAATCAGTGAAACTTTATATGGAGTAAATTAAGTCTTGGAGAAACATGTTTTTTCAGAAACAGCTGCTCTCTCTGCAAATGTTAGTCCTCCAACTGTTCTTCAGTATCTATCAGTCCATTTTAGGGCCAAATTAAGCTGGTTTTACACTGACTGGTTTTTAATGCTATGAATCATTCATTATAATGGGATGTTGCTAAGGTAAATAAGGATTCAGATCAGAAAGGAAGCATATGGTTATTGCTCAATTTTCTTTTTTTTTTTAATGTATGTATCTCCTGGATGAAGTAATGTAAAGAATACTAACAAAGAAAGAGAGAGACCAAGACCTGGAAATAAAAGAAAAACCTCTATAAAGGATACTTCAGAAAACAATGGGAAGGGGGAAAGGGGGGAAGGGGAGACAAATAGTTTAATTTTGACAAGAAATTTTTAAACATTTCCAGTGAAAGAACCCGCAATCTGGTGGTATCATGAAGAGTAAAGTAAGTGGTTATCCTAGTCTCTGAGATGGAATACAACAAAGTAGGACAAAAAGAGAGCACTAACAGGCAGAGGACAAAGAAGGCTGAGGACTGAACTCTGAGAGGACTTCAGCTATAGAGGGAACAGTGCCAATCACTAGTTCCTACTGCTAGACCAGACTGAAAGTCTGCAAAGAGCAGCGAGTTCCTTGCTTTCCTTGAGATACCAGGGTCATGCCAGATCATGGCATGCCTGTTGCCTTCATGATTTTCCTTAAATCCAGGTGCTTTACATCAGATGTAGCCTGTAGGTCTGGTCCAAAATGTGCAGAGATGATTAGTGTGGTGGCAGAGGCTGGACAGTCTGTTACCGGGCTAGTTTGCCAGTAGTGTTGATAAGTGGAAGCTGAGTTGCCTCCCCAGGGCAGCAAGTCAGGACAAAAGGATTCATTAAATATATTGTTTCTATCAAGAGAAACATATTTACTGTCCAGGCCAATCTTCTTTTTCTCCCAACGTTTACATCATCAGTGAGAATCAGTCTTCTGTACTGAAAGTCCTTGTGTGACCAGTACAAGGGTTCTCCCTCTGTCTCTTTGCTGTTGCAGGTAGAGCAGTGTGGGTGGCCAAGCACAGCAGGAGACTTGAACAGTCCATCTTAAATGTGAAGTCTGTCCTTGCACTGAGGGGTGTGGGGAGCTGTGGCATGGCCCAGAGATATTGATGGTGGTGATTTCAATGAGAAGTGTGGGCTTCAGGCTGGTTATATGGGGCTATTGTGCTGTCTTGTGAGGGCCTGGGAATGGTGCTCTATGGGACACCAAGTCCCAAGGGTTTCCTCCCCTTGGTGGGTCATTCATGAATGTGCTGTGCTAGCAAGTTCTGCTACAGGGAGGACAGGATAGGGCTGGGTGAGGAAGGATTGCAGTGGGGAAAGGAAATCATGTTCTCTGCCAGTAGATGACTTTTTCTGGAGTTAGCTGTCTCACTGGAACTGCTGCTGGCAGGCAGAAAGCAGAACTTTAGTTTGGGTCCCTTAGGATGTGATGAGTGCGGAGTAGGGAATGCAACCACAGAAACGGCAGACAGCAAAGTAAATGAAGAGCCATGCTGGGACATTGCTCTAGCAGTTTATGGAGAATAGCAGGAAAATACATACAGTCAGTAACCACAAGAACATGTAAAATGATGAGGAGTGAACAGAGATAAGGAGGCTTAAAAACATTAAAAACAATTTTGGTTGAGTGGCTTGACTATACTACATTTTAGATTGCTCATCTGATAACTAATAAGAAGCAGAGAAATTTTGAAAGTATAAAAGCTCTGCCTAATGGTGAAAGGAAGCAGAGACACAGACAAATGGACAGAGATAGGGTTAATAGGTGCTAAATTACGAACAGTAGAGCATTCTCCTAAACTGAGTAACGAAAAAGATTTGGTAGAGGATGAGAGAGTAACAGTGAGAGTGAGAAGACAAGAACAATAATTTTGTAGCTTGATGCTAAAAAGCAAATTGAAGATATGAGGTGGATGAAAATTAGCAGTGTTATAACTGATGAAGACTTGTTCAGTAAGTAAAGCTTCTAATTCAAAGTTCCAATAGCATTAACAATTTCTTTTCATATCCCTGGTATTTTTAGTAAGTATTTAGTCTGTATTTACTGCACCATTACTGTAGGGCAAGTGTCAGAAAAAGCAAGACACTATCTGTCTGGAAGTAAAAGTGATTTTTGTGTTTATCCTTTGATTGCTGTTCACTGCCTTCTCTCTTCACTCTTAGCAGCCTTAAAACATCTGATCAGATTTATCCTTCATGCTTTGAAGGTCTGCAAGCTGCCATATATGTTTCTGTTACAGAGAACAGAAACACTGTCTCTATATGTTCCCATGTTCCTGTCAAAAGGAAATTTCAGGAATGCTAAGTATGACTGTTCTTTCCCATGGGGGCATAGTATCTCTAGATAAGAAAGGTTTTTATGACAGAAAGAAAAGAAATTATGACGTGGGGTAGTTTTATATGTTATGTAAACCAGCTCATTTATTTATTTACTTGCACAGATGAAGTAAAAAGACAAAATTATTTATTTCTCTAGTCATTTCACAGACAGAATAAATTTCTCTGTGAATCAGTGCATCCAGGCTTACAGAAGAACTAAAGTTATAATCCAAACCCCATATAATCTACAGGCTCCTGAATCCTATTGAATTCAGTTGGCTTTATATAAAGTATAAGCTGGAAAGATAAAGTTTTAAAATCATCCCTCTTCATGATAAATTTTCTGCTGAATGTCAGTCATAGCATTGCTTTGCTCAGACATTGTATTTGCTGTATGCATGCTGTGGGACAGACATGAAAAATTTTATCATTTTTTGTTTGGATTGGTTTTATGGCTACCACCAAAACTTATCCAAATTAGCAATTTTTCTGCCATCAACTTTTAAGGCTGTGAAGCCAACCTGGGTCCTGATGTTTTGTGTAGTATGATTCTGCATTTTGCAGAACTCTGGCACATCTGATGTGCATGTGTCTGTTCACTTACTCATGTATCTTGGCATTGTAATGAGGTGAAGGTTTTATGTACATGAAAATGCACACAAATTAGGTTTTTGTTCCAAAGACCAACGATGGGTTTTAGGCAGGCGAGGGAAACAGAACTGTTCCCAGAACATATTTCTATGTGAGTCTTTAAGCAGCTGATAAGGACAATATCTATCATTGTGTCTCATGTATCATGAATGCACTGGTGGTATTTATCAAAGATGTATCTGAAAAAATCATTATTTTTGCTTCCACTTTTATGTGAAATTCAAACGTAGAACATTAAAAATGATGAAATCATAGCTGTTATTCAGACTCTAAAAGTTTGAAAAATGTCAAGTGCATTGGAGGTTTGAGGGAAATCATATCTGAGTTCTCTTTGCTCATAATAAGCAGTTCAGGATTTGAGGAGAGAAGAAACAGAAAAGGATGGGAAAGTGAAACATGATGTATATGTCCAGGTTAATACTGGCTGTTGAAATGCTCTTTACTTGTGTTATTCTTTTGGGGCTTGAACTTTAAGTTTCAAAGTATAATCAGCATACATTTTAGTCTTAAAATTTGCAGAGAGCATGGAACATAAAATACAGAAAGAAAGCCACGAGGTGTATTGAGGTTTCCTCGCTCTGGGGAGGCAGAGGAATCTCAAAAACCCCACAAAAAGGAGATTCCCCCGTGCGCCTACCACGCTACCGTGGGCGGAGCGGATCCAGGACCAGAGAGCTTGTGCTTGAGCTGGCTTCTCGAAGACAGGATAATAGGAGCCTCGGCGAATGAAGGAAATGCAGTCTCTCAGCTTTTAGAATCCAGGGTTTATTGGTGGGACAGCGGGGAGGAGAAGGCGGCTGGGTCCGGGACGGAACGAGGGGGAGGATAGAGCTGGGTTCCGAAGAGCAGCGAACATCGGGTTAAGAGGGATGGAGAAATGGGAGGGGTTTACACAGGAGGGCAAACAGGGGCAAGAGGGATACAGAACTGGCAGATAAACTGGGGAATAGGAGTGGAAGAGGGGCAGATACAGAACTTTAAAACCCAATATTAACACTGCGGGTAAAGAACTTTCTAGCTATTAAATAAATATGGGATAAAGAGGAGGAGAACTTCGGGAGCCAATACCTCTGATTCCTGACCCATATCCATGGGGCTAGCCTCAAAGCTTGTTGGGGAGACAATTTTCTGTCGCCCTAACCACAAAGGTTCTTCAAACCCAGGGGGGTTTGCTGGTTATTTCAGACTCTAAGCTCAACTGAGTAGATCTCACTGCTACAGTGTATGTATTTTTCTGTGGAAGAAACCACTAAGGAGAAAAACCAAATAGTAAATGCACAGAACAGACAAGCAATAACCCTGATCCAGTGTGCTGCGGGTGCTTCCTTATTCACTTCAGTGTCATGTGATAGGGGAAGGAAAGACACAGATTCTGCTGCCTTCACTGTTCAGCGGCAGCCGTCAGTGAAAGTATTAGGAACAGGACTGTGTCCCCACATTGGGAACTGCACTGTGTGTTACTTCACCTCCTCTTTCTCCACTCTTTGCCAGCCAACAGGACAATTTTCAAGATACTGTGAATTGAATGCCCAGCAGCAAGCAAGCCACTCACTGTGCTGCAAAATGGAGCTTCCGGAAGAGAGGAGTACTGACAGTAGACATGACCAAAATGAAAACTAAGAGATAAAATCCAGGAAAGATGATCGCATATTTCTAGAGTTGCATATAAAATAGGTGGTACATTTATCTAACTATGAGATGCATTCAATGGATCCTGTTTTAGGGGCTGATTAATGAAGCACATAAAGTTGGAAGAAGTATTATGGATCTCTTGTCAGTGTAGTGCTGTGACATGTTGTATTGGCTTTCTGTAAGTGGCAATAAAAATAGGTAAAAAATGCCCTCTGTAAAGGAAGGAGATGTCTTGCACTAATCCTCACTGCTTTTGAAATGATATTTGGTAAGCCTAGGAAGTCAGAAGCATACCTAAATAGTCTCTCAGAAGAAACGAGCTTGTGGGGTTGGATAAAATTTCTTAAGACTCTCCATAAGTTATATAGGGGTTCATAATTTATATTTCCAAAAGTTACTTTACTGGTAGATTTTCAGCACTTCTTTGTTTGAGAAAAAACAGATAGTACTGTTGTACTAAGCTTAGGAAGAAATGTTTTTGTTAAGATGTCTGGGGTCAGCTGACCCCCACCAAGAAGAAATCATGCTCTGATGAAATTACTGCTTTTAAATTCTCGCTGTCTGAATTCTCTAAGCCAGCACAGGGTATTTTATGTGTCTCTGAAACAGTATTTTTATTTATATTAATAATTATTTTCTAGAAATACAATTTTGTTCAACCAGAACTACTTCAAGTTCTATCTGAATTAAAAAATCATTTAAATGGAAAGCCTGGGAGCCTTCCAGATAACAAAACCTGAAAGGAAAGAGTGTATTCCTCTATCCTCCTTTAACACAGTGATTAGCTCAATCACCTGGGGTATGGAAAGACTGCCTGAGGTGATCTGCAGTTACATTAGAGTGCAGCAGTTGGTGGTTTCAGCATTTTCCCTTGGTTAAATAAGCTAAAATCGGTGCTTTAAGTGCATCTGTTGAAGAGCCAGGAGTATATTTTGGAGCTCAGCAAAGCTATGGAGCCCAAGGTACAGGTTATAAGGTACATGAAGGCACTCTGAAATCTGTGCTTAGTGGAGATTAGGAACCAGCAGTCCCATTCCTCATTTGGAGTCTTCTGTTCAGGGGCAGTGGCACCAACCTGGTGACTCCAGTGCCCTTAAAGCTGAGCCTGATTTCATTTACAGATTGCTCTGGGTGAAATGAAACTGCTCCTTATTATTATCATCGTCAGGATTTGTCAGTGAAAGAATTTAGATTTACAGTTTGAATCGAGCTGACCTGAGATGTGTGTAACTTCTGTGCAGGCCAGTGCATGTTGATGCACCCATTGCATCAGTTCAACCATGGAATCTCACAGGTGAATTGTGTCTCTGGCTCCAAGCTGCTCCTGGTGCTCACTGATGAGTCACCCCTTGCAGCCCTGCCCTGCCAAGATTGACATCCAGCTCTCTGCCCTTGACTTCATAGTCCACTTTCCCATACCTCCTGGCACTGCGCTGGCTCATGCAGGGTTAACTTGAATGTGACCATACTCACTTTTGAGGTGAATTCTTGTAACGCAGGAGTGACTTGAAGTCTTTGTTTTTCTGTAAAAAAAAGGGTTTGCATTGTTATATAGCTCTAGGTTCTAAGCTAGGTACTATTTGAAACAATTTATAAACAAAGGACTTCTTAGTTCTGGTCACTTTTTTTTGTTCTAATTTATAATCTATTTTATCAGTGCACTTATCTCTGATGACTGTAATAATAAAATAATATTATCATTGCTTCATGTTTTTGTAGCCAAGTTCATGTTTTCTTACAGTATTATGGAAAGAATGTAAACAAAGCCCTACCTTACACTTGTGACTCTTCTGTTTGGGTGTGAGTGAAAGGAACCCTGAGAAAATTGGTAATGCCACAGATATCTTAGTTTAGAGGTATAAAGCCTGCAAGATATGAAAATAGGTACACTCTTGCTCTGTGATGAATTTTGGTCCCAAATGTGTGAATTTTGCCGTTAAAACTTCTATTAAATAACTGACCCAAGTAATATATAAAATCTATTCATTTCATTTCTGTATGATGACATTGATTATAGTGGCTTTTTGACATTAAGCAGCTGTATGAATTAAAACCAAAGGGCTTGAACGCTGTTTTCTCCACTTCCTTGCCAAATTTTTGTGTGGTTTTTTAAGTGAAACCAACAAACAAGTAATTTGCTTGCAAAATACACAAAAAGTATATGTGATTTGGGAAGAAACATGAAAAAAAATTCTCCATTTTGGAGCAATAGTACATAGCATGATTAAAAACCCATGGACATTAAAGGAAAGATTTTCACAGACTTCTTCAGGCTTTTGGTGAGATCCTTATTTTGATGTGCAGGAATGCAAAGTGTAAAATGATTCTTTCCTCAACATGAACAAAGTGAGGAATGAATATTAAAATGCATGGTGTCACCTCAGTAACTGTTCTCAGCTGTCATGTACACTTCCTTGTCAATAGGAGATGTGACACACAATGTAACATTTAAATGGTGCCATGCAACCTTAAACAGTACCCAGAACTGCATTTCCTGCTCCTCATTATATTTTAATTAAATATTGATGGACAGTTTGTTTACATCAGGATTTTATGCTGTTAAAAGTAATGCCAGCTTACGACTATTGCTAGTGAAATAGCTGGAGCAGCAAGTTGGTGATTAGTGTCAATTTCTCTGGTGACTCGAGAAACATGATATAAATAAATTAATTTGTAATTGTCAGTTGAACTGGTTTGCTGGGCTGGAAGAGATGCAGTTTAGCTAAAACTACTTGAATAACCCTGAAACATTTTGCTGTATGTACCTTATGTCCTCATGAAACTTATATGTATTGTAATGATTTGTGTGAATTGTACTATATGGACTGTGCATAATAGAAAAAAATCAGCAAACATTATGCAATGCATAGTTTTAGGTACAAACTATGAGTCCAGGAACACTGCTTTTGATGTTGTCTTAATTGCTCTCCTGTCTATTGGTTGCACTGCATATTTCAGTTTTTCTCTGACCACCTAATGTGTTCCTAACTTCCATGAGATATGTATTTCAGTTCTTAAATTACTGAATGAAGTAGATATAAAAAACCACCTAAAATATATTACAGAAAATACAACTGTTCTAGCAGTTAGAACTGCCTGTCCTGTATTTTTTCTCATATCTAATTCTCTTCATAATTTTGCAGGAAATAAATTCTGATCTCAATATATTGATTTAAATAGTAGCACAGAGGAACTTGAAATGCATGATAAAGAGAAGAATCGAAAGGAAATGAGAAGAAACTCTAAAAACATAAAGTTACTAATAGAAAAAGAAGCATTTGTCCAGGGCAGATGAAAGTAGTGATATAACGGAGAGTAGTTTGTAATACAGAATATCCTTCAACTTCCTCTATGGTGATACTGCAGATACTGTTGTATGTGGGAATATATGTACTGATTGTGTGCTAGGCTAATTAAATATCTTGTTCCATGTTACAAGATGCACAGTAAATAATGATGAAAGACAAATGAATTTTTGAAACAGAAATCCCACTTTGAGCTTGTTGAAGAATAATTTTCTCAGCTAGCAAGGGAAACACTCTGCATCAACCGTAAAACTCATAGTCATCAATAAAGTTACTTAAATTAGAAACAATTGCCTGTCCTTCTTAAAATAGCTTCTAAGCTATAGAAGAACAGTTTCTAACAAGCTAAGTCACCTTTACAGTTTAGTCTTTGCTCTTAAGTTACCCAATATCTATTGAGCTGGCTAGATGCTAATGGATTCCTTAGATGTCAGAGACGTGCTGTGCTGCTAGTTGGCATGCCAGGGTGCAGAACCAAGAAGACTGTAAAGAACTTTGCTGATATAAGAAGGTGTTTTGATACTTCATGTAAGAAGCAAAGGAAAAAATGAGAATTCGGAAGCTGCTTTATGGAGTTTTGGTTTTTTAGGTGTTTTTTTGTTGATGTTGTTGTTCTTCAGTTGGGTTTTGTACTTTTTTTAAGCAATGAAAGTAAACCAAAGTAGAAAAAGTATTTATTTGAAAGGAATGGTGTATTCTGGAGAACTAGAAAGAAGTGCATTAATAAATTGCTGATATTATCACATATCGATATTAATTGGGAAGAACCTGTGAAGATCCTATTTGAGCATCCAGTCCTCAAACAAAGAAGGGAAAACTAAGGTGAGGTTGCTTTTAAAAGCTTTGTTTAGCTGAGGTTTTCATATCTCTATGGATGGATATTTCAAAGTATCTCTGGGCAACTGTGCCAGTGTCTAAATAACCTCATGGTTAGTTTCTTAATGTTTTATAAGTTCTCTCTGGCTATTCTTGGATGCCATGTGTTCCTGCTGCCCACTAATCTTAGTAACCATCTATCAGGCTTGCATCAATATGTCAATGGCTGTCTTGCCCTGGGGATGCCAAAGCTGGACATGGTACTCCTGGTTCAGTCTCACAGGTGTTGACTAGGAGGGATTAATCCCTTCTCTTGCTGTTTGCTTGCTAATGTGGCCTGGTCCACATTTGGCCCTCTTCAGCACAAGGGCATATTGCTAACTCACATTCAACCTGTGAACTTTGCTTTTCTGCAGACCACTTCCTTAGCCAGTGGGCACCCAGGCTGAGGTTTTCCTCTCATGGCTGCAGGATTTTTGCTTTCCCATTGGTGTATTGCTGCTGAGCTTTTTAAGGCTCATGTGAGGCCTCATATCCGGCCTCGAGGTGTGACAAAAGAGCAGCACTGCCCTCAAGGCTGTTGATCACTCCCCTGAGCTTAGTATTTTTTGGTGAACAAACCCGTTGACACATAGAGTTGATAATTCACGCTTGCCTGGATGCTCAGTTACTTCTCCTGTGTTAGCCATAGACCTGTGTATTAAAAGTGTCTCATTTTTTACTCTGTGTTGGAACTTAAAAAAAAACCAAAACCAAGCCACAAACCCCCACCACATTGTTGTTAATGTTCTTCATCAGACTTCCTCTGTGAAAATCTATGGTGACTTTCTTTAGGTGTCTCTTTTCCTGCCCATCACAGCAGAGGTGTTAGGCTTAGGAGAAATGGTAGTTTTTACTTAGATAACTGGACTGGTTTTTAAGTGATGGCAAGGCAAGCATGATAAAGTTGTGCAGGATTCTGAACTTAAAAGAGGAAAAAAATCTGAAACTTTTCACTCTGGGATTCACTATATCCTTTTCAATGGCATCTCAGCTCTGGTTTCAGAATGGGGAAACAGGATGGTGGGTACACTGAGCCCTACCTGCCACGTCAGGTTAATGCATGTGAACCATCACTTGAAATAAATCATGTGAGATAGGTTTCTTTGGGTTTGGGTTTACTTTTTATTTTTGTCAGTGACCTCTCAATAAATACAAAGTTATATTTTCACCCTTTCTAATTCAAGTCGTGTTTGCTTTGGTGGGCTTATTGAATGTCCTGCCATTAGGGGACTGGCAGTGGGACTCAGTGACTGTGCTGGCCTCTGCCATTTCTCAGTTTTGTTTAAGAGAGAAGGAACAGAGTCATTTGCTTGTACGTAAATGTAAGATTTTTATTATCTGACACTGGTTTTCCTTCCCTTTTCTGACAACCCTTTGCTTCAAGCAAACTAAACCAGATTATCTCCCACCTCTTGTTCAAACTGCCCATACTGATATGCCTGACTGCCTGCAGCTGGTTAGAGGATGTCCTCAGGCACCTCACTGCTGGCAGTGACATGGTGTGGCTGACAGAAACCTTTGTCATGGCAAAAATAGGTCTCTGCTGTCCAGCCACCTGCAAGTGCTCACTTCTCTTTTGGGTCCATCACTGCAGTTGCTGCAGTCCTTATACCAGTGGTAACTATGCCTCTCCTGCTGAAGCTGTTAGTATGTGAACCAATGAAATTAAGTCAGATATGGCAACATGGGCTGCACTGTTGGTTTTCTCTGCAGTATAGGTGCTCCTTCCAGGTAGTGCATGCACCTTCTGAATTAAGCCCTAAACAACCTGATTTGTAGATGCTAACTTTCTCCCAACTTGATAGGAAGAGGTAACTTCTCAACCAGCCTTCTCGCTGTCCCTTTTGAGCCATACAGCAACTTCCCCTGATGGGTCTGCTGGAGATTTGTGTTGTATGGACCATCGTTCAGCTGTTGCACAGGATGAATTAGCAGGCATGAGGAGAAAAGTCTTGCTGAAGCATTTGTACTCCAGTAATCCTGCATCAACCAATCTGATTTGTATTAAGCTGGGTGCTGGCGAGCTTCAATTGTGAGTGTTTTTCCCAAACCAAGGTGCTGCACAGATGAGAAAGGACTGAACTGTCCTAAAACACATGAGCTGATGAGGGGTGTTATTCAACATCCTAACTGCGTAGCCATCAATGTACCACACCATGTCTTAGCTCTGCTTTCTCATTTAGGCTTCTGTTTGTGTTGACTTGTCTTGCTGTGGAACCAATGATGTCTATGTGGTATCACACTGTTTCATTTGTACAGGTTAGGGCCAGTTCAGAAGCTATGCACCTAAAATATATCCACTGCACCCCCACCTAGTAAACAGAGTAATGTCTGAGTCAAGAAGTTCAACAGATGGCTGCATCCTGTCCCAATAAGACAGATGTGGCATCATCTATCCACCAATTACTGTGTCTGAGCAAAGCCCTTTTGGTAATTGACCTGAGATTCTGTTACCTTGTTCAGCTTTTTTTTTTCTTTTTCTTTCTTTTTGGAAATTAAAAACATAATTTCTCACATTTGAATGCAGTCTTAACTCCAAATAGTCCTCTCTGTTCAGGTGAGTTGTGCTTGGAGATTCCTGATGATCACAGTAGGCAGATTGTCTCTAGTTGGTCTATTTCAAAACCTATGGTCTTAATCCTGATATTTATTTTTATTGTAGCCAGTGGTATTTTAATCATTACTAATTTTCCAAATACATAATTAACTGGAAAAAACCCCCCACTTTAAGATCTTTTTCTTCACATAATATACCCTAAAAGCTACCACCTTTCTGTTTCTCAAAAAAAAAAAAAAAATCCCGTTATATATTCAGTCCTACTTGGTGGAGTTTTATTTTAATTAAAACTTTGCCTGATTTGAGGATTGACTATTTTATGGACATAGCTTCATGGAGAACAATGCTGCTGTATGGAGCCAATTTGTAAATGTCACAGAGTGGATGTGATTCATAAACAATTTAACAGCCAGTTTCAACCAAGAATTATTTGAAAATATACTAGAAATTATATGGTCTAGATCTTCAGAATCAGAGAAAATCCACAACTTTTGTAACTTGAGTTCTATTTTTAGAGACAATTTAAGTCCAGTACAATTACAGTCATATTTCAGAAAGCATTACTTTTTAAGTGCAATGTACTGACTTGGCCATGGCTTTGAAGTCCATCTATCATAGATTATTAACTTATTAACTGACTCCATAAAGACAATGAACAAAATGGCTTTTAAACCCAAAAGAGCTGACGTTTTTTAGACTATTGCTAAGGAAGAACCTTTAAATAGAGTGGAAAAATGTGAAGATGAAGAACAAATTAGAAATAAGTAGGATTTGTAAGTAATTCTCCCTTTGCTTGCTGTGCAGATGAATCCTTGCTTTCAGGCTTTGCTTCTATGAGTTTGGTGGTGATGTGGATTGCAGCATATGTTCTGGAGTGTCTGCAGTGTTTCAAAAGACTTAAAAGTTTTTTTTTTCTATATTCAAGATATCTGATGCTTCACAGCTCTTCTTTTACAGATCCCAATTACTGTAACACTGTAGCCACTTTTTCCTTCCTGTAAGCTCTCCATTGGAGCTTGGAGACCACTGTCCCTGAATAGAGCCCATTGTTTCTTCAAAAATGCACTCCTTCCTCCCCTTTTCTGCTGGGCTGCCCTGAGACCAGCCA
Source organism: Grantiella picta (assembly GCA_013397955.1). Classification (NCBI taxonomy): domain Eukaryota; kingdom Metazoa; phylum Chordata; class Aves; order Passeriformes; family Meliphagidae; genus Grantiella; species Grantiella picta. The sequence goes on along the minus strand of VZRM01002768.1, from coordinate 2,062,704 downwards.
TTTGTTTTTAACTTAGTATGTACATAGTCTGAGAGCAAAAATTAAACAAATAACATCCAGCACAGTAAAATTATTAGAATTTGAGATCTCTCCAATGCAGTCTACTGTTGTAATTTCCTTAGGTTTATTCTACTAAAGGTATGGATCCAACATACTAAAACATAGTATCAATAGGATTCAGGTTTTCTTGTCTTCACTGACACAGAAATAAATGACTGTAATATTTTTTCATCTCTGGTAAATGCTCTACACTAGACTGAGGTGAGCTAAGATTTAAAAAAAACAATTTAAGCACTTGTGTTTCTGTTCAAAGTCGCACTGACAGACCCTAGTAATTAGAAATGCAAGTTTGCTTTGGTTCCTTCTCAAAATGGCTTCAAAGCAAAACATTTTATCCCCAAACTTCCAGACAGCTTTCGTTCCAATAGAAATTTGTTATATTTTCTAGTTGCATGTGGTTCCTTATGGCACTGAAATCCATATGTTTTTGGATAGAGCTACTGAGCTCATGCAAATCTAGTGATTTTGATCAAGGAGAAAGTCTCTTTTTCACTGAAACCAAAGCCTGTCATGAAAATTGAGCAGCCTTTCTACCAAAGTCTTGTCCTTTTTTATGGCTATTGCTCATTTGCCTCTAGCATTTTATTAATATTTTTTTGTCTCTCTTTGTCCTGGTTTAACCCCAGCCAACATTCAAGCCCCGTGCAGCAGCTTGCTCACTCCCCAGCTGTAGGATTTGGCAGAGAATTGGAAAGGTAAAAGGTGGAAAATTTGTGAGTTGAGATAAAGACAGTTTGACAGGTAAAGCAAAAGTCACACATACAAGAAAAGCAAAACAAGGAATTAATTCAGTGTTTCCCATGGTCAGACAGGTGTTCAGCCATCCTCAGGAATAAAGGGTTCCATCATGTGTAAAGGGGACTTGGGAAGATAATAACTATAACTCCATAATTTCTTCCTCCCCCATTATTGTAAGAATAATCTACAATACAAACAATAATCACTAGGACTACTAGGAGAGATAAAGCACATGATATTAAGGACCCTAAAAAATTTTATTCTATATAAATGTGGTTAAGATCTATGATTAATTAATTTTTCTAATTAACAATTAAGTTATACTTTTAGAATAATATGAAGTTTGGTCATGCTTCTCAAGATGAGTTCTAAAAGATCATCCTCAAAAACATTTAGTGAGTATGGTTGAAAATTATATGTAAATTGCCTAAAATTTCTTGGAGCAAAATAAGAAATAACTGTGACCAGCTGGTGTTTAAAAAGAAAAATAGTTTCAATGAAGGGCCTAAAAAAAAAAAATTAAAGTTAAGAATCTAATAGCAGACCTCTTAAGTTTGCTTTAGGTCTTCATAATATCTTTCTTGAAATGTGTTTTTGCTTCTTGTCATTTAACCTGGGCGAAGATGTCTGTACTGATGCATATGTTTATAATCTAGCAAAAACTGGAAAAACAGATTAGAAATTCAGTGTTGGCCTTTCATTGTCTTTATCTTCGAGTTCTCTTAATAAAGTCATTCCATGCTGACGTGCAGCACTGTGTGTTTTCAGCATTATTTAAAAAAAGCTCCACTCTGAAAACTGAAGTGGATATAGCAGCTAATATTTTTCTTAAACTACTGCTGCATTTTCAAAATAAATGAAATCTTAAGGTAAATAAATTTTGATTCGAAGGTCTAGCTTAGATTCAGGCAACTGAGCCTCTGCACTGACAGTATGGATATCAGGGTATAATGGTAGTTATTTTGCTTTAGAATTAGCTCCCTTCCTCTTACTTTTTCCTCTTCCTTAGTGCTCTTCATTACATCACTTGCAGTTTCAAATGAGTCCTTGTCATGTGGAGCTGAGCTCCTACTGGAGCATCTCATAAAATAACAACCACAGTGAAACTTTAATTTGGTCTTTGGCCTTCAACCTATCATTCCTTGTAAGGTAAATTTGTTTCATTTTGAGGGCAATCTGGAGTGTTTATTCCACATATATAGCTGCTGAGATCTGTCATTAATTTGAATTTACTGTTCAAATTGACTCTGTGTATTTTCATTTGTCAGTGAAAGCATGCCACGTTCTCTACCATATAAATATAAATTCTCTACCTCATAGGTATTGTCCTGACATAGCATATTAAGAGTTTATATTTTCTACTTGTGAGACAAATGGAATGTGAGACAGCTTAAGAAATATAAACACATTTGTTTTAATCATGTTTGAACTATGGCAAGTTGACTGTTTCATACTTGTATATTTCTGTGTCTAAAAGCAGTCATCTTGATAGGTGTGTATATCAGGACTTTGACATATTTTGTTCTATCCTTATATCTAAGGATACATAAAACAATCCTGGGTAGACTGCATTTTTTCAAAATATATGTATCTTCCTGCTTTTATATTTTTGTAAAGGTTTGAGCAATGAGCCTCCAGGTGATATGTGACTATAATCTGACTGGGTTTTGTAACATGTTTGTTTAATTGTAAGATGATTCTCCCCGTGTCCTGCAGGTTAAAAGCACACTCATCACATGGGACCTGTGGGTAAATACGTGTTTCAGAATCAAATATTCTCAACTGAAAACAGCCCACAACAGGTCCCAACAAAGTTAGATTGCATGACCTAGCTGGTTCTGTTTGTTAGAGCACAGGGAAAAGAATGAGTTACCTCTTAGAAAGCTAAGTCATACTATACAGGAATATATAAAGGCAGTATTAACTCTCTGATTTATGTATGTGGAAAATCTAGAGGGACTTGGTGTAATGTTTTTGGCATTTAACCACAGGCAAAAACTAAACCCCACACAGCTGCTCCTTTACTCTCCCCCCTCCACGCCCAGAGGGATGAGGGGGAGAGTTGGAAGGGCAAAAGTGAGAAAACTCAGAGGTTGAGGTAAAGACAGATTAACAGGTAAAGCATGTAAGCAAAGCAAAACAAGTAACTTACTCACCTCTTCCAATGGGCAGGCAGGTGTTCAGCATTTCCCAGGAAAGCAGGGCTCCATCACTTGTAACAGTGACTTGGGAAGACAAATGTTATCACTCTTAATGATAAGATAACATCAAAATGTTATCACACTTTTGTTACACAAAAGGTAAATATACCTTTTCCTTCATCCAGCTTTATATGCTGAACAAGATGCCACGTGGCTTGGAATGTCCCTTTGGTCAGCTGGGGTCAGCTGTCCTGGCTGTGTCCTCTCTCGACTCCTTGTGCACTCCCAGCCTCCTCGCTGTTGGGGTGGGATAAGGAGCAGAAAAACCTCGGCTCTGTGTAAAAACCGCTCAGCAATAATTAAAATATCCCTGAGTTATCAGACCTGTTTCCAGCACAAATCCAAAATATAGCTCCATACTAGCTGTTATGAAGAAATGTAGCTTTTTTTCCAGCTAAAACCAGCACAAATGTCAACCTAGTATCAGGAAGCCACCCTGCTCTCCACAAGTAGTGTCACATTATTCAATCACAGTTAGAACTATCAGGTGTTAATAAGATCTTGGTTGACAGAAATGCAGGGTTTTTTTTTTTAAACTAGGGAAAAAACCTATCAAAAGTATATTGTTGCATACAAATATATCTAAAATATTGCATTTAGTAGGTAATAAAATTGTCCTTGAATTGGCTAGTTGCTTGGCGAGGGACAATGCCCTATTATTAATAGAAAGTTAAATCTTGGCACATAATCTCAAGGCCTTACTTGAATAAAGAAGACACTGTTTATGTAACATTAAAGTATCTAACACTGGAAAAGTACTTCAAGCAATCCTAAGAAAACATGGGTTAGAAGACATCTCATGGAAATGAGATGCAAATATAAACAGTCTGACAACAGAGACCAGTGTCCTTCCTCTACCATCTTTAGAGTTTTCAGAAAAAAAGAGAACATATGTATTGAGCTAAACTTCATTAAAAACTCAGAGGATAATCTTCTAGAAGACTTGCAGAGAGGGTCATCAGGAAAATGCAGAGAGACTTCAGTAAAAGACACCTTTTAGAGCTGTTCTAATAGTTCTCTTTTAACTTCTGCCAGGTTGCTCAAATTAGTCTGTCATTGTCTCAAAATAGGGCTGTTCTGTCAGGTTCACTTTATAGGCTGATGATCAGTAAATAAGTATTTAATTCATAGATCTCAATAAAGGTCTGTTCTTTGTAAAATATTTTCTCTGTTTTTTAGGTGAGATAATTAAAGCACAAAGCATATGAGGGAATTTTGCAGTAAATCAGCAGCAGAGTTAAATAGGGGAGGATGAAGTTTTCTTGATTTTCAAAATAATGCTCTGGCTATTTGGCTGTAAATTAATTTTTACTGAAACATTGTCCCTTGCAAAATTTATATGAATTTTGAGGTGAAAGGGTTTTATCATACCCCAGAACTTGTGCCTGATTCCCCTTCAGATTGTCTCACCTTCACTCTGTGGGAATTGTCCTGATGAGGTTTCTCAAATCCCCTCCTGTTTATTTAAGTTGTGGAGCAAAAACAATGTAATTTACTTATAAGACCAGTTGTGCACTTTGATTTCAAATTCAGAGCATCATGTGCTTCCAGATATAATCGTGTTGGATTCCTGCAAATTTACAAAGATAAGTTGTTTACAGTATATTTGACTACTCCTTCACAATCAATCCACTGTACAGTTTCTTATAAGGATTTCCAAACTGCTGTAAGGATTCCCTGAGCCAGTGTTTGTATCTCTCTGTGTTTCACTGTTCAAGGTGCTATTTTCTTCCATTGGTTTGCCTAATGCTTGTTTTTTGAAATAATTTTTAATATTCTAGAAAATCCTGATGTAACCAGGCTGTTTGATTGTGCTCTGTTACAAGAATACTGAGGCATATTTGGTTTGAGCCCAATGACTGATGTTTTTCATCAGCACTTCAATTACCATCAGTGAATAGCTACTCCCTATTCATGCACTGCACGCTATTCTTCATTTTACAGATTTCTCTTGTACCCCTTTTATCATTCCTTTTCCTCTTTGCAGCGTTTGTGTTCCTTTGGGTTTTTTACACAGAGGTGTTATAATTGTCTTTTTCTTTTCTTTTTCTAGTAGTCATCAATTTGTTTAATACAGAGGAGCAGATAATTCTGGATTTGAGCATATTACTCATATATAGTATGGCATAAGGGTCTGTGTTTTGTGCTCTACTTATTTTCTAATGTTCTGTTGTCTTTTTGGTCACCAGTGAGCATTTTGCCATTTGTTTCCACGGAGCTATCTACAGGGAATATAAGGCCTCCTCCTTGAGAGTAGCAAGCTCATTTGTTACTGTGTGTGCAGCCAGGCTTGCTCATTACATGTATTTATTGACACTGAATTTCATCTGCTGTTCTGTTGCCCAACTGCTCATCATCCTGAGATCCTTCTGCAACAGATGGCAAACGTGATTGTTCAGAGCATGTTAGGTGCAAGTAAACGATATGCTTGCTTAAATACAAGGATTATAGTACAATAACGTGTGTCCTTTCATGTCAAGTTTCCCATGGAATTTTTCTGGATGTGGGCAGAGTTCTTCTTTAGCTTCCCCTGCAGCTGCAAAAGGCACTAATTTTTATTCAGTTCTACTGTAAATACAGCTTTTTTTGAACTTCTCTGTCCATCACAGAGAGGCTCGAGGGTCTGATGGGAGAAACTTTGTCAACCATAGTTTATGTTTTGGCCAGGAGGCAGGATATTTTGCGGCCTCTGAGGAGCTTTGGGAAGTATTAGATCAATGTGCAAATTGCCATAGTTAGGGCTGTGCACCTCACTGGCTCACCTGCCTTAATAATGAAGCTGATTTCAGTCAGGCACTGAAATTGAAGGTGAAGTGCATCATGATAGCGAGGGAAAAAGCAAAAAATGGTGCATGAAGTACATTTCAGTAAGCTGAAGGGTGATGTGTCCATCACTGCTTTGGGGGGACTGATGATCAGATAATGCCAAACAAGTGCCATGTCTCACAAGCTCTCTTTACTAAGGCTGTACATTGACTATATTATTGACTAGACTAGGGTCACATTTTAGGGAATAGGAGTAAGAGATGCTTTCAAGATAATCCTGTATTTTATCATGGCTCTTGACAACTGTGCATGTAATTCTTTTCCAGTGTCTGCTGTCAGGGGATCCTATCATGTGCCTAGCCTTAGGTGTATTGGGCAATTTTAGGTTTCCCCTGATCTCCTGCTTAATTCCAGCTGCCAGACCAGAGGGTCTCCTGGAGAGTCTGTGTAACTTTTGCTTCTCTCCTTTCTGAAACAAGGATTCCTTTGTGGCATTGTGAATGACTATGGAGACTGAATGGTTATAGCCTAATCAGTTGCACAGAATACTTTTGCAGAAAAAGAGGTTGATGATGACTCCACAGTAACAGAAACAAAATTCAGGGAAAATATTTAATGCAGGGAAACATTTGTGTATTAAAGTGGATATTTAATTTATATTTATAAGCAGCATATATTCGGTAAAAATTATGAGATTCAGTTACTGTGATAATTTTCCTCAAAAGACATATTATGACATTTTACATGCGTAATTTTCCTCCCATGCATGCCCCAGATCTTCAGCTCCAGTGAGCAGTTTATCTTCTTTAATAGGAAGAAGGAAAACAATCCCCTTATTCTGGGCAGGAACTGGTTGAAAATTCATTCACTCACTGGAAATTAATATGTAATTCGTCTGAATTTTCATTGTGACTGTTCTCCTCGGAGCATCATACCACATTTTTCTTCAACAGCTGTAACAAAAGATTCTCTTCAGATTTATTTCCATCTTTGTGTAAGTTCATAAAAAACAGCTTTGAAGATTTCGATGTCTTGTTGTTCAGAGCAGTGGGGAAAAAAACCCATTTATGATGGCTTCACTTCATTTCTGGTCAGACACTGCCACATATAAGATTTCAAAGGGCAGAGTTGGTTTGTTTCTTGGTTTTGTGGTTTGTTGTGTGTTTGGGGTTTTGGGGGTTTTATTTGTTTATTTTGTTTTTTTAAATTTTTCCAAATTGTAGACAGGTTATAGCTTTGATTATTACATTTCAGTAGTTGGTCAGAAGGCTTTGTGTCTAAACTTTTTAACTAAACCAGACACAGAAGGAAATCTATGTTGCAGTTTATTGGATGCAGTGCGTTCCATCAGTGCATGGAATACACTTTTGTTAATATACAAAAAAATATTGCTAGAAAAAGATATTAGGACTGAAGTTACCTTAACAGTCTCTCTTCAGCAACTTCAGCTGTGACAGAGTATATTTTGCAAACACAAAGCCACAAAAGCATCCTTTTTTTTTTTGTTTGCTTGTGTTACTCAGCCGCTGCAAAAATTGCCTAATGGTTTCTATAAAATCAAGTAACAAAAAGAACCTGACTTCTATCTGCTCCAAATCCTAGAGATAACTTAGCTTGCAAAGAGTGGGGAAAGAAGAAATTACAAAAAGAAAACTGTTACTATGCTCTGTGACAGAAACTGGTTGTAGGGTAGGTAGCTGGGCTCCATTTAAGTTTACTCCTTGTCCGAGTGTTTATGCAGATCTCCTGCATAACACAGTATTAGATTGCATTTTATAGAGGAGACTTCCTTCAAGAAAATGGAGAAATTTAGTAAATGGTTTGCAGCTTGTTGAAAGTTAAGTTCAAATGAGATCTTCTTCCTCCACCCTGGGAGCCCTGAGAATTAGGCATGTACTTCCAGATAGATTCTACAGAAAAAAAAGCTGGAGTGGAGAGATTTGAGTTTCCAGCAAATCAGTCACAAAGTTAAAATTCGAGCCTCATTCCAAACTTGTTTGTTCAATGTATGATAAGTTAAAGACTGGTATTAAAAGCAAAGAATGACAACAGTTACCCCAGTGTCTTCATTTACTCTTGTTGATAAATATTTCTGAAAGTATAATTCTAGGATGTTCGGTTGTTCTTTCCTTGTGCCTTTTGAATCTGAAGCTGCCCAGCACTGAGATAGGAGAAAAATGGTTTTACCACTGTCTCAGGAAGTTCTGACAGGTGTCTGTCTTTCTACCAGTAACTTATTAGTAAAAGCACTGCTGAAGTAGGGAGCCATTCTGAAGTAAGAGTGACAAACATCATAACTTTATGTCAGCAATGAAGTTACTGAGTATGTTCTCCTTTCATTGCACATGGAGGGATCATTATGTACAATTACTTGTTTTTACAACTTAACAACAAAATATGACAGAGAAAAATTGTAATAGAATCATATAAATTTCTGTTTCAAGACCATCTGATGTGTTTGCCGAAACAATATCTTTCCTCAAAGTATTCTTGCAAATGATTCATTGACTTATTAAACATTAAAAATACCTACAGAAATGGCCTATTCCACAAAGTGGAAGACCTTCTACATCAATGTTTTTAGAATTAAGAAAATTATAGACATTAGAGGTGTAAACAAATGATATGATGTATAAAAGTATTTAACGTGCTGTGAAAGTAGGGATGTCATAGTGTGGATTTTTTCCATGAGATGCAAACAAGCAAAATTAAGCCAATTAAACTAAAGACAAGTTATATTATAAAGGATAAGTATAAACTTCTTCTCCAGTTACAAATTAACCTGCATACTGCAAAATGGTAGGCATAGTTAGAGAAGATACAATATATTTTGTTCTTGATCGTTTCTTGATACTTGAATTCTTTAAATGGAATTTAGAAATTGCTACCGTGAAGAATTATGAAATGGGTTTGAATACCTAGAAATAAACTTAAGAAAAATTGATAGCTTTTGATCCCTAAAACCAGCTAATGACTTCTCTGCATATATTCTATGAAAAACATTATTAGTAATGCTATTTGTTAAATAATTTAATAAGCTTATTTTATATTAGGGCTATCTTTGAAAGAAAATTCCATTTGGTAAGTCAAAGACTATTTCACTTCAGTCTTCACCTGGAGACTGAACTCAAAAATAAGCATTAGGTCTGTACAGTAGATAAAACAACTTAAAGTAATGAGAAACCACATAATTTTGCCTATACTCCTTGTGAGATCTTATCTCACAGATCTTTCCCAATATAATGCTTCTTTATTTCTCAAATACTCACCCTGTTTGAGAAGTAGTAGAAAAAATTTCATAAGCAGAGAGAAAGAAGTTTTCAAAACTGGATGATATACCCACTGTCTAGGTGGAACATCATACTTCACAGCTGTGCTCTCTCTGCAGAGGAGCCATCTATCACCAACCTTTGAACTGATGCCTGGATGAAGACTCTATTCTAAAATGGGTCCAGGTCCAAAGCCTTAGAGATATTCAGAGCTATATTGATAGCTCAATCACTAGGAAAAGGAAATTTAACTTTACCTCAAAGTGCTTATGGGTCAGGTTCTTCAAACCATGTCTCTGAAAAATGCTGCATCCTGTATAATCTCTTCTGTGCCATCGCATCAAAGACACTGTACCAAGTTACAAGCCCTTTCTTATACCTTCTGGGAGTCAGCTCCCTTCGTCTTAGATACTTTTGCTTTGACTTTTATACTTTTGAGGCACTGCTTCCTTGCCAAAACTTTATAGCTGTATTATTTTGGGGTTCACTGTGTGTCATTCAGCTTGGAAGGGGAGATTAATGTATTCTCAAATCTCTTCTCCTTGGGAGAAATGCTCTCAGGCTTTCTGCAGGCAGTAAGAAAAGAGACCAGACTCCTTCAGACTGGACATGTCAGCATGAAGACAAAGCTTCTGCTACTGTGGCAGGCCATTCCAGTTCATCCATTTACTCTCCCCATTTTCTACAAAGCAAGATAGGATGTGGTTTCAGAACAAATGGAACCTGGGAAGAGAAGGAAGCTTGTAGTCCGTGGAAGTCTTCAAGCCACGTGTGATGCTCTATGACAGGTGTAATAGTCTGATTCACCAGTGCCATGAAGTTGGTCTTTATTCACCCCTGGACAGAAGAGTTTAGAGCAACCTTCTCCTGTTATCAGAAAAGTGGCTTTAGTGTGGCATCAGACTTAAGAAATTTGTAACTTGATTTTTTTTCAGACGAGAATTAACAACCACACGGGCAGTACCAGGGCAGATAACAGAGGAGGGAGAAGGTTCTGGGTCACAAGACAATCTGCACTGGGAGTGATTTTGCTTCATGATAGGCTGATGCAATTCTGATGTTTCTGCCTTTCCATCTCTATGTGGCCCTTGGGATTTTCTCATAGATCCTGGCATTAGATAGCACATCTGCAGAAAGAGTATTATTTTGCTTGTGTAGATAGTTGGTTCTTGCATTTTTATTACATTTTGTTGTTTGATTTGTGTATGTTTTTTTTACTATATATTGTAATTCTTTTCTTTTTTAAAAGCCGATGAATACCACCTTTACTTCCCAGCTGTCTGAGTTTAGATAGCTATGCTTGACAATTTGAAATATGACAGGGAATGTTGATCTCAAATCTATATGACAAGTGTAAAACAACTTCTATTTGTGTCACGGGCCAGGTGCAGATACTACCCAACTATTTATGCTATGAATGCACACCAATAAACTGAAAATATGAGTGCAAAATTTTGCATGCTGAGAAGTCCTACAGATTTCTGGCCTGATGAACATCGAGGCCCACCTTCATGTGAGGTGAATGCAGTGAGGAATAAACTGTCTCTAGTACATTTCCTCCTTGGGAAAGAGCTTGGTGTTGGAAGAGAGACTTAAACCAAAAATTTTATGAAATTTCTTCAGAAATGAGATTCCTGCCTGGAACTCTATTGACTCGTATATTGACAATTTGGAGAATTTAGTATTAGTGTGGGCTGGGTATTCAAGTAAGCTGTTGAATCAAGAGTGAGAATTTGGCTTCCAGTTGCAGAATGGCTAAGTCTAACCCTTAAAAAAACCCAAAATAATAACAAAAAACCTATTCCAATTGCAAGTGTGTAGGATTCTAAATCACCCTCTGATGTTTGCTTCATTTCTGTGGTTGTTTCCATGAAAAGACAGCACTATCAAATGTTGACATTTTAAATGAAATTTGAAGAGAACCCAATATTTTCCAGACTTGAGAGTTAATATTAAACACTATTAGTTGGTAGTTTTAGTCAGCTACAATATCTTGAAATACTCAATTTTAAACCACAAGCAAGCATTTTTCTGGGTTAACTTAAATATTTCAGCGACTATATCCCTTGTTACCATATTAATTACTGGAAGATCATTACATGTTTTGTGTCCTGTTGCTTTGGGAGTGATTAATGACACCAAACTGTGAAGTTCCAAGGTATTCTCTGGGCATCAGTTTAATGATCCCACTTTCTCATAGTCAGGAAATCCTGGTGCTCTGTCATTACTTCTATGACAATACTTTTTTCTTTTTGGTGGTGGAAAATATGCTCTAATTTTTTTCCCTTAAAACAACACTTCACCTGTGTATTTCCCCAGTGAACGTCTGGTCTGCAGTCCTGTTGCTCGTGTTCTCTCATTCTTCCAAGTACTGACAAATCAGCTTTGGCACCACTTCCATAAGTAGCTAAATCTTGCATGCAGGTGATTCCCTTGCTTCAATGTACTTATTTATTTAGTCAAAACTAGATATTTGCTGAGGCCTCTGTGGGTTTTTGTTTATTTGTCAGGTTTTCTTTCTAAAAGTTGTAAAAGGAGCATTTGAAATCAATCATCATAACACCATGTTAAATAAGGACCATGGGTCTGGACTTTCATATATAAGTGCCTTTCCCCTCTAATTTTTATGGGAGGTGTATTTGGAAATAAATCTTCATTAAAATTCAGACACCATTAGTCACAACTTATAATAATATAATTTCATTGTTTTCTATTAAAGATTTTAAAACTTTTGCAAATGTTGACATTGTTTTATTTGGATTATAAAATTAATTGTGTCCTCTCAGAAAACAGTGAACTATTGTTATTCCTTGGGACAAACTACAGAAAAAAATGAAATGCCAAATAAAACCAAGATATTTTTCCAGAAGTTTGGTTTAGGAAAAAAATACTGCTCTTATTAAAACATCTGGCAGGGGTTTTTTCTGTGGGCCCTAGTTCTAGAGCTGAGTCCTTGAAGTCAGATCTTGAAGGCTGCATGCAGTTCTGCTCTCTCTGTCTCCAAAGGAGCACTCTGACTGTGTATCCACAGGCATGAGCTTGACCACATGCACTGTTTCCCTCTTCACATCAGGGATGCTTCTGCCTTTCTGCCAGAATCTCCTTTGTGCACAGTGCAACCTGCCGACCCAGCTTTTTTGGCAATCTGCACTCTGCTTTGGCTCAAGGCGGCTCTGGTCTGAAAGTGCTGTGCTGGGGTGAATATAATCAACACTTTTTGAATTGGAGCTGCTTCTGTCCACCTTGGCAAGATTGCCTGAAAGTCTTGCGGACAGCCCAGCTGTTTGTTAGTGTGCAAGGCCTGAGTGTTGACTTTAGTTATTCAAGGCTCTGTTGGAGGGAGAAGAGAATTCAAAATTTGGGGTGTGAACATTATTCATGTTTCGTTTTAATCACATTTACACTGCTCTTTTCATAACTCATCTAGATTAATTGCAATGAGGTCAGTCAGCAGCAGGGAATATGTTCTGAACAAGGTAAAACTTCACACCTTCCTGCTTGGAAAAGGCCAGGGTGTTACAGAGAGCCATAAAATCAGGACTGGCATGAAAAATGGGAGTGTGAAATAATTTAATCACTGTTTCTCAAAATACAGGGACTCAAGTCAGTCGATGGAACAATTTGATTTAAAAATAAATTAAGTACTTTTTCACACAATGTACCACTATGGTGCGAATTCATTCCCAGTGCAATCTGGAGAGCGCTAAAAGCATAAATGGGTTTCTAAAGCAATTCTGCGAATGCATAAAAAATAACGCAATTGGTGACTAGGAGAAAATCTGGTCTGGATGCAGACTCAGAAGGCACATGTCTGGCTAAAAAGATATAAACACCTTTTTTTTAGGGCAATCTCCAGACATGTTCAGCTGGCCAGTTTGAGAGGAGAGGATCCAGGCTCAGCAGAGCAGTGTCTCACTGTTGTAGTTGTTTTTGTGCTTCCCGAGTCCTCTTCTGCTCTAGCCTCTGACACGCAGTCCCTGAATATGTGTGTGTGTGTCTCTGTGTGCTGCTGAAGGGTCCCAGATGGACACCCCACAGCAGAGAGTGTGATGTAGGGCTAGACCTGCCTGTCATGTTTTAAGAGGTGCAAAAAAAAACATAGCCTGGGTGATCATCCAGCTTTTCAGACTTTTAAGATGAACCATCAGAGAGTGGCCTTGATGGGTTGTTAAGTGAGATGGGTGATGTGGAAGATGGCACTTGATTTGACCCTCAAATGCTGGTGGTTTCATTTATATGTTTGTGATCTGGCACGTTGCTGTCCTATGCTAGACTGGGAAATCACAATGCACTTTCTTATGTAAATGGAACCGAACAAAACAATGTAGCTGCTACAGGCTTCATGCCTGCTAGCCATGGCTATGACCAGTGCATGGCTGGATAAATAAATTCACTGCATATAATGTGTACCCCAGCTGCCTTTATCCTTCTAAATGTACAGTATTGATGCTTGTGGAATAAAACTTGGAGAAATAAAATGTAAACAATAATAACAAAGCGTATGGGTATACTGGGAGACACATGGACTCAGAATGGTGTGCTTTAAGCCTTCTGGGGAGGAAAGCTCAAAGCAAACTCTGATTGGCTCGTTATGCATTGGCTCTCATACATTACACATATTTAAGAAAAAGCCATTACTTGCCACCAGCTTTGTCTCATCTCTCCCAAATTACACTAGAAAGGTTAAAAATTGGTAATACTGAATGAGTTACCACTAGCAGTTATAATTTCTATATTCAAGGTATATATATTCTAAATTAGTATATTCAAAATATAACTCACCTTGATTTCAAAGCATGCTTACGTTCTCTTGAAATTTTCAGTAGCACATTCATTAGGAAAAATGAGGTCATGACACAATTGAAAATGAAGGTTTCTTCATGGGAGTTTATTTTCTTTACTGTGCATTATTTCTTTTATAATTTTCAACATGTCTAGAATTATGCTATGCACATTATGAAACAAAATATAAACTCTGTGAAGTTATTTCTGTGTTAATAGGAAAGACTTAAAAAGAGAATCTAGTTGAGCCAGGAATGCTGAAGTTCATCACTGTGATCTAAAAACCTCTGCTTGTGGTAGAGTAATGGGAGAACACTCTCAGGTAAGTGTCTCTGAAGTAGTGACACATTCTGCTGATGGAAGCAGTCAGTGCTGGTCCCACAGCCAGAGCTGCCTCTCTGCCCCTGCCTCCTTGCCTTGGTTGCACTGGAACACTGAACAGAGCAATGTCTATGCTGGTGTGACTCCTGAGCTTGCCGAATGCACAGCCAGGCTCTATCCATGGATGTGACAGTGCCTCCCCCTGCCTCACTGGGAGCAGGAGGCTGCTAGTGAGCTACTGCTTACAGCACTTAACCAGGAAAGAGGGGGCAAGGGCTCTGCTGTTCTCTTCACCTTGAGGGTTCTCCCCCTCCCTCGGCCTTTTCCTGGATGCTAGGCTGCCACCCGCACTGAATGCAAGCATTTCCACTTCTCCTGCCAAGCTGGGCCACTGGAGAAGGAAGGAATTAAAAATTCCCTCTAACTACACCAGAAGGCATGGGGGGGACATAGTGCAGTGTTTCAGGTTGGTTGACAGGACAATGTGGACCTTTGGACTCCAATCACTGTGCGCAAGAATCTTTCAGTTCTGTATTTCTGGACTCCTTATTTTGCTTTAAAATAGTCATCGGATAAAATCCTTTCAAAGTTCTTTAAACATTTGCCTTTTATGCAACTATGAAAGAGAAATTTGTAAATATATAAAAAAATAATTAGGGCTATTCTCTGAAATGTCCAGTACCTAATAACTATATGAAGTACATAGTCTCACTGTCAAAACCAAATTTTACTGAAAAGAAATGTGTTTGTAGTTGATTTTCTTTTTTATTAATCCTTAACTAGCTGTTAAGCTGTAGTGTGTGGCACTTACAATGAACAGTAGGGCCATATTTCTTTTGGTATAAAATCCACAGTCCTCAGTTTGCTGTGTGTATCCTTGTTCAGCAAAGGATACAGAAACCATACTAGTTAGAGAGAGAGTGATGGCAGAAACATATGGAAAGTCTGCCCTATTCATGTATATATTTCTAGCAAAATCTAGGACAAGAAAGTAGTGCCAGGGCCCCATGAAATCAAGATAAATGCATGCCTTTGCTTATGATTTCAGGAAAACTGGAGTTTATCTTCATTCTGGCCTCAGCCTTTTCAGTTGTTGGCCACCTGGATGTGAAACCACATGACTGTGTCTGCTATTGCATATACATACATATTTGTGTAAGAACATATTTATGTATGTTATGCATACATAAAGATGTGTTAGATCTAGTCTGGTCTGTGACTTATCTGGAATATTTATTTCTATTTTCAAGAGAAAATGAGAGTATAATTCAAGCACACAAAATGAAACTTTAGAAGTTTTTTGCTTGTAATAACAGGGGCTTGGACTTCTGTTGGCTGAATTGTTCTAAAAAGCAGAATGAAACGTGAACTTATAGAGAAAAGGTCTGAGACATCAAAAGATATCCTTGTAAGCAATAGAGGATACTGTAAAAGGGAAAATGATATTACATTCAGAAAAATCAGGCACCTTTGAGAGAAAGAAAAAGTGAATACTATAGAAGACAATGAACTAAAAATATTAGAAGAAAATTAAAGGGAAAGGTGTACTAAAGGCAGCAAAGAAAATACTTATTGAACATCTTTTACTTTTTTCCCTTTAACACTATTTAGGCAAATAAAAGGAGTTCAGACACCAAAGCTGAGATAGGTTTCACACTATCCTTTTTGAAAAAGGAGATGGGAGTGAAGATGAGTTTGAAGACCAAAGAAAATCAGGGCATTAAGAGAGGCTAACACAGAAGAGAGCATACATAAAATGGAATAATAATAAAAGGGTTGGGGTTTTCTTTCTTTGATATTTGAGAAGAGTATTTAGGTTTTTAAAATAGTCCATATAACTAGCAGTGAGAGCAGTAGTGAGCTTCAGTAATTGAGCTTCTCCATTTTCTTGTTTTGAAAGGACATTAGAAGCAATCTAGTTCCCTGACTCACTGCTCCAATATATTATAAATCTCTATACAGAAATACATACAAGGCCTATAGAAGACTGCTTGTTCATTGAATGGGACGAAAAAAGGGTGGTCCATGGTTCAGGGTATGTTATTGAAGAGAAACAGGGAGACTACGTATGAGCTGTACCTGATACAGCAGTGGTTTTATGGGCTCTCTCCATGTTGCGTTGCCTTGTCATGAAAAGTTGGAGCATAGGGACTTTGCTTTTCAGAAGGACTCTGCTTTTTAGAAGATTTGCATGAAAATAGAAATGGTGAAAAGCTGAACTGGCACTATTCAGTATTTAAAGGCTTCCTGTCAGGATGTTTTTGAATGAATGCTTAATTGGAAGTATGCTTAGAACTTAGGTATAGGGTAGAAAATTTAAAGAACAGAGCAAGTGATTACAGGGAAAGCAGACAGATCACAGGAGAGCAAGGAGAAGGAAGCTGTCACATGCCACTTTAGGCAGTTGTTGGAATTGAAAAATAAGTGCAAAATATGCTGTAGCCTTAAATAAGTATTCCTGGAAACACACAAAGATGACAAGACTGTATTCCTTGACTTTTCCTTCTTTTAAAAATGACTTCTCATTTCTTTGAAAAATCTTTTTTTTGTTCTTTTTTTTTAACTGAGGTCCATGCTGTGAGAATGGAGGACAGCTCCTAATAAATGAAATGGGACTATCTGACAGGATATAAGGTTTGTTTGTGTTTTGCTTTCTTTTATGGGGATTGTCAGATACTGGAACAGATTGTGCAGAGGGGCTGTGGAGTCTGTGACCTTGGAGGTTTCCAAAACCCTGAGATACTGGATGTGAATTCAGTGTTAGCCTTGATTTGCAGAGGAAGATGTACCTTCTGAAGTTTCTTCCAAGCTCAGTTATTCTGTGAATCTGTTTATTACATCTTCTCTGTTTTGTTTATCACTCCGGAACAAAGTAGGAGTTCGGACCATGTGGTTGTGTCCACACTGAATCTTGTATACAGAACTTTACATGCTTTCAAAAACAAACAAACAAACAAAAATTAAAGAAAAAAAAGTGGCATTCTTTTTCCCATAACTTATGATTATCCTTGGTTCTCATAGGTGAAACAAATGCAGAATTAGAGAGTATTTATTACCTAGGGTTGATTTAGCCTGATCCTAAACCCACTGCAGTCTTCAAAAGTTTTTCTTTGGAGAACTTCTCTGTAAGGGCCTGTTACAGCAGCCTAGCAAAATCAAAGGATACAGAATATTGAAAACTTTATTAGCATATTTGGGGCAGTGTTTGTTACACATCTGGCTGACAATGCCATTGCTGGTGAGCTTTGTCCCATCTGTCCACTTACTCTTCTTGCATGAGATATCAACAATGCTATGCTGTAGTACAGAACCTGGCAGGAAAAATGCAATTTAGAAGGTGTTAAAGGGTTATAATTGGGTAGATTATCTTTTCATAGCTATCTGATTATGTAGGACACTACAGATACAGTGACACTGATTTAAGAGGATACTTTGGTCCATTTGATGATGATACTTTGGAGGATGCATGTCCTTGATAGGCAGTGCCTGCTGCCATGTGTATGGAGAAACAAGCAGAAGACAGTATTAAAATTTCCTGAAAAAACCCCAAAACCCTTAGAAAAGAGATTGATAGAAAATAATGTATATATTCCTTGCTGTGTCATTTATGAAGATGTAGACTGGATAAGGATTCAGAGACTGTCACATGTGAGATGTCTCAGCTGGTAAAAACCCAAAGCTGATCTTTCTAAAGAGCTGAGCAATTCACTAAGTGCTTTCCATTTCAGAATGTGGGTTAGTGAAATCACACACTCTTTGGCATTAGTTCCCAGTGCATAAAAAGGTTCTGTTCCTTATGGCGTGTTAACATAAATGAACAACGGGGCTGAGAAAGAAAGTTAAGAGTAGGGTCATAAATTTTATTAAAAATAGAGCACTTAGGCCCTATTACTGATAAACACTTTGCACCAGGAATCCTGCTTAATTGCATGATGGGTCTTGTCAAGGACTGGTCCAGAAATACCCCCATATTTGTTCTGGGACAGTTTCAAAACTTTTTCACCCCCCTTTTCATCAGTTTTCTGAAAAAGTATCTCCAGAGTTTGTAGTTACTCTTTTGTCTAATTACCTTTCCCCCACCTTTACCTCCCTGAATAAAGCTACTACTTTTTATCTTCTGTTGTTAGTGAAAGCATTGCTGTGTTTTTCAGTTGAGACCTAGAAGATATCTTACCAAAAATCCAATTTTTTCTCCTAGAATATGTTTTGATGAAAAATCATTGATCAGCTTTAGTTTTATGTCTTTCTTTAAAGCATCCAGTTTTGACTGGCTACTCGTGCATACATCATGCTTGGCTCTGTAGAGAAATAACTATAGATAAAACCCATGTTCCTATGTAATGGAAAAGTTGCCTAAATACCAGTCAAATTTCTGATGAAAATTTAAAAATTTCTTTTTGAAAATAAGAGTCTGATTATGGGTCAGAGGCAGAAAGCAAAACTAGCAGGCTCAAAGAGCAGTTGTCTTATCAAGCAAGAGGGCATGTCGCCCTCAGTCTTACCAGAACTACAGTTATTTCTCCTTCCCTCAGTAAAATATTGCTAGAAAATCCAGGCTCACTCTACTGGCTGTGAGAAACTACATCCACTCTATAGAAGATCTTTTACCAGTGGTGCTTTCTGACTTGATAAGTTTGAAATTACTTAGAGATGAGAGAGTAGAAGGAACGATTATCAAAAAGAAAATCTGCAGGCAGTTCAGCATTTCTCGTCATGCCTTCTTTCACTCTTCTAGGAAATACAGTTGTAGCAACAGATACTGATCTAGCTTTTGACACAACTTCTAGTTTGCTGCTATACTGAATGTTGTGGGTTTCTTAATATGTGGTGGTGTTTATCTTTCCACAATAAGGTACAGTTTCATTTGGCAAAAGGTAGCACTTCAACTAGACTGAACTTTGGGATGTGTCAAAATGTAAAGCCTGAGGGGCCTTTTGTATGTTTATGTTGCTTTTGCAAACACACACTGCCAGCTGTGCAAAATGTCCCTTCTGCCTGAGGCTGGACAGGAAACTGCACCCTGTCTTCCTACACTTGGCTATGCTAATCCACATTTGTGATTGCCAAGTGTGATTACTGCAACATGTTGCACTAAAAAATCAAAGTGCTAGCCAAGCCAATGGGAGAGCTAAAGGGAGAAATGGAAGTTTACAGAGAGGTCCCTGGTCTTACTGAAATACTAACTAGGAGTGCTAGGTTGAGTGTTAACAAGTGTTAACGTATCTATCCCATAGGAACCTCTTGGCTTCTGCATGAGCAGTCTTTTACAAATCTTAAAAACCCACTAAAACCAAAATCAAATAAAAAAATGTGAGTTCTGTCAAATAGATTTGATACATCACAAATTAGCAGAGGATTCTTAGGTGTTTTCATGCTCTGTAAAACTCAGCAGGGAAATGTGGTCTTCTCTGTTGTTGCTTTGTAGTTCTGTTACTCACGAGAGCCTGTAAATACTCTTTCTACACTGATAGGGTTGATTGGAACTCTCTGTAAAGCTAAGCCTTGTTGTTTCTTGGTTGGTGGACTCAGCAGCTGAACAGTGCAGGTGAAACTCAGAGGTACTGATACCTTTTTAGTCCATTACCTTTCGTACATTATGTGGTTTTATTCCAACTCACCCTGGCAGACTGTTGCAGCCCCCAGCTCTTCTTGTGTTCCATGATGGGCAAGAATAAGCCATGTCCTTATGCACAGCACTGACTTTAGAGCCATAACTTGGTTAGCACAATATTTTTAGCTATCTGGAGGTTTTTTGTTTTTTTTTTTTTAAACAGAATAATGTATGTCCTGGGCTGTCTTGTAACTGTTGGTGAATGGATTAATTATTTTTACATATGTCAGTTAGACAATCTTCTTTCTCTAAAAAGTTTTGAGTGAAAGGGCATGCAAATATTCTTCCCAGTGTGAAATAAAATGCCATGGAAGAACACTGACAAACAGTTGAAATATTTTCTCGATAATTTGAAATTTCATGTCACCATTGTATTTGTGACCTTTGCTCTTCTTTTTGTTTTATGTTCTGTGATTCATATTTTTCTCTTGTTGCTGCCAAAAACTCAGTTCTCAGTGCTAGTTCCTAAGCTATCATCCAGTTTCAACTTACTTTTGCTCATATATAAAATAAGCTTGAACTATTGAATATCCCTATTTAATTTCTCACCCTAGGAAGTGGATTAAAAATAGCTAACAAGTCTCATGCAGCTACTATGGAAGCAGGTTAAGACTTTGAGACTGTAATCTGTTTAAATTGGTACTTTTACATATTTTAACTTACTCCCTGCTTGGCTTCACCTCCTGTTCCCTCCAGAAGACTTTAATTCTTTTGTCTTTTTTTAAGCATTCCCTTTCCTTCCCAATCATCTATGGAAGGGGAGTGTGCATAGAGGTGTTTTACACTGATAGGATATATTTGTTTGTGACACACGATATAAAATGTGCCATCCACTTAGTAATATCCTATTTTTGTGAAGGTAGTGTCTAAGGAACAACTGGCGAAAATGGCCCTGGCTGGCTGAGAACCAAGATTGTATTGTGTAAGAATTAGGCAGTCATTCCTCCTGGAGTTTATTAATTTTGCCTGTGTATGTGGGAACTTTGGGCTTTTTAACCTAAGGTTTCTTTTGCTTGAAACTTCTTAGAATCTGAATAAAAATAGAAGGGCAGATACTTAAAAACAAATATGGCAATCAAATATGAAGTAGTTTATGGAGTTAAAAACACCAAATTTTAATTTTCAGTTTGATTCCTGTCCAGCAAATTTTTTGTTTTCTTTGGTAGACAACACAAAAGATAATCACTTTGTCTTTCTGCCCAGTGAAAATAAGGTATAATATGTGTCAAACAATTGCTATGGAAATATTTTTCAATAAATGTCTCTTTCCACTAGAACTGCAAAATGAACTGAATACCAATGTTACTCGCTTTTGCCTAGCAGTTGTCCTTCAAATAATGCCTATTTTACTTTCCTTCCCCCTGTGAATACTCACTGCAGATGCCTATAAATGCGCATTTTGTTTAATCAAAGTAATAGCAACAGCTACTATCACACCTTTTGAACATTCATTTGACAGTCTTGTGCCAGGTCTATGGTTTATATGTGCATGCAATTCCAGATTCCTGTGTTATGTGATTGAAGTTTGGGGTATAATGCTTTGGGAAGGTAAACACAGAAGGAAGACAGAACAGGAACACCAAGAGGCAAGTTATTTGCAATTTTTTCCTGCTTATTGGTTTGTTGGTTATTTATTTTTCCAGTCTAAAAAAACCACTATTTAACTCCTTTACGTAATATTTCTTCTTAAAAAATGTTTGAGTTTTATAAGTTCTGGTTATCTTGCCTTGAGATGGGCCATAAGATCTGGTATTTTTCACATTCAAGCAAAACCATGCAAAATGCCTACAAATCCTGAAGCTGGACATGAATGACAATGCTACAGAATGCCAGAAGTCTCTTGGCAATTTGTGTAAAAATCTCCCAGCTGTGAGCTTGCTGGCACAGGTGCTTCCAGCTGTGCTGCTGCTGCTGTGGTATGAAGTGCAGTCCACACTGCAAGCTCTCCTCTCTCTTACATTTACACTGTGTAAATACTTAACTCTAAGATGCACCATGCCTTGGTGCTGTGTCTGCAGGGCTACCACCCAATGCAGACAGTGCAGAGCTGATTTTCCAGTTTCTACATTAGTTGTAGTCATACTTTTTATTACTGAGTAGACGTATTGCTGTAAGTCTTTGTACCCTACATGTAGTCTGTACAAGCTAAAACAGAGAACATCAATTATTGTTTATTAGATCTGTTGGCTTGGGTTTGCTTTTACTTGTGTTTTAGACATCTAATTCCATATAAAATAAGATGCTGTGGCAGGTTGTCTCTGTTTTACAAGGTTAAAGTTAAAAATAGTCATAATGAGATAACTGAAATTAAATCCTTCGAACATGAAAAAAGAAAAAAAATAGTGTTTATTAAGATCCGTTTATTTCTCTGAAATTGTGGTGCCTTTTGCACTATCCTACTCTTCTCTCCCCACCATTGGTGAAGGATCAGATCATCACTGTAGGAAAGGATGTACTATTTCTGTAACATACTTTTTTTCCACTTTGATCACTTAGTTCTTTCTCAGTACCTGTTATTAAAATGAAAGTCTAGGCAAGATTGAGATGATTGAGTCACAGTGCTTTCCTGCTAAGCGTTACTTGGTGAAGATGATTGGTTTTTATTGGGTTTTGTGAAACACTGATTTTCAAATGGTGCTGATAAAACGACTTATTTCTGTTCTGCCAAAACCTTTGCTGTCTTTTGACTTACTTATTAGTGATTTGGGTTTTTTCTCTTTGGTCTTGGGTATAGAGATTGCTGGGAATGCAGGGTAAAAGGAAAGACCCCATCTGACACTATCCATCCCACATCTTTTTGGAAAGGAAGGAAAACAGGTCCATCTCAATTTTTATGCTTTTGTTTTTGTTACCTCTGATAAAATCCAGTAAGCAGGCTGTGCTTATTCATGCTCTTCAAAATAATCAACTTTTCTTGATTGATCCCTTTATCTGGCTGTGAGGTACAAAAGAAAGTATTTCAGTTAACGTTTACCTAACAATTGCAATTTAGATTTGGAAGGTTCATTACACTTTGAAAATACATTGTTCACCAGATCATCTTAAAATAGCACTGCAGATGCTGTGTTATCAAACACTCTTTTTTGGTAAGATTTTTAGTGTTCTGATGGCAGTTTTTCTTCCCATTTCACAAGTCCTCAGTGCACAACTTTTCTGTGATGTTCCTTCCTATGCCATCTTTCATGTTCATTTTCTAGCTCCGTGCAGATATTGATAACTAAATTCTGTAAACTTTGTATGGTGATTTAGTGGGATCTTGTAAAAAAATAAATGCTCTAGATGTACTAAAGTCACCTAATATTTCTGTAGCAGCACAAGAATAATAAAATGCAATGTGTGTGAGGTGGCTTATGCTAATGAGTTCTCATGCTCTTATGCTCTTTAAGTTGTTTTTTCTGTCTCCCTTGGTGCTCTCTGGTGTCTTTTGTTATGGCTTATTGAAATGTAATTCTTATAGATGCTGTGTGACTAACAGCTCCATAATATAGTCGACTTTTGGTTTTATACAGTTTTTTCATTAGAGGTATTTCAGCACTTGCTCCCTAACTTTTCATAATGCCTTTCTGTGAACTTTCTTTGTGTCCTCCACTATTTCAGTTTTCAGTAAAACAGACTGATTACATGATTGTTGATAAGAGAATATCTTTTGTTATGATCCAGCATAGACCTTTCCCTTGACTAACTGGAAACTGTTACTATGAAAAATCCTCTGCAGTGAAAAAACTCCAGCTGCCCATTTTCTAATTCTAAATTTGAGATAGTGTCTTCACCCATGAATTACAAACCTCATTTCAGAACAAACTGTTTATATCGGGTCAGAAGATATTTATCAGGGCTTTCTGTGTGTCTACTTTTCTTCACACTTAAAACAGAGACTGCATTGCCCCTAAGAACTGACCACAGGAAAATCTTAGTAGGAAGAAAAAATCAAAATAATATTAATGGCTGCCATCACCATTTGGATAAGTAAATACACTCATGGATTCCTACTTGCACAACCTTATTTTAACACAACAACAGCAGAGGAAAGGGACAAATAAGGGAGAGAAGCAGTACCTCACACATACCAGGCTCTGCAGGTATCTGGGCATGACAGTAACAGGCGATTCCATACACACCTGCTCCCTATGCCAACCATTTATTTTGCTTTCCTCAGTGTGTTCCTCTGTGCTCATCAGAGCACATTTAAGATCTAAATTCCTGGTTTAGAAACTGAGGAGCACACCAAGGTCTGGTGCCAGCAGAAAGGATGAAAAAGGAGCAGAATACAGACCAAGGCCAGTGATGTCCACCTGGATACTCCTGAAGCCAACAGCTGAAGATTTAGCAGCTCACTGGAGAGTGAGGAGACAATAGTCTCAATCCAGGGAAAGAAAGGGAAGGGAGGTGACAAAGTTGATGTTGAAAAAGCAGTATATCCTTGATGCTACAGGTTTATGGGAATAATTAAGACTTTTTTCAGTGTCAGGACCTGGTTTTGAAAACAGCCTTAATGAAGCTGCTTAATAGCAAGAAGTGAGGAGCCCTATATAAATACAAATAGAAATGACATGAAAATAGCTATTGAAGTCTCATAACACATGTAGGTGGAATTCTGTCAAAGAGATTTCCCTGGCATGACAATGGAGCTCTTATTAACCTGCCTACCCAGTCTAATTGCCTAATTGTGTTGAATTAATATTGGTGCACACCAGGATAATGACATGAGAGGGACACCTGCTGCTCCAGAGCCACCTTTGTTATGTTCAGGGAGTATTACAGGCAGGAGTGTTGGTCGCTTGTTTGGAGGAGGAGCCATTTTTTATCTTCAGACCAGTGGAGTTCCTCAGGGTGTCTCTGGAGCTCTCTGATTCTTCTTATTAATCCAGGACAAGGTGAATGAGATGGCAGATGACATCATCCTGGCTTTTGTCTTTTGTGATCACTCTACTAGCCATCAGTCAATGCTGTTTGCCCTCTGTTCTTCAGGTTTCTATTTGACATCTGCGCTGTTACTTCCCATCTGCCTGGCCTTTAGTCATCTCCTTTTTTCTTTCTACACTGATGCCTTCCCTGCCTGTGTTGAAAAATGGCACTGATGCTGTCATGAGTGCATCTGCTAAGATATGGAGTCACTGTCCTGTTACAGCAACATTTTCTTTTGGTAGACTTTGGCCCATCCTCTTAAAAAAAAAAAAAAGGTGGCTCATCATAAGTCCTCAATGACCTCTGGGGTCCCCAAATATCCTTTCTTCTCACACAGTGATTATTCAGAATCAAGCCCCTCCTCGTGCAATTTATTGACACTTTTTTCTTACAAAGTTCAGATGGAAAGACCATTCAGGATAGGGGGGTCATTCTTTCAAAGACTTTTTGGTCTTCCACATAATTCAACTCCACCAGCTCACTGCCACCAGCCTGGGTTATTTTCTCTATCACAATAATTATGTCTTTTCTATTTGCTTCCTTCAAACTGACAGAAGACTTTCCAAGCCTCTGAACTTGAAAATGAGAATGAACTTGAAAATTAGTATTTCTAATTTGATTCTGCCTGTTCTTCTAGAAATATTTCTATAAGTGATTTCATCGCAATGAACGAAGGGAATTGTTTGTAAACAGTGGGGCAGAGTCACAGTACATGCATGCCTTCATCACATGTGGTTTGATTTTTAAACCCTGGTGAATCATCCTTTTAAAAAGCATCCTTAAAAAGACTTGGTTCAATGGTTTTAGTCATTAATTTTGACATCCTGCTCTAGCAAGTTGGATTTTAAAAGTCAAATTAAACCTATATTTAAAGAAGATTTGTAGCAACCTTTTTGGCAGCCAAGGAAATGAGAATGGAGAGAGAGAATCTGAAGAGCAGCAAGGAGCTCTTGCTGGGAGGAGATGGTTGTGTCTTCTGATCTGTGGCCACTCTTCAGGGGAGCTCTGTGTGTTGTTCTGAGCATCTGTTTCAGTATTGATTTCTATTGAATATTTTCTCTCTAACCTGTTATTACTTCTCCATTAAGCATACTAACAAAGCTCCCAGTGAGAGCAAAATTGAATCCTAAATTAAATAATTAAATTATTAAATTCAGTTTGATGTTGTTCAGGATATTGTCTTGAAAGATTTGGTTGAAAGATCTTTTTCCTCTCCAGGAAGATATATTGCACCTTCACTGTTATCTCCAGAGAAATATAATTATCTATTTAATACTTATGTGAGAAAAATGGCTCTTCAGACAATTGGTCATTCACGTCTGTGAACAGCAGTGAAATGGACTCACGAACGTCAACCTGTTCTAATTATGGGCTGCTGGTAATGAAACACATCATGATTTAGTTTGATGTAGGAAATTAAAAACCCAAAGAAGGTAAAAATGACAAAGATAATTATGAATTATTTCAATGCAGAGAGTCTCTTTCTCATGCTATTTCCTTGCTTTTATGGGAAAAAATCCACTTGCAATGACTGCAAACAAATAAAAACAAATAAAACAAAACCACAAAAAACCTCATACCTCACTAACCTAGAGAATTTGAAACAACCTGCAGAATGTGAAAATATTAAAACAACATACTTTGAATGTGTCTCAAATTTTTGTGACCGAGAGAATGCAGATCCATAAAAAAGCACTTGCATTTATGCCTCACTACATTAATTATCAAAAGTGGTTATATACCTGCTCTTAATTATATTCAAATACCCACACATATGTATGTTAACAGTGCTAAACAGATTTCTAAGACCTAATAGAGTCTGTGGGGAGGTGTTGCTGTGCTGAGTGTTGAGAGAGCCCAATCCAGTAGATCATTAGAAAACACACTTGGATCATTGTGTAAAATGCTGCTAAGATAAGAGAAGATGGAGAAAGTACCCTCTATTTTAAGTAATATGACAGTATTTGGATGGATCATGTGCTGTGATGGAAACTCTGGTTCCTTTACCTCTTCATCCTTCATCCAGAGGTTTAAAGCCACATCTGCCACAAGGTGCTCCAGATTCTGAGTTCTAGTGACTGCAATTGTCCTAAGTGGGCTTTTCAAGGAGCCCTGGTTCCTTCAGTCACTGTTTCCTCCTCCTGTGCTTTACAGGAAATGGTTAGGCACTTAGATCTTGAAAAAATAGACTCTTCAGTAAAAGTAGGTGAGTTCTTATTTCAAGGAATTAGATACAAAAGACTCTGAAAGAGGGCATGCTAAGACATAAGCTTCATATTTGCTAATTTCACTGTCTCTGCGCACACTGCTTTCCATGGACCTTTTTCTGTTCAGCTGCCTTTTTGTATAAAGGCTGTTGCTTCCACCAGACAGAAGGTACCGGGGTTCCAGATAGCATAATGTTCAGTATAAACTCAATTTTCTGTCTAAATTTTAGTCTTCATCATTGAGCAGCTACTGCTCATGACAATTCTTCCCTTTTTAAAAGGGACAGCCATGGAAGCTCTTCTTTTTTGAAAATACTTACCACTTCTGATCTCTTGAATCAATTTGAAATGGACTCTGAAATGAATATTTGAGGTACTGTAAATGTGACTTCTGATAAATTTCTTCCTGATGGGTAATTCAGGTACAGGTTTTAATTGTTCTTTGAAGAAAGTTCATTTTGACCTTAGGTCACATTTTCCACTCCTTTAACATGCCCTTTTTTTACATTTTCTTTCTTAAAATTAATACCTCTAGTGTGTTTGTTGATAATTCTCTTACTGTAGTTCATATATAGAGTCTTTAAGTAATTTCAATTGTCTTCAAGTTATTCAGGTGCCTTTCTAATTCAGCAGAAAAGGAAATAATGTAATTTCACAGTTTCTTCCAAGTCTCTGGTTTCACTCAGATGGTGAGGGTAGAAAAGCAGCAAGGTTTCCTAGTGTGGAAGCATGTCCATTAAATTAAGCTACCATTCTAAGTTATATTACCACTTCCAGTAGTACTGCATGAATGATTGGATTGTGGGACCAAAGGCTCAAAGCTTTGTGCATTTGGAAACCAAGATTATGTTTCTGTCCTAGAACACCATAAAAATCAAAACATAATATTCAGTGGCTGATGGATAAATGACTCTGCATGGATTTAATGTGAATTTTTCTTAAAAACAGGCAGAGATTATTTTTCTGTGCAAGAATTTGGGTGGAAGTCTAAGTGACATTGATCATAGTATTCAAGAGGAATATAATTTCCCATAAAGTGCTACAGGAAAGTGATTTATTTTGTATTCCATATACAGTGAAAATCTTTTACATGAGACACCAAAAGGCAGGAAAAAGAGTAAAACACCAGTACCAAGGCTTGCATTGCTTAACTGGAGCAGGAAACATTATTAACATCCTTTCATTCTCTTTCAGGCAATCATATTTCTGCATAGGAGAAAATATAAGTGAACAATTACTTGCCCAAATCAAGAAACCTAGATTATGAAAATTAATAGCTCAACCTAGCATGCCCAAAAATACTGGAACAAAGAAAATATACTACAGGAACAAGCAGCATAAACTAGCAACTGAGTAAATTTTTTGGGCTAAGGCCCTGGAGCGCTGCATGCTGACAAAACTGACTCAACTAATCAGTGGTAGCACCAAGCAAATTATGATTTGACTTACAAGGTTTGATTAAGGACGTAAACTTGAGGAACATTTCAAATATTTGAATTCTGATTACCTTGCCCTAAATAGGTTCATAGATCTCAACTGTGGCAGCAAACAATTAGCCATTGTTTAGGCTATATTTATCATAGATCCATAGAGTTTAATGACAGAAGGAAGCACTGGATCACATTGGCTGATGTCCTGTATACCCTGTTACCCTATTACATCTGTCTAGTTAAGTCAGAAGGCCCAGATCTGTGAGTGTGTGTTCCATATGATACAGATGCTTTTGCATGCACAATAAATGCACTCCATTGGTCTCACCTGCATGAGAATCAGGGGTATCTTGTGCACCCGTTTTCTCAGACTCACTGCAGTCAAGTGCTGGAGCCCCACACCCTGATGAGCCCATACTGCAAAATCACCCCATGGTGCACCTCATTCTGTTTCATTATCTACTGTCTCTTGATCTACATAATCCATGGCTAAGGAAATTTACACTTAACTATTATGTAGTTTTCCAAAAAGGATGCATTAGGCAAAAGCTGTGTCTAATGTCTATT
Source organism: Grantiella picta (assembly GCA_013397955.1). Classification (NCBI taxonomy): domain Eukaryota; kingdom Metazoa; phylum Chordata; class Aves; order Passeriformes; family Meliphagidae; genus Grantiella; species Grantiella picta. The sequence continues at coordinate 2,033,847 of VZRM01002768.1, read as the reverse complement.
TTTAACTTTTCTGATATCAGATTTGAACACTAGTACACTGTTCTTTTCTTTTAAGTTTTAGAGCTTCGCTAGTATTCACTAATTTTTCCACAATAAAGACAGATGTACTGTATGCAAGTTGCCTTTCATTTCTCACCTGTGATGAAGTGACAATTTGAATTATTTAAAACCCTTTTTTTCCAAACTACAGACTGATTTTGTGGCTCTAGATCATCTTCAATTCTCAAAGCTCTTTTGAAAACACAAATATTGACAATGGTTGTGTAATCTGGTTACTAGTTTCACTAAAGTCACAGACAGGTGTAATTTCAGCTTGCAGCTACTGATCACAGCTTTCTCCTTCACCTGTCCTGTATAGCATGACACTGGGAGTTATGGCTGGGCCTTTTGTGCTTTCCCACAAGGCTTGTCTGATGTTGCTTGTTAGCCAGATGACTTAGTGTGAAAATACATCTTGTTTGATTGGCCCGTGAATGTGGGACTGTTTGGTCTGTGTGATAGACTCCTCTTCATTTTGTGTTCCCTTACATGAAATCAGCAGCTTTCCTGGCCAGCACTCCAAGCCAGCTGTCATCTAGTCAACATTCCCTGCACCGCATGGATCTGATTGAGTCAAGGGTGGGCAAAGGGACCTCCCTTGTGCTAGCAACCATGGCAGAGCAGGCACACACCTACCTACCATGCAAACTTACCTGTTGCCATTTGTCCTTTTGCTGATTTTTGTTTCTCCTTAGTTTATTACAGCAGTCCACATCCTCTGTAAAAATGTGAAAATGTGTAGTAAGGTCACTTTGCAGTCTTTTCCTGTCAATTCTCTTGAAGAAAGAAAGCTCCCTACTATGCTGTGAGATTTCTATAAATCTCTGTCTCTTGTTAGGTGTATTCAGTCAGCACTTTCTTTTTTTTTTCCGGATAAAGTATGCATAAAATTATACTGCGTAGCAATGGCCGTTTGATTAGCATGTCACAGGACACTAAATAAAATGCCTTGCAGAGTTCTGTGTTTATGAGCTCTCCACTCCCCAAATGGTCATCTCCTAAAAGTACAAAATGAGACCTGGGAAGGACTATACTCCATTTAAAAAACCCCTAACTCTTATTCTTCAAGACTCAACAGTGTCCTCTCCTTACTTGCTCTGGCATCAATGTCATATTCTATGGCCCACTGAAGTGTAGTTCATTCTGATTTTTTAGTTTAACTATGCAAAGGGCAAATTTGCTTTTCTTCTATATACTTTGTAATGATGGATTTGCCCTTTTGTAATAATATTTTCTGACGATTTATTTTGCTGGGAAATTAATAAAAGTGATAAAGGCATAGGAGATGAGATAAGGAATGTAACCTTCTGCCAGGAATCTTGAAGTCTTTTTGTACATGTTACTCAGGAATTATTGTAGCTGATTGCTGTGTTGAGCAGTGTAGCAGGTGTTGTAATGTTTTAGAAATATCCTGTGCTCCTTTCTGCTGTTTGATGTGCAACGGGCAGCTTTCAGGAGAATCAGTGCAGAAACTATTTTCAGGTGCATGAGAGGGCAGTGTTTGTCTCATCCTGCTGTGAAATGTTATGATGTAAAATCAATGTAGCTTGCCATTGAGCATTCCCATAACAATTATTGGCTTCATAACATCTTTTGCTCTGCCGTGTCTGAGACATATGTTACATTACAGGTAAGTGGCCATTTCCATATGCAGATAAGTATCTAATCAGAGCAAAAGGTGCCCTCCTTGAAGCGGACAAGTAGCTTGTTCTCACAGAAAGGCTGGCAGGAAAGAGCTTCACAATCTGAAGCTGTTGAGAGTACCAGCAGTAGAATGTTCAAATGACAAAAGGGCACATGGTGATCTTTACTTCAGTAAGATCCTCTGTAGTTCCTATGACACACGTTGTTTTATGATGTGATCTATGCCACCTTCGGACAGTGCATGAAAAGCTGAATGAGTACATGGCTTACTTTTTGTCTATTTTTCGAGTCAGGAGAAGCTGAATAGATTTGAATGCAGTTAAGAATCTTTATAGAAAATCCCCTCTGTGAAGGACAATTCTGCACCAATACCTCTGTTAAAGATCTCTGTCAGCTAGTTCTTAATCAATAGTGTGTGCATAAAGTGGGATTTGGCCTTTATAAAAACACATTAGATTTGCATTTGAAGTAAGTGCAATACATCAAGCATCTTCTCATGCCACCTTTTCCCACTTGGATCGTGGTATTGTACTTTGTAGTGAAAGGAGATAAAACACTTCTTTTGAAAACTGGTTTGGAAGGCGCCCTTGTGTTTGAGCTCCAGATTAACATGCAGTCTGTCCCGCTAAAAAGTGTGGGAGTTGTACAGCAACTGTGCGAGATCAGCATCAGGCAAGAGTCACAACAGGACAGAGACAGATAGATGGCTTGCTATCCCAGCACCGCAAAAAATCCCATCTCCAGCCTTGCTGAGGCAGAAAGGGAAGAGGAAGTGATGATCCCTCTGGAATTTGGCTATTAACATGTCTCTGGACTATATGAGCTCCTATAAAGAGAAGAACTTGCCTCAAAGGAACTTGCTCCCCAGGAGTGAGATGATGATGAAATACACAGAAGCTCTTTGGAAAATTCTTATTGTGTAAGGTCTCATTTACACAACCGACAGAATCTGTAGTTGATGGAGGGTAAGCAACATGCTGGCAAGCCGTGCTGGATGCTGTTTGGCTGCATCTGCAGGCACCGGCAAACTCCCATCCGTCCTGCATCAGAATAGACACCTGAGACTCGTTACTAAAAGGTGACAACCAGATGCTGGCCATGATTTGGCCATTTCAGTCTCCATCTAGTACACATTGGTGTTGGAGTGAGTTGCTAGCCATGTGTTACATTTGTGTAAGCTTTGTTAAGAAGGAAGAAAAAATTTTAATTTATCAGACCTGATTCCATTGTGCACAGACAGGTGAAAAGAGAAAAATATTTACATGAAGGAATAAATGCATTTTCCCTTCGAAAAGGAAAGGCATGCAACTTGTTCCACTGTTGGGTAGGAATAAAATATGAAATAAATTTACAGCAAAATAAACCAGTCCTATGATCTTGATTCATAAAGATTCATAAAGAAGCGTAACTCAATAGCTTAATGTGAGTTGATTGTATGATATTTACATCAATAAAACATGAACCTTGCTAATTTTGCAAACTTATGAAAAATCCCATTTTTGATATAAGGCAATCATAGAGTATGAATTGAGGTTTGAAATTCCTCTGTTGGCTGTGTAGATAGTTGCTATTGCTTGTTTTGGCAAGAGAGATGGAGGTGGTCCAAGTACTGGGATATATGTTCTGGATCGTTGACTACATTTCAGAGAAGTTTGGCCATAACTAAATAGCGTACTTCCTTACTTACAGAAAAATAAGAAATGTTGCTCCTCTGGGAACAACTTCCTCCGCTCAAATGTGGCTTTGTTAGAGATAATGGTCTTGGGCACAAAATAGGGTAGCACAAGAGCATCTGACACTCAGTCCTCATCCACAGGCAAATGGAAATGGTGGAGTTGGACAAAGAATGTGGAGCTTGTGCATCAGTTTTTAGCTGGAGGACTAGGCATTAGGAAGTTGAAACTATTTTTCAGGTATATCACAGTTTTTGTGATAAGGACATCACCTTCCTTTTCCTAATGCAATTCTGCAATTCTGATGTAAATAATTAAAATTGTCTCAGGAAACCTGGCCAGTTTTACATGATGTGTGCAACCTACACAACCAACAGAGAAGTGGCCATAACTTTTGTAGGTGATGGTGATAAGAGGCTGAGAGAGAAGAGCCTCTTCTACAACCACCATTACTTGGAAGAGGATGAGTATTCACTAAGATTGGGTATGGACTTGTGTCATCTTTTCCTATACATTATTCCTTTCTTAGACCCTTATTCTTCTACCATGTAGCTTATGATGGTGTTTAATTGTTGTTTCTATGTATTCCACAAGATAAATTTTGTAAGTAGGGGTATGCTTCATCACTAGATAGTGCATTTGCTGTGCTGCTATGCTGCACAAGTTAATCTGTGTGTTATGCTCACCTTCCAAAATTACTAGTTGTCATGGTTTAGGAATAGTACTCCCCAGTTCAGTGCCCTCACCGAGACTCTCCCAAACCAGATGCTGCTCCCTCACTCCCTGCCCCTTCCTCTTCCCTTCCGGCTCTAGGGATGGAGTTGAGAGTTGGAGGCAAAAAAAGATGAAAATCATGGGCTGGAATAAGAACAATTTACTGGAAAAAGCAATGAGATAAGAAAATGAACAGTAACAGCGACAATATTAATGACAAAAGGTTTAAGAAAAAAAAATTATTTACACAGAAAGTAAAACAGTATGGGACCATATTGCCCATCATACTTTTTCCCCCAACAAGAAAGAAGAGAGAAAATCCCAGAAAAGCCTCTGGCAAGTGACCTTAGAAGGTACTGAATAACATTGGAGTCTGGCCATGTTCCCCTCCTGGCTACTGTAAAAAAGTAACCCTGTCCTGGCTGAATCTGGGACAGTAGTGAAATCTGAGCTCATCAGAAATATAATTCAACTCTCCTTTATCTTATCTATGAAATGCCTTGTAGGACACACATGCCAGAAATCAGACTCTTTACAAACTTTCTATATAATCCTGAAAAAATTACAAGCAAATCTCTTAGATCTATTTAGTGAAGACACTTGAGATTTTTCATTTGGAACCAGTTTTTGTAATATTAGAAAAAAACAGCAAAGCAAAACCAAAAACCAACCCAAACCAAAGCCCAGCAATCTGTTCAAAGTCAATATCGGAAGAAAAATTGGCTCAAGGGGCTGAGCTGTCAGTGCTGAGCTCAGTGATATAGAATGAGTATCAAAGGTTTAAACCTCCTGTTCTCTGAACAGATGTTATTAACTTTGCAGAAGGACCTTTTTGAACCTCTGATTCTAAGAGTCATACTCTCTGGTTCTTCTATAAGTGCTCATCTGTATGGAAGCCACTCTGGCTATGCTTCAATGTATACCACACTGAAGTCTTCAAATGGTACTGTTGTTTGGCCCAAACATATGATCAGTAATGTAAATTCTTTTGGCCCTTCTTCCAGTGAGGTCATAAAAGAAAGAATGACAGCAGTTCCAGAACTCCCTCAGAGTGCCCCTGAATGTCTGCTCATCTGTCGTTCATTCTGCAACCTGTCCTTTTCAAGCCAACAGGAATTAATTCCTTGTAAAATCTGCCAATTTTAATTCTAATTTTTTAAAAAGATTTAAAAAAAAAATATTTCCCAGTACATTTGGCATCACAATTATTTCAAAAGTTGGATTCAAAACATGAGAGGCTCATGCCTCTCCCAGGGAGGCAAAGCTTCTGTCTACATTGTTTTAAGAAAAAATGCTCAGCCGCTTCATCTGTCAGTCATTCTCTTCCAGGAGAAGAAAATACAGGCACTCCCAACAAAATGAGATTGCTCTCTGAAAGCAAAAAGTAAGGATGTGAAGCCCTTCTATCTCTTCCTATGATCTTTTATGATCTCTCTCTTGCTGTCAGTAGGGATATAGTTCTAAAAGCAAAAGCAGGGAATTGGATGAGCTTGGTTTTTTGTGCTAAACTTCCAATGCTTATGTAGAGAAGGTATAGAGGCATTTAAAAAAAAAAAAAATCATGTATGCCTATATTTCCTGATTGAAAGCAGAGCTTGAAGTACCACTTCGGTAGGAACACCACTGAGGCTTATTCCCCAGCTCAGCTTCTAAAGGTACTCTAGTCCCTACATTCAATGCAACATCTTTATCCCCAAATATAACAATTGCAATACTGAAACAGGCTCTACATCATCATTTAAAATTTAAATCATCGTTCTAAAAATGGCTGTAGTAATTTATTGCTGGTGCAAATTTTTTCCTCTCAGTACTATCCATAGTAAATATACCACTGAGTTTATCGAACTGTAGAACCAAATTTTCTTCCCATTTATCTGGAGTGTACTACTAATTAAAATGGCCTAATAATCCTGTGGTGTCATGTTTCAAGTACACTCAGGTAAGTTTTTAGAGACAGAGATGATGAACACCCAATAAGCAAGGAAGACACAGGTCTTGAATCATGAGGACATACCCTTCAGCTTCTCCCAAGAGCCCTTCATCTTTGTCATCATGACATGAGTACACACCATTCTGCTCTTACATTGCCCCCAATTGATCTCAGAGCTTTGCAAGAGGTGGCATCCATAGTTGGTACTACCCTGAAGACTGAGAAATCAATGATCAGAGAAAAAGGGCCATCAATTACCAACCTATTTAGGTCCTGGAGACAAGTTAGTGATGTTTTTCAGAGAAGACATCTTGAAGTAATTTTAAAATGACAGAAGCTACTATCATTCCAGATGCTAAGAAAACGAAACAGCTTTCTCTAATGACAGCTGTTCCCAGGGATAAATAACTCCAAAGGCCAGACTAAAATAAGTAAAGTACTCCCTCTATTTCAGTCCAACTGTGCCTAGCAAACTAACATTATGTAAATAATGCTTACTGACAGAACAAAGCATCTGCCTTTGTGAATAGATTTTAGTCTCAAGCCAAATAATAAAAAGCTTCATTTTCTAAAGGATATTTACATTTCCATGAGTAACACTGGAACTTTAGTTCTTATAATTACTTATTTTTCCATACAATTAGCTATAATGATTGTAATGATAAAGGGTTCTTCAAAAATTCTGAAAAGGAGAACTCAGTGCAGGTTCTTCTCCTTTGAAGGCAGAAATCTTTTAAGCAACTTCACATATAGAATGCAAAGTCCTAAGAAAAAATATCTGCTCAAATATATCTTGGTTTTTGGTGGAAGCCCTTTAAATATCAGAGCCAGAGAGTTACAGAGTACCTACATGCTTGCAGAGAAAACCAACCAGTTATGCTTTAAGAAAACAGCCTTCCTTTTAAAAAGCTGCCATAATATATGAATGCAACGAATTTGTGAGATAACCAAGAAAGCCCAAGGTGATATGCTGAGGAACAGTGACAGTTCTTTCCAAACTGTGTCTTCAAATTTCATCTGTACCTTTGTTTTAGGTTTGAGACAGAATAATTTTTATCCAGGCTCTAGAAGTCATTTCTTTTGGGTATCCTTATCAATTACAGATTCTTTTTGTGGCATTCTCATGCTTTTCATGGATGCCTTTCATGAATAGCACATGAAAAAATGTAACCTTGTTTTATTGGATATCTGATTAATAGATAATATGTTTTGCAAATCAAGGGAACAGTCTACCCGTGACACTTAATTTTTCCAAAATAGAAGTACAAATTTTTTTTCTGGTTTTGGCTTGAGAAAACTGGACTGCATCAGTCTCAAGACAGTTTCATTCTTTCTCTTTCTCTTTTTATAACACTAAGGACACTTTTTAGTGTCCTTTAAGGTGCATGCTTCCCTACTGTGAGCTCACTCTTTCATGTAAAGTATCTGTGATTCATGGCAAAGCATTATTCAGACTCTCCCCAGTGCTAAGGATATTTACAGAAAGTGTTCATCAACTACTTGTGCATGTGGAGTTAATGCAGTTATGTCTGTTCAATAACTTACTCAAAGACATAGATTTTTGGGCAACACTACAGTCCTTGAACTTCAGTTTTGTTACAAACAGCTGAATGGGATGAGAAACTGAAGCAAAATTATCACTTGCTGGAATTCAGATGGACTACAAATAGCAATTGCTTACCTTCCAGAGGAGAGATTTCCAGTCCATCTGGATGGTCATCTGTAACCTCAAGATAAATCTGTCAGAGACAGATTTCAGACTGTTTCAGACTGTTACACCACATGTCAGCTTGCACTCATGCAATGCCTGAAGCCAGACCTCACCCTTCCTGCTTTGCAGAGCTGGCAGAGGTTGGTATATCAAGCTGTGGAATGTCAAACAGCTATGTATGTCTCCTATCTCGGCTTAAACTTACAATGTTCATAAAGCTGCATCTTTCACACAAAACCTCTGTTTCTGGCTCACATAAAGGGCTGCTCACTGGGACCACTGGATGATCCCTGCTATATGATCCCTGCTATATGAGCCCAGATGGAGGCAATACATGAACACTAAAGGCAAGGAAATCAGTGGAAGACATTCTCTCCTCTTTTAAAGATTTTCATAGACCAGATGTTCCCAGAAAATACATCACCAAGTCATTGCATGCACAAATATGAAAGAGCCCATTAGGGTCTTTTTCCCAAGCAATGGTTGACAACAATTTATGGTTTTTTTCCTTTCAGGAAACAATCTCTCATCAGTTTATGCTCTCTTTCATGGTTTGTTCTTGGATCAATGTCTCAACATTGAGTAAGTCCTGTTAAAGACCTATTCACTACCAAAAATACCTCAAGTGTTTTATTTTGTTTCATTTTGTTTCTGTGGAAAGACTGATCTCAGAACACTTGCAAAATTAAGGAATAAGGCATTATGCATGAGTTTCTTCTGATCCCCTACCCAGAGTATAAGAAAGAGGAGAAGGAATTTGACAATGTTTATGCTAATAGCTTCTACATGCCTGGTACAGTTGTACCTAATGGATTTGTTGTTACAATTCATCCCAGCCTCTATAAACAAAAGAGAGGAATATTTTCTATGTAGCTTGAAATGAAATAGGCATAACCCTGAGCCTTCATTGCCTGAGAAACCTAATCAGTGCAGTGTGAATCAGGCCATGGCACTGACCATTTAATCAGGAATTAGCTATCAGAAGAAACTGTCCCAAAGTGTATAGTAAGGGAGGCTTGTACCTCCCTTCTTATGACTGGATTCTTTTTGAATGCTCTAACAGTAAATTTTCTAGGGATGTGTATGTATTTAAGTTATGACACTTGCTGGAAAACCCATGCTTCCTGACTCCATCTTATTTTTACTGTCTTTTTCCTTAATTACTAGTTTTCCTCTTTGAGATGCAGAATATATGTTTACTTTTATTGCTAAAGGATATGTTTGCTTCTGGGAAATACTAACCTTAGAGAAACAGGTTTCAGGATTACATCACTATATAAAGTTATGTCACCAAAGGTAAAGGGACCTGTAAGTGTGTAGAAGTAAGTATTACAGTCTGAGGAATAATAAAAAAGCATAGGTAATTGAAGTTATATGAGATTTGGAACAGAAAAGCTGGATTTCACGGCAGAGATAATGAGTAAGTTAGAGAGAAATGATGCAAAAGCCTGAACCTGCTATACATGCCCACAAGATCCAGGCTACTGCAGTTCCTCCAAAAGAATGCTTATGGACAGCATGGACAGCTGAGAATGTTGAGATAAAAACCTGTGCAAATAGAAGTAGGCTTCTATTCGGTAGCATAGACTTCTTTAATGACTTCTTGTATGAGACACATCAGACTCACAGGTAAAAGTTGGCATGAAAGTTGTGGAAGTAGTCAGACTCTTAGGTTTTGGAAACAGGAATGAAATTACAAATGAGTTAAAATATTAATAAATTCAAGGATTATGGAAACAATGTAGAATCCGGTACAAAAGGCAGATCAGCTGAATTGCCTAGAAGGCCTGAATGATTGGAAACTTAATTGGTAACATGTACTATCTCTGTTCAACATTAGAAGATGGTCTTTTCAGGAAAGAGAGAGAAATTGACTTCACTGAAAAGGCCTTCACTTTTACTTGCAAATTGATGGTGTAAAACCTACTGAGGATAAGCAGTCCAGGAAACATCTGGTTCTGTCCTTCTGACACATTTTGTGAAGTCTGCCAACGTCATTTATCCACAATTATACTAGTTTTAGCAGGACTACTGCCTCTGCAACTCTAATGAGAACAAATATGTTGCAATTTTGGCAGACGTTAGTGCTTTTCTAAACTTTCTGAACTACAATGCTTGTGTAAGATCCTAGCTTAGGAATTTATTTGCTGGGTTGTATCAGTTCAATTTCTGTATGATACAATATAAGTATCATACATATACTTATATTGTATCAGACAACATAATTTTGTTATTTTTGTAATAATTATTGTTCTAAGGACACTCAAGCTCAGATCAGGCACTCGCTACATAACAGAGCAGATTGTCCATCCATAATAAAGGGTAAAAAACTGCAGACAAACCAATGTTCCAGGAGATTAGGGGACAGTGACAATTACATGTCTTGTCTTCCACACAATAGCAGGTTAATAATTATCAGGTTTTTTTGGGAGCATTATTAGGGACTACAGCAAAGATATGAGCATGAAGGGCCCAGGGAAACCAAAAGCCTAAAATTAGGTATGTTTATTGGGAGCTCCATATAGGCTTTTTGAAGAAATAAGCAGATGGGGCAATATGTGGACTAATTAAAGCATGAACCTCATTCCTGGATAATAAATGAAAAATTATTCATAGAATGAGAATAGATGTCAATTTCTTTAAATTTTTGTTTCTTTGTTTGTTGTGAGGGTGACTGTTGACCTTGCAAAGAGCTGCACAAGCAAATCACACTGGTGGGTTTTGAAAAAAGTCTTGGCAGCAGTGTATAAATAGATATATGCCCAGGACAAAAATGCCTTTTCTGGGGCCAAGATGTTATAGTAAGTGAGCTGTAAAGTAACAGTGACCTTAATGAGAACTTTAACAGCATGAGTGGACGAAAAAGGCCAAGTTTTAGAGATGGTTCTGCAGGCATAGCAAAGAGCCTAAATTGAACCTGACATCCAGGTTATGGGTATTTGAAACTAGCAGAACAGGAAGAGTTCTTTCAAAATCTGGAGAAGAGGCAGGGAAGAGAGGGCTAGAAGGAGAGAGAGAGAGAGAGAGCGAGAGCACTCTGTTTTAGCTGTACTGAAATTGTGATGACAGCCAAGGGCATATCAGCAAGGCATACCTTGATCTTACCCTATTAAGGTAATTTTTGGGGAAGAGAGGTCTGGAATGAAGCAGTATCTGAGATCTTCAGGTAAAGATCATAATGGAGTTTGTAGGTGAGGTAAAACTAAGAAGGAATCAGGGAGAGAGGGACAAGAACTATTGGAAGTGTAGAAAATGTGACCTATGAGGAAATGATGAAGGAATGAGAACATTTTTTTCCCTTAAAAAGAAAAAAAAGGAAGTTTGGTTACTGCCTACATAAACATTAAATGTAACTGGAGAATAGAGAAAATAAACTGCTCTCCATGACATGGGAAAAGAATGTGAGTTTATGGTAAAGGGGAAAAAACCCCTTTGCAGTAATATGAGTAGAAATTCATGAAGACTGTGATGTCTCCTCAGCTGGACTTTTTTAGGAACACATTGATATCTGCCAATAAAAGCAGGTACCAAAGCTAGCTACAGCTGAATTTACCAAGTTAAGGTGGTTTTAATAGTTTCTTGCTGTCTCTTCCAAGTTTGACAAAATTGAAGGTCCATGAAAAGTCTGAAAATGGGAGACGCATCATGTATTCTTCACCCTTTAAAATGTACATATGTATCCAGTATTACATGTGTGGGTTTCACTGATAATTTTTTGACTTCCACATCTAATATGATTTGAAAGGCTAGGCCTTATTTATGAACTTTGGTAGTCATTAACCTGTAGACCAGTAAATATGATTTTGACCATCACTAGCAGAAGGTCACAGACTTGGTGGGCACCTGACAATGTGGGGGCTTGGGACTAAGATTTTCTTGAACAGCAATGCTTTATGAGTCCCACTATTAGATTTTTCTGTATATTTTCTGTTGTATTATTATTATCATTACCATTATAATCATAATTATAATTATAAAATTTAGTTATATTTTTACTAGGTGATTTAAATACCAATTAGGCTTATCATAAATGGTTAATTGCATGTATGTGGCATATTGCCTCTTGCCTGTAAGCATAATCTTTTCACATGAGTCTGATGCCTTCCTCTGATTCAGAATTGCTCAACTTATTCATTAAATTATTGTTTAAAGTTTGATAGGGTACTGTATGTATAAGATAGTTCTAGTACTGTATTTCAAAGATAGCATATAAAAATTCTTTGAACATTGAAGAACTGGGACCTGGAGATGGGTGTGCATTTTCTGTGGCACTCCTATTTATTCAGGCAAAACTTTGTAGCCTAAAATAGTGGTGTTAGAGGCCTTTTAAAATATGATTGATGTATAAATTGGAGCCTTTGTGGTGTGGAAAACCACAACTCTTCCCCAAAGGCCACATTGAATTAAACCAATATAAGGAAATAACTTCTTTTAAAAATCCAGCCTTGTCCTCTGGCTACTTGTTAAGCATAGTGTTTGACTCCCAAGTAACTCATGTACAGATTTTTTCTTAAATCTCTGAATAGTGGGGAAGAAAACACAGACAGCTATGAACCCACAGTGTCTGCTGGAAACAATGACCCACACACACTGCCATATTAATAAATTGAATCCCTGAAAATAGGAATTTTCAGAAGATAAACAGGTGCCTTGAAAGGATATTAATCCTCGTTTTCTGTTTGTTTTCATCAACATTCTGTTTTCTTCTCATGTTTTCAACTTTTTATGTTTCTTCTTTTGTTTGTAAAGCTTTATGCCCATTTTTTTTCAATGTGTTCAAAAGCCAGAGAGGCTTATTGCAAGAAAAAATTAATGAAACTTTTCCACAAAAACACTTCTTTATTAATCCACCATTTTTTTCACCGTGACCTTTCCATTTTTTTCCTCATTTATCTCAGATTGTATCGAGGGGACTTTGGAAATTGTATCTTTATATAGATTAACTTACTCCTATTATTTGCTTAGTTAAAATGAAGAAAAAAATGTGGAAGGGCCAACCTGTTATCTACGAGGTATGGGTGTCTGAAATTTTAATATTTAGCAGACATTGACCAAACACATTATATTATGTGTTCCTTATTTGTTTTTAGTGGTGGCCAGTTATGGCTGCCACCAGAAGCTAAAATGAACTGCAAGCTGTGAGCTGGTCTGGCACTGTACATTCACATTTAATTGTTTTCACTTGTACAATTCTGTCATTGTACTACTCGTAGTTCCTCAGTAGCCTCAGCAGAACTCTGGAAATAACCTGATTCACTGGCCGACCATTGTTTAAAATGCTTGAATGCCAGTTGTACTTCTGGCTTTTATTTTTTGTCACAACATCAGACTCAAAAAGTCCTTGTCAGTATTCATCATCAGATCATAAACTTATGGCTCAAAATGATCAGTTCAAACTGAATTGGCAATAGTGTCTTACATTCCCATGCTGTGGATCAAAGAAATAATCCAAGCTGTAGAAAATTATTTGGAAACCAAAACTCTCTGTGTAAAGGTGGTAATCATGACAAGTTCTGTAGGTTTTTTACAACTCCACGAGGATCAGTGGAATGCTGTTTTAATTTGTAGGCATAGCATTTTGTTGCATTTTGCTCAAGTGCTCATAATACTAATTTTAGCTTTTCTGTTTAATATAATCTGGTAAAAATTCATCTGTTATTCTTCACGTACTGCAAGAGGTACTTAAGCACATGCAGATGACACAGAGTTATTTTAGGTAGCAAAAATGAAGAGCAACTGCAAAATCTGCAGAAAGACCTCAGAATGTGGAGTGAATGGATGATAAGAGAGGAGGTGAAATTCCATGTATACAACTGTAATGGGACACACAGAGAAAGAAGCAACCCTAACTTCACAAGAGCAATGATGGATTCTGAACTTGCTGTTGTCATTCAGGAACAAGGTGCTGGAATTGCAATAGCTATTTTTGTGAAAACACCAGCTCAGCTTACAGTGGTGGTTAAAATTAGCACTGAATGTGAGGAATTAGTAGAAAAGGATAGAGAATAACCAAGATAACCTCCTATTGCTTCTCTTTGGGGTTTAATACTATGCAAATCCATAGCATGCCTAAGCCTAAAAGGCTCTTTGCAGTTCTGATTCTGGCTGTTTCAGGACAGACAGAAAACTGAGATTCAGAGAAGTGTATGTAGTCTGGAGAGGGCAAGCAGGTAATGACTAATCACTTTGCCTTCTGATACAATGATGAGGGAAACTTGGTGGGAAGCTGTTCAAAACAAAAGGAAGTGCACACTTTCAAAGCACACCTCAGCTGCGGCATTCCTTGGCCTAAGATTATATAGATTCTTCAGTGATGGAAGAAATTTTGGAAACGTAGGTCTATGAAGGACTGTATAAATGTACTGAGATCTTTCATTACTGGATGACTGTAAGACATGAATTGCTGATGGGCAGCTGTACGTTTGCCTAGGTTAGCTCGCTCTTAAGGATCTCATGTGGGTGACCATCAGAGACAGGCCAGATGGACCATTGCCCTATTCCATCTCTTACCCTAAAGAATTTGAGTGCTCTGGGTGGAGGGACCACCTGAATATTGTTTGGCAAAGGGTGGGTGGATTTTAGGCATCGTACTGAGGAAACATTATTTGGCTGACATTATGTAGGGCAACATAATTTTGCCTTTTCCTTTTTCCTTACCCGTCACATTTTTTATCTTTCTGTTTTTACTCATCTGCTTGCTTTTAATTTCTGCTTCCCTTTAAACCATTTTTCCTTAGTACAAAACAATCCTCCAGCCCTAAAGAAAAATAGGGCTAAAAACAGTAAGCACCCACACTGGTGAATATACACTGTGAAGCATTTCCAGCTTTCCTTCTTTATTGTTGGCTCTCTACTGTGGAGCTGAGTTTAGCTCAATCTGTGTTCTCCCAGCTATCAGACAAGATCAGGAGATGCCATAGGGTGAGATTTGTAGGGAGTTACGATTCTTGTGTAATGTTGTTCTCTGTTATTACTGTCTAAAGAAGAACTTGCAGTTTGTTGTACACTTTTTCATGAGTTGTTTAAAGATCAGGTTAAAAAGTGGTTCCAGAGCAACTGCACTGTCTGAGCTCCTGGTTCAGCACTGGTCGCTGACATGCCAGTGGGATGCTGGTGGAGTCAGCCTTGTTTGTGCTGGATCTGTTGTGCTTTCGTTGTATTTTCAGCATTAGGATAGCAATTACAAACATTTGGAGGGATAAAATTTTGCTGTTTTGATCCAGACAAGGATCTTGGAGCAAGGCTCTTGGTTTTTTCCAATATGAATCTTTTCTAATCAGGTCACCTTGAATTGAACTAACAGAAACAAGTGGGGCATTTTTCAGAAGTGCTGTACTGCTTTCTTTTAAGTGGATGGAATTGAAGTTGTCCCATGACAAGCTTGAATCAAAATCCAGTATTTCTTGTTACGCTCTTACTAATCTGTTTAGAAAGTGCTTTAAGTGATATATTTTTAGCACAACATTTCCCCCCTTCTCTATTTTAAAATAATCAAAAGGAATTCAGTAAAAGACAGGGAATGTGTTTGAAATGAGACATGAGATGTTAATTTAGCCTCTACTCCTCTTTCTTGGCCTTGGAATAGCAATTCATTGGCAAGTTAAAACATTCCCTTTTAGTTCCTGATGACCCAAACTAGTTTGAGCCCTCAAGCCATCAGTCTTTCTTCATTTACTCTTCCTTCCTTGAGGCTGTTGCTACTGGTTTTATAACAAGCAGAGTCTGGTATCATCAAACCCAGCTGTACACATGCTGAGTGATTGCTGTGACATAATAAATTACATTTTCCACAGGCTTTAGTCAAATGCATTTTCCTTTATAATGTTACCAGAAAAAAAAAAACCAGAAAAACCAAACCCTCAAATATCAGTAAGACTTGTTCTTAAGCACTTTCAGTTCCAAGGAAGGGAGTTATAAAAAAAAGAAGAAAATAAATACCAAGAAAATATGTATGTTTGTTAGGTAATTAATTTCTGAGAAACCAAATATACCCTTAAGGATCGTTTAATCAGATATAGTTAGACACTCCATTCCTAGGTCCTGGCAGTGGTAAGGGATTCTCACATCTCTGTATCTAATTATAATATCTGAACAACTATGACTTTTTTTCCCATCAGATTTGTAGAGTTTATCTGTAACAGCTTCCACAGAAAACTTACAGCGTGTAACTTTCTATCAAACAGAAGGACTGTCATTGATTTTTTTTTTTTTTGATATAACATTAATGCCATTGGTAGATACAAATGAAACCAGAATGCTGTTGTGCTAACCACTGAATAAATACACAGAGTTATAAACTCTTCTGTGGTTTCCTTAGGTATGGTATTTGTAGATAACAAAACCGTATCAGCAGTAACCAGTATTGTTGTGCTGTCAGATAAAAAACCTGCAGTACTCTTATTGTTGCAGTTGGGCAACATAGGATATAAGTTGGTTATCTGTATTTTTGGATGAGTGATCTGATTTTGAGAACTGAAAGGAAAGCTGTCATTTAAAGTGAAAATATTCAATTTTGGTTTTCTTTCATGATCTCAACTAACAGATCCAAAGAGTATTTTGGCGCACTCCAAGTTCTTTCCTGCTCATTTTTCAGTTGTATTTGCTATACAGAATATGCATTTGAATTTTGTTTTGTGCATTTCTTCACAGGGAGTTCCAAGCAGAATGTAATCGATCCAGATTTAAAGGATACTTTCTCACGCTGTGTCACTTTTGAGACTTGCAGTGTACTGCAAGAAGCTGCTAAATACAACAGGAACTTTGAGCTTTATTTTTTTATACTATCTATTAATTTTTCTCTAATTGCAAATCCCACTGGTGTGCAAGAAAATTGTAGGCACTTCATTTCCTTAAAAGGCTCTTGGTTGCATCAACCCAGAAATTATATAACCCATTCTTGCTCCTGCTAAAGTCAGAAAAAAAAAAATCTTTGCCAAGGATTTCCTGTTGACCAAAACTACAAAATGCTTACAGCTGTTCTTACTGCATCTAGTGAGGAAGAACAATCCTGTTGAATCAGCCAAGTATGAGGCTGTGCCTGATAATCTGCTGTAAAGAATTGTCTAGGGCATTCCTGATGGCAGCTCCATGCCTGGTGACTCTGGAAATTTCAACCATTAAATGTTGACTAGGAGTGTTTGGAAATTCATTTCCTCAAATATTGTGAAATAAAATTATAAAACAGCAGTGTTCTATCCAGTCACATTGCTTTTGATCACAGCAGCAGAATGAAAGCAGTTATGACTATAAAGAGTTTTTCCAGTTCATACAATTTTTCTCTCAAATAATAGAACATCTCTCCAGTTCCCTCTCTAAAACAATAGAAGTAACAATGTGAATAGTTTAGTAAACTTTAGACAAAACCTGAGTTCCTTTACTGAACAACCTGAACAAGTAAGAGTGAAATAAAATCAATCGTGTCTCATGGAGCTGGTCTGGGCTTATTTCCTCCAAAGAGGCCAGAGGGCATGGGGAAAGCAACAAGATCATGAGGGATGGAGGAACATAGTTCACACCTTTTCTAGAGTATGGAGAGCAGGAGGACCTGAGGGTGTCACCATTCAGACACAGGAGACAGCCTAGGGAAAACAGTCTTCACTAAACTTTTCACACAGCTTCTTGCTTCCACGTGCAGCTGCTGTGACATTGCATTTGCTTCTGACTCATGGAGAAATTACTGTGTAAAACTCTCCTAGAACCTCCTGATGCCAATGAATATGTGTCAGACCTTTTTTTTTTTTTTTTGCTACGTGATTTATCATGCTATAAGCAGAAACTGTCAATTGTCTACAATATTGAGTGACTGCTTGCTATTCTCCCATGCATGAACACTTTGGAACGAACATGTCTCTTCCTTTGTGCGAGTTATCCACTTTTACTCAAAATGAACTTTGGGGAGATTTTCCCTCAGAAAAGTCCTCAACTTACTCAAAAGTCTTTATCTTCTGGTTGAACTTGCTGTGCCTTCGGGACATAATACATACCCTATTTTTGTGAAAAATCAAGGATGTTGGCAGGCATGGAGGCGTTGGACTGCCATTAGATGAATGTTATTTTTCCCTTTTTTTTTTTCCCTAAGATAATTCAAGTATTTTCTTCCATTTTTTGACTGAGTCCTATTACCATTGCCTTAATTTTGATAGTACAAGGAAGTGTGTATTATAATAGAAAAGACAGCATTGCCCATGTAGCTCCTCTGTATTTCTCCTTTACTCACTCTTGTCTTTTTAATGAGAATCTCTATCCCTGGCTGATAAACCCAATTGAAATTAGATATTTTTATGCAAATTATTTCAGTAACAGTTTTGTTGTGCTGCAACTATTTTTAAAGTTTTAGCTTTTAAATTCTTTGTAAGCATATGGCAGATGGAAGGACAAACAGTGAGCAGCCTTATTTTGTTTACATAGCAACATCAGTGAACACACCAACCCTCCCAAGCCCTCAGATTCTGCTCTGAATTGAGAATGTCCACGAGAGACAAGAGGCACTTCAAGGTGTGTAGACATTAGCCCTTGGTCTCCTTTTGNTGGTATTTTTAATGAACCCCCAAGTCTGAATAAGTAGTAAAACCTCATAGTAATTGAATTGGAGCTGGGCCTAACTGCAAAAGAAAAAGTGTTTTTTTCTCTTCAATAGCATGTCTGCACATCCCTCTTCCTGCTTGAGTGTTCTGCAATGAGGCTTATTAATAAAACTTCAGGTTTCAAAAATCAAATTCTGGCTTCCTAGAGCTACTCAGACTACGTGTTTCCTTCTGAAACAAAATCTCTTACAAGTTTTTAGTGTGTCCAATCAATTATTATGCAATATTTTTAATAAAGCAGTTTTTATTATGCAAAATATAAAGAAAAAAAATATTTTGAACATTGTATTTCTGATTTTAATAATTTCAATAACTACAATGTTTTCAGGTTATGCAAAAGAATAAGAGAGCAACAAATTTAATAACTGAACTAATACTATACAGAATTCTAATTATTGCTAAGGGCAATAAGTCAAGCACTCACATGTCAGGTAGCAATAGTGGGTGATTTAACCCTGGCTAGATACTGGGTACCCATCAAAGCCACTCTGTCACTCCCCTCCTCAGGTGGGCAGGGGAGAAAAAATATAATGAAAGTGTCATGGGAGAGATCAATCCTCATTACTGTCACACGTGAAACACAGGAGACATAACTTTGGGAAATTAACTGAACTTATTATTTATTACTTATTACTTATTACTTATTACTTACTTATTACTTATTACTTATTACCAAGTAAAATAAGAGTAGGGTAATGAGAAGTAAAATAAACCCTAAAGACACCCTTCACCCACCACTCCCTCCTTAACTTTACTTAACTGGGCTTAACTTTATTCCCAGTATTATACCTCAGCCCCAGTGGCACAGAAAGATGGTGAAAGCATGACAGACAGTTCATGACATGTTGTTTCTCCTACCACTTGCTCCTCAGAGAGAGGAGTCCTTCTCCTGCTCCAGAGTGCGGAGAGAGTCTTCCATGAACTTCCCAAACTGCTCTAGTGTGAGTCCCTTGCATGCCATGCAGCCCTGCAGGAACAGACTCCTCCAGTGTGACCCCTGTTTGGGAAACGGTGGGATCTCTTTGGTTTGGGGATCACTTTGGGACAGAGCGCTGAATGAAGGCTGAAAGTTTGACAGCAGAGAGTTCAGCTCAACACAAATTTTTGACAGATTTTTGGTACTGCTAATAGTCAACTTTTGAAACACATTAAAAAAGTGACACTTGCTAAATTCACAAGTGAAAACCAAATTGCACAAAAACTTTACAGAATTGTGGGCTGGGCTTCCTTTCAAGTTGAGAAAGACATAGGTCCCTCTTTATACTCTCACTGGTCTAGTCTGACTTGAGTTAAACCAACAACAAAACAGAAGAGCAGACTGTGAGAAGGGTGCTTTAGTGTCGGAGTAATATCATCAAAGTCACTAAATTCAGTAGGGTGTGCGGAATGCGTGTGTGTGTGTTGGTTATTTGTTTTTATTTCTCAAACACTCACTAGTTTTAATTTCTTTCTCTTTTGTCTTTGCCTACTACTGCTTCTATCGCCACTTTCAAGTTGTTAAGCATTTGCTTTTTGACAATTCCAGATTACGAAGACTGGCTGTAAGCAACACCATCTAGTTCTTTCCTAACAGGCAACTGAATATAGTGTAGGAGCAACTGAGGAAAATATCATTTGAACTGAACTTGTAACTTTTATCGCTGCTATCAAATGATCTTAAAGGAAGCGCAAGGCTGGAAAAATGGAAAAAAGCTTACAATATGTCATACATCTTGTTAAGCTGCTGACTCCCTTCCTACCAATACCCTCTTGACAAGTACATCTACCTTATTGTGTTCACTGTCAGTCTTAGAGAGTGAAAAGACAGAGAGCAAGGGAGATCTTGGTCACATAAATACACTGTCTATGCCTAACTAAAGGGGTAAATGAACTCTCATTAAAGACAGTCAAATTCTTTATGGGAAAACCCATTGCTCATTAGTCTTATTTTCGTTAATTTCTATTTAACTTATGTGCATTTTAGTAGATTTAAGATATGCTCAAAACAAAAGGGGAAGATTCATACAGGGGTTTGCATTCATTTAGATAAATCACTTTTTAAAAGTTGTTTTAATAGTCACTTCTTTTAAGAGATGTTGGCCTACTTTGAGAATTAACTATTACATTCTTGTGCACGGACAACTCCACCACCACTTGGTAAGCTTGTTTAAGGGTTCCTAGTGCTAGATCAATGCCACAGAAATGCTGTCCAAGTTATGAGAACTTCAAAGCTGGTTAAAATTCCTTTTAGAAATTGGTCTAATTCTATGAAAATGGAAGTTATGCCAAGTATCCTCTCTACCCACATATCCCCCAAAAGGACAGCCCAAAACTGGAGTCTAGATGAGCTCTATATTCTGTGTTTTAGACCTCTTGGCAGTGATAAAGTCATATAGATATGCTATATGTGCTCTCTATCCAAATTCCATTTATACTGCTGGGTGATGTAGCAACACAGGAATTCAATATTGATGATTAGGGACAAGCAGACAAAGATGAGCAACTAACGGATTGCTAATATATACCCTGGCTTAGTCTGAAAAGGCATCTTGGGGCTAATATAAAAAAAAATGAAAAATTAAATTAGTCTATATAAGAAAGTTGTGTAAGGCAGCAGAATATATTACCATCCAAAGTAGAGGGGGAAAAAGCAAATATTTTATTATGCATTAATTGAAAAATCTGTGAATCTTGATTCAAATTTAATAGCCCTTATGTCTTAGGTTTGTAAAAATACATCATTTCAGTCTCAATTCCGACCTATGTAAGAGACCAGAGTTATTAATATTTCCTATTATTTGTACTGCTCAAACTTTATGACTGGATTTCTCCAAGGCATTCTTCATTCTCACTCCTATCTTCCTCTTCATTTTGAAAGTATCAGTTCAGGGAATTGGCTGAAAGACAGAAAAACACACACATAAAAATTTCTTGACTGACGGTATTCATTGTAAAATATTCTTTTTTTTTTCCTGGAGGAGATATGAAGGTGAATCAGGAAATGGATGGCATTTTCAGATCACATGAATCAGTACCCAAGAATTCATCATTTTCACCAAATATCTAACTACTTTTAGAAACCTGAAGTTAGATGAACCTTATTTAGAACTTATATAATAACTTCTTTGTTATTCTGTCAAAGACTTTAATGGAAAGAAAGCAGCAATTACTAAAAATCAGCTCACAGACTTATAAATGTAAGTGCACATTTATTTATATTATATAGCTGTGTTGAAAATATCTTATACATTCATAAATATAAACAATTTTGTTTATAAAGAGCCTTAATAATACAAATGTCATGAGAAACGATTTATTTTCTTTTCATCCCAAATGGTAAATAGAAACTCATCAGAGGAACATATAGTTCTCATTAGCCAAGTTTTAGACTCTTACCTAGCTTTTCCTGATTCATAAATACTATGAAGGCCAGTCAGTTTAACCTTTAAATACAGCACATAACATGAGACAGTAATTTAATAGAAAACAGCAAAGTTTGTAAGTATTGACATTTATTTCCCCCTGAGTTAAATCAAGTAATGCAATGGTGTCTTTTGTTAAGACAATTAAAATTATGCTCAGTCTGACCTTGTCCTGTGTCTGCTGCTGGGCATACAGAGCTACAGCCTTTCCTGGCCTGCTTTTGAACAGGGTACTTCCCTACCAGACCCATCTGAGGATGAGGGTGGCAAACAAATCCTCTGGGTCCTCTGCTCTCCCGGGAAGAAGATATAATTCCTATTTTAACATACAGCAACATCACAAGTCCCTGGTATTTAAATATGGCAGACTCATGATGATCAATGGAAGATGATCATGATGATCAGTTGGAAGATGATGTTGCTCAATGCAGGTAGGAATGCTGAAGGCTTGCTCAACTCAAATGCAGCAGGGAAAATACTTTGGTGAATCTCAGTGGGAAAGAAGGAAGAAACAGTAATGTAGACCTGATGATTAGGTATTTCAAAATGTTATGTAAGTTAGGTGAATTCAAGACACCAAACTGCACAAACTCTCCGTTCTTCAGCACTGGTTCAGGAAAAGGAGCTTGTTTGCATGCACCATTCTCCTGCCTGGTCTGCTCTGGAAAGGCTCTGGTGACCAGTAGGGCTTCTCCCAAGTGATGTGGTTAAAAAAACAACTTTGTGAGACTTCAAAGTTTTCCTCTGCCTGTTTCTCATGAGTTAAACAAAAAAGACTAATGTTTTCAATGGTCTGGAAAAAGCAACATGCAGTGGTAATAAAGACTTTTAACTCTGTGATTGGGAAGCAAGCAAAGTCCTTTCCCTATGATGGAATCGTAACTCAAGGTTCAGTTTTACTGAAGCTAACACCTTCTTCCTTTTCTATTTTTTTCTATTTTTCATTTTAACCCGACTTAAAATTTCATTTTACTGTATCTGACTTTGTTTTTCTAAATGATGAAAGAGATGCTTACTGTCCAAGATGCTTTTGATGGGTAATGTGAAGACAGGCCATCCCTTACACTGTGACTTTCCCACCTAAACAGATGGAAATCCACCCCCTTCCCTGCTTTTTAACACTCCTTATATCCTGCCACCACAGGAATGAGCTGAAATCTGGCTTCCCACCAAACTGGCCAAAAGCCTGAAGGTGCTGTGCAGCCTTTCCTCTTCCAACTGCAGTACCTTTACGGCTTCCACATGCTGTCATCCCTTAATATACTGGGCTCTATTTTGTTGAAAGGAGAGATCAAAAATTACTAACAGTGAAAAATATAATGTCAGGGAAATACAGGGTAGAAGAGGAGGACAAACTCCATACCAGAAGAAAAGCTGGATAGGATGGACTTGGTCTTCTGAGTGTTTTTTTTCCTCCTCCTTAAATCAGATAGCAGAGCTTCCTCCTGCTTTCTCCCTTGCCCGTAGCATAATATTCCTGGATTATGTTAGAATATCCTTATTTATTTTGGATATAGTAACACACTGAGGCTTAGCCTAGGATTGAGACACCACTGTGCAACTTGTAAAGAAACAAAAACCCCTCAGTGCCTACTTGCAAGGGTACATCTGGGGATTGCATCACCTAAAATTGCTGGGCTCACTCAACTCATCTGGTTTAACTCTATAACTTAGACAGCACAGAGTTACACGTAACATTAAAAATGTTACATTTTGTACCTTTATTTCAAAAAGTTAATCTCACAGACAGTTTCAGACATCTTTGTCCTTGAGCTTTTAAAATAAAATTAAGTAAAATTAAGCATTGACATCATTACAGTTCTTCCATGAAACTACTACTGAGCTCTAAAGCATGTGACTTAAAACCTCTGGGGGTGATATAGAGTCAATATGATTCCTGTGGAATTTTTCTTAGACTGTAATGTATGTCATTAATTACAGTATGATACAAAGATATAAATGTGGTGAGTTTTGGGGTTTTGTTTATTTTTTACTTGTATGCTTATTGTTTCATAGCCAAACTGCAGAGGAATTGTTAGAAGCTAAAATGTACATCACTCCAGGGGCTAGAATTTTGATAGTGTTTTTTTTGTTTGTTTTTTTTTTTGTTTTTTTGGGTTTTTTTTTTGATTTTTTTTTTTTGTTTTTTTCTGGAGTGTGTTTTGGACACACAGTGCTTACTTTTCACAGATGAAGTAGGGATTTTTTTTTTTTTTTACACAGCAGTTGGTAAACAAATATATCTCCTCTTTAAAAAGAAAGTCTAAATGTATTGTACTAGGTGGAGATACATAAAAAGTGTGGGACTTGTTGATGTGAAGAGATATGTCTTAATAACACGCCAAAGAAGTTAACAGAGTAGATATGTGAATCATCTTATATCTGCGCTTACTTTGACGACATTTTAGTTGTAAAATGAATTCTTATATTTTCTGTACAAGTATTTTCTGGATCAGAAGGAAATTACATGAGAAAGTGACCCCAGGCATTACAATAATTACAGTAGTGGCTTATCAAACTCTGTTGTTATAAATAAGGAAACATCCTTGACTGTCAGGGTTACATGGCTTTAATGAAAAAAAAAAGTTTGGCTTTTAGTATTTGGATTGTTTTCTTTAATAACAACAAGTAATCAGAAAGAATGCTGCAAATTCCAGGACTTCATTTTTAATGACAATTTCAAACTTTTGTTAATGTTTCTACTTGAACAAGTTTCTTTTATATCCCAGCCAAAGTGAAATTCTCCCTTGAGCTGGAAGTTTAAGGCAATTTGGATTTGCAACATTTGGCTTGCCGATAAGTTTTGATGCTAGTTGTTTTAATTAGCTAATTTTTATAGGATTACTCTAGCATGGATCAATTCCATGGTTTTGTTTGTTTTAATAAAGTCCTACTACTTTTAGTCTTCTAAATGGAGGTCTTGCTGCGAACAACAAATGTCAGTTTCTGCTGCAGTTTGTAGGAGAAATGCGCAAATGCTGTCATAAAAAAAAAAAACCAACTGTGATGGAATTAATTACAATGCAGACGTGAACAAAAATAACCTCCTCGGTTAATACAGGTGAGCTGACAAAACACAAAGACACGCGTCGCAATCCCGGTGAGCGCGAAAATACAAACGCACGTACCTGGGGAGATGCCTGCGCGCCCCGGCTGCAGCCCCGCACTGCCACGTCTCACTGTCCCACGCACGCCCCGGGACCTTTATAGGGGACTCTCCCAGGGCCTGGAAATGAACTTTTGGGGCTGACACGTCAATCGTGCCATGGGGGGAGGGAGGGGACTGGAGGGGGCGGAGAGGGACTCGCCGGAGGCTCTTACGTGGCGGCAGAAATGTCAGCATCGCGCTTCCCCGCGCAACGGGGCCGGGGCGGCTGGTGCGGAGCTCCTGTTGCCTACGCGGTTCCGCGCCAGACAGCGGGGCACGGAGCCGGGGCACGGAGCCGGGACACTGGGGGCTGGCTGGCCGGCTGCGGCATGGCGTGCGAGGACTGCGGGCGCGCAGTTTGCGCGCTCCCGTGCCCCTTCCGTCCCGGGGCATCCGCTGGCGCCCGGCTCTCCTCCTCCTCCTCTATGTGCTGCTCCCCGGTTTTGGGACATTCCCGCTGCCCGGGAGCCCCTGGGGACCCGGCACCGTGCCCCATGCCCACCGCCTCCCCTCCCTCCTGCTGTCGCTTGCTGCAGCTCGCCAGGATTTGTTGTGCTTAGTTGTACCGGCGCTGGGGCGCCCCTGCTCAGATGTGATGGTAAAGGAGCAGCCTCAGGTCACGGTTTTTTTTGAGCTGCGGTCATTAAGGACTAAAAGGAAATAAAAATAAAAACAACCCCAAACCCCAAGGACAAATATCTCAACCAGTTGCAACTTCTCCGCTGGCCCGGAGGGGGGAGCGCGGGGGAGGGC
>VZRM01002768.1:1851158-2008008 GCA_013397955.1 Grantiella picta | reverse complement strand
TGGGCTCCGCGGCGCTGCGCCCCTGGGTCCGCCGGGGGCTCGGAGGCCGGGCGGGCTGGGGTCCGGGCGGCGCGGCGGAGGTGCCGGCAGGGGGAGCCGGCAGCGAGGCGGAGCGCCGGGGATCGGTGCCGGGGAGCGCTGCCGGCGCTCGGAGCCTGTCTCGGGCATTGCCCGGCCCCACCCCCAAAAGTGCACCGAGCCTTTCAGAACGGGCGGCCGCTCTCCCCGAAGACGGTGCTGTTTGCTCGGAGACAGAAGAAACAGACGGGCAGGCAGCCGCACCTCCAGCGGGGCTGGAACCCGGACAGCGGGCGCTCCGCGCACCGGGACCCCCGCGCCGCTCTTGCCCTCGGGGTCGCGCCCGCGGGAGCGCGTTCTCGCCCAGGAGAGTGAGGTGCGTTGCTGTCACTGAGTCCGGGCTGCGGAGAGGCAGCCCGAAGCGTTTCGGAGGGGTTTTGTCACACTTCAGCAAGTGAAGTTTGCTCAGCCTCATCTAGTGAGAGCAGAGGTGGCGTGAAAGGCACCGGCAGTTGTCTGAGAAACGTGTATTTTCAATCGGATGTTCGCGTAGTAGGATTTGAAACCCCGATGTACTTTTATTCTCGCTGTTATTTAACTGGATTGCCTTCGGTCTTTGGCGTGACTGTATTTCGGCACTTTCTGAATTGGGGAGTTTGAGTTTACCATTCCGCAATGATGCAGATGGAAACATCTCAGTCAGTTGTATAAATCTGTCATTCTCTGAGGATTGCTTACCAGATAAGTGACAACTAGTAGGGTTTGTTGTATCGTTCCAGATGCTGAGTGTGCACTGTAGATTGACACAGCGATAATATGCCTGGGATTATTCCTGGGGTGCAGCTGGAGTGGGGTGAGCTGTCAGTGCATCTGTTCCTTCAGCAGACCGGACTATTGGCAGGAGAGGTCTGTGCATGCAGGCGCACGCAGGCTTGGGAAGATGGTTAGAATTTGCAAGATTACAGCTGAGGAAAACATCCGAAAACTAAAACGTGTTATTAAAGTTATAGTGATAGCATGGTCCGGCAGCCCTAAGGTAGTGCATCTGAAGGTCGTATTTTCTGAAAGCGGACTAACCACGCTTGGTTTGAGTTTTGGTGTAAAAGGCTGATGTGATGCTAGTCCAGCTAGAGTGCTGTAAAACAGATTTTTTTTCACACTGGAAATTGCACTCAAATCTTCTAGCAGTTTGAGCATCTCCTGGCTGTTATATAAAGCTGACTCAGTTTAGTAAAGTTTGACTTATTAAGAATTGTTTAACTTGGTGATGTCATATATATATGACATCTACTCAATCAACAGTGTATTGCTGCCTTGAAAGGTTGAGGTATGGCCTTGGGTACTTTGCTTAGTCTAGTGAAAGATTTTGGTAGATTTCTGGATTTTATGCTGTGTTCCCACTTTCCTCTCCATCGGGTACTGATAGTATAACTTTATTATGTTTACTAATGAATTCATCTCATTTTCTCATTTTAATGCTGAACAGCTGTGAGGAGTCCTGCTGAGAGCTAAGGTTTTGCTCTGGAGTGTGGCAGTTTACTTCTCCCTTCAAGAGGTTGTTTTGAACTAGGTAGTGTAAACACTTGCTTCTGAGTTGCGCTGCTTATTCCTTGGGATGTTGTAACAGATTTGTTTTGGTTGACAAAGCTGAAGGCATTAATATCTGAAGTGTCTCATTTCTTTTAATCTTTAACTAGTGCTGTTTTCATAAAATACTTACAGGTTGTAGGAGTGCCTGTGCACTTTGTAATGATCCATAAACATGGTTGTAGCAAGTTTGTTGTACTCATTTCCTGTTGGGCAGAGATGCAGAGGGTGGTAACTATGTATTGCTGCTGTTTTCAGAAGAAAGAGTTGTGTGGTCGTTTGTTTTTCACTTTCTTTTCCCCCAGGTACTTAGGGAAACCACGTGGATTCTGACTTCTGTTGATATAGTCTTGTACAAATGCAGGATTTTCAGTGAATGAAGTTCATTACTTTTCAGGGAGTAACTATACACTACAATCTGTGGACAGCAGAAATAGTTTGCAGAAATAAGTCTCCTGCAAATTTTGGCTTTTGGGTTAGAGGTTGCGTGCAGGAATTCAGCCAAGGGAGCAGCTGAGCTCCTGGTGTGAGCAGGAGCAGAGAGACCCGTTTCTGCCCTCTGGTCTGCAACAGCTTTATCAGCAGTGTTGGCTGGGTCTGATTTCTGTGCCGTAGGACACGTAAGTGTGTAGCTGATACTACTATCAGTTGATAGTAGGTGTGTACTACCAGTGCTATCTGTTGATAGTGGGGAGGAGGGTGTGTGAAATCTGACACTGTGCTACTTCATGCAAAGCAGTATCTAGTAATTGGTTAATATGTTGTGATGATGGACTTCTGAATAGCAGTGAAATACGATTTAGCTTTAGATTTAACATCTGGTTTATAAAATTTTGATATGCTCCTGATGTTTGCAAATGTATATTCTGAAGTTACTATGGCTCCTGAGATGAATTGCTATTGCTATTGCCGTAATTATAGGAAGCAGCACTGAGGAGCTTCTCCTTTTCTCTAACATCATTTTATGGAAATGTTTAATGGGCATTCTTGTCAATGCAGAGTTCTCCAAATTATTGTTAATCAGCCTGTTTCTCTTTGTTATCATCCTTTTATCCCCTCTGGCGTGTGTGTGTACATTCCTATTTGGAAACAGGGTTAAGTTACAGCATATATGTTCATTTTCTCCTAATGTGTTTTGCAAAGCTGTAGCTGATTCAAAAGAACGAGTTGTTGGGGTTTTTAGTTTTGTAATTTGGCTTTGTTTTTGTCAAACACGATAAACATTTTTCAAACTGACCCTTTTGAGGTACGCTTGCCAACTATTGGCGGTGGGCTGGATTTAATTTCCAGGCTGCAGCATTGCAGCTGTGACCCGTGAAAGGCAGGTGGCACTCTGCTATCTGCAGTTCTTACAGACACCTGGGGAACGCCACAGCCCGAGCTGGGCACTTCAGGTACGGTTTGCTGGTAAATCAATTGTTGCTAAAACGGCAATTTTTTTTTTTTTTAAAAAAGGTTGTGGCTTTTATTTTAGTTTTCTTTGTAAATGTATACTGTGATTTATTTAAGAAATGTGCCAGTTTGCATGTAACTATAGCACATTTGCTTAACATTTGTCAGGAAGGTAGCAAATGTAAACGAAGTTAATGATCCTTAAACTGCAGTCTAATTAGTGTCCCCTTGATTTTTTTTCTAGAATGTCTATTCCAAAGTATGAAGCATGCAAATCTTTTGTGCTTCAGTGGATTTGTTCATGCATCTATTCTCAAATTTGTGTTTTCTCTTGGGTACTTTGAAGCAATCAAGTTGTCTCCTGTGTAGTGTCAACTCTTTATCTCCACATATAAATATAGTGATAAAATTAATTTCCATTTGGGGAGATTGACTTTGGAAGAAATTTCCTGGTGTCCCAGTATGTATTAGAAAGTCAGGCAACTTCATAGAAGAGCTGACGTTTGTTAGTGACAGTAGCAGAAAACTGGGGTTTTATATAGTCTGCCCTGAGGCCTTTGCAGTGAAACTCTTGAGTTCAACTCAACTGTTGAAACTTATCTTTTCAACTATTACCTTTTCTTTGCAAACAGTTTGAATGATTTGTTCAGAAAGTTTAAATGCCATGTAGCATGTCAGCTGCACTATCTTTTCCAGACCTATCTTCAATTAGCTTATCTGTGTTATGAAATTTCTTGCATGATAGCCAGATAATATAGCTTTTCATTCCTTTCCCATTCTTTTTAAAAATCAGGATATATCCCTGAACTCCAGTATACTTAGAATTGTTGGATCCTAATTTTTCACAGAACTGGTCAATGTTTTCATGGTTACCAACCTCAGTAATGGAGGTTAGTTTCGTTTAGGAGATGTTGATTGAGCAGCTCTGAATCCTTGGCATATAATATTCTGATTTTTTTTATTCCCTTGGTAGATGAATAGCAACATGCATCCATTTAGCAGTATTTGTTTGGTTTAGGAAAAACTTCGGAGAAATTATAACTTTGAAAATGCTGAAATGCAGGCTGTTACTGTCCTCTCCTGTAATACTGGGATACATTCTTAGGCATTACTAACTACGTGTGGTGAATGAATTAGGGAGCATGTGATGGCTCCAGGATTGGTTTGTAATGTGAATTGGGTGGGCTGAAGAAATGGGCTTACTGTGAATTGTGAGATTTTCCCACTTCTTTTCCCCACATCTCTCCAAATTTCAGAATTGAGCTCCTTCTTTAGTGCTGTTGTCCTCTGAATTGCTAGTCTAGTTGGAAACCCAGAATGCTATTGAAATGTGCTTTCTGGTTAGACTTAGGCTTAACTGGGAGTCAGGAATGCTAAATACAAAGTTAACTACAAGGCCTCTGCAGATAGGGAGAGATTATTAAAACAATTTTGACCCTGCTTTTCTGACCCACAGTAATCTTATTGCTGAATCAGTTATTTCTATTACTGGTGAACTCTACAGACAAAGGCATGTGAATGAGTATTTGTATGTAGTTTTAAAAGTTATTAGGCAGTTGTTCTTCACTGTGTTTTATTCATAATAAAGTTACCTCAGAAGTTTCTGTTGCCTTTTCCTTTCACTGTCCATGCATGTTTTTCACAATCTGTGTCATTTCAGTGACCTGCTTTCACTGGAGACCCACTAACATTTGCATTGGCAAACTCTGCTAGTTATGAAAGGCACTGTGGGAGCATGGCTGAAATGACCTTGTTATTGGAGAAAATGTAAGGGATGAAACTCTTTCTGTTGACCTTGTCTGACAGCGAAATCACTGAGTACTTGAAGAAAAACTCCTGGCTTTATCAGTTATGGGAGGAGAAGTCATGTGTATTGCTTTGTGTCTCTCAAAGTCTCGTGAAGTTTTAAGGTTTTTTTACTAAGTCATAGTCAAAGATGAAGACTGTGAAAAGAGATTATGCACAGTCATTTGCCTGTTACGTTACTTAATTTAAGTTTAGTTGTTGATGGCCTCTTTTATGTCTTGTTTGCTTTCTTATCCTGAACTTGCAGTAGGGCTATAAGGTTGTTTTCTTAGCTTTTGCTATATAAACAATGTGTGTGTATTCCAAATTTTGGCTACTTCTCATGCTTCAGTGCTTAAGCATATTTTTCCTTGCTGCTTTTTAAACCTAAGCAATGATATTGGAATGTCTAGGGGACAGTATATGCCCAAAATTGCTGCTAGTGTCTGATGTTATATTACCCAATGCTGCAAAATGGGACTCCTAGCGTAGTCAAAAGATTGGAGTTTTCTGATAGTGGTCTTCAAGGCATATCAGCCTGGGGTAGGTCAAGAGCCTGACAACTCCTGTGATCCTCATTAGTAGCTCTGATGCTGAAGTTGCTAAAGGTGATGGTGCAGTTGTTGACTGTGGCACTCATTTTCCGACACTGTAAATCCATGTCTTGCCTCTCACTTGGTAGAATGCTTCAGAAAAACTCAACTAACCAATCAACAAACCAGAAACCCACCTTAATTCCTGTCCTCTATTAACATTTCAGGTCTCTTTCTGACCTGAAAGCCATGGTATGCTGTGTTTCCTGAACGTGGGCAGACATAGATGGAGGATACTGTGCTGTCAGAGTGCTGTTGTAGTTGTCCTCCTTGGAATTTCTGGGACTATGTTGGTCAGTTGCCTGCTGGGTCCTTTTAGTTGTGCCAGTGTAGCTGTTCATGTGGCACATCAGTGTAAACAGTATTAGGGAATTGATAGTTTTAACACTTTGCTTTTGAAGTACCCATGCCACTGATCACAGCAAGGCCCCGCAGGCTCTCAGTGTAACTGCAGGTGTGAGGAAGGAGGGGACAGGAGGATTGTGTCTGCAGAATAAAATTCTGATTGGTCCCTCCAATAACAACGAAATTTGTAGGATTTTGCCTCGGTGGAGTGTATCCAGACAGCTTTTTGTTGTGTCAGCTTTATAACAGGCAGCAGGCTCTCTTGTGGAGGTTGCAAATGGACTGAGGCACAGCTGTATGCCTGTCTTCACCAGCAGTATAAACCCGTCTCCTGAGGAGTGAGGTACCTGAGAGGCAACGCCTCATTGCATTGCCCTTGAGTGTGTCAGAAGTGGGGAAATTTGGGGTAATAACCTGTTAAATACCAAAGTTCAGTCTTCCAGAGCTTGTCTGCCAGACATTACTCTATTGAAAAATGATAATGGATACGTGCTGTTGGAATTGAGAGTACGAAGCCACAAAACCCTTCCACGTTTCTGTGCCAGGAGCATGAGTTCATGCGTGCAGTTCTAGAGACATGCAAGGGGTGAAGTTGGTGTTTGTGGGAAGAGAAGCTTCTCTTGATGCAGATGGATAGAAGTCCTAAAATGCTGCTACCCTGGGCTCTGGAGACTTGTCTAACTGATGTAATTCTGTTGTAAATCCTGGTCAGAGTTTGCAGACTTTGTTGAATTGTCCAAGAAAGTTGCTAGATTTTCCAGTTTATCTTCTGTTGCTTTCCTAAGTGCAGAGTGTCAGACTCTTTACCTAAGCATTAGTTAAATCTTTGCAATAGAAGGCAAACCAGTGAAGCCTGGGCATCATCCTTTAATGGCTGGTTACGAAAAAAACGTGTAACTATCAACAACAGCAGAAAGAGAGATCTGGGCTCTAGAGCTGAATTGCCATTATTCTTTTTGCCATTGCTGTCTGTTGTTTTAAATTAAATTAATGTTCTGGATGGAGGAACTTGATTTTTTCCTTCAGTATTCTTTCTTTAAGCAAGTGCGCAAGTAGCTTTGATTAGAAAATTCCATTTTTGCTCACTTATCTATAACTGTCAGGGGAGATTGTTTTGCAAATTTATTTAATCTGAAGGCCAGTGAGATTGGTATCGAATTTTGAAGAAAAATAATCTCTAACTAGAGGTAAACACTTAATTCTGATTTTTGACTCGAGTCTTTGTATTTTTCTCTCAAACCCATAATCATAAAATGCTCTTAAAATAACTTGAGCAAACATGTTATTTTTCTTAGAGTACCCCTATGAACTCATTGCTGGCAATGGCTCTCCGCCTCTTGGGAAAAGGACACATTAGTCTTTTTATAGGATGACTGTTGACAAAGCTTGTCCTTCAGCTTCACTTGTAGAGCTGCTGTGTTGTAATTGTTTCTTTTTACCAGAAGGCTAAAAAAAGAACTAGTTTGTTGCGGAGGCGTATCACTAGTATTTTAATAAGAGGAAATATAATAATTGTTTAACTGGAAATATAGGGAGCTCCGTTTGTTTGTGAGGAACAATTCACGTGCTTCAGTTGCCTATCAGATTTACTGTGAATTCTGTATAAACCAGACCTAATTTGTAATTTATGTATTTGTTTATTTTTGGGATTTAGGATTTCCCTTAAAAAAGTCATTTAAACAAGAGGGTGGGTTTTTTTTCCCTGCTACTTTCACCAACCTTGACCTTTCTTATAAGCTCCAAATTTCTAACAATGCCAACACTGAAAATTTTGAAAATGTCATTCAGAGTGAGTGAAGCAGTTGACACCAGGCTGTGTGCACACACTGACTCCTTCAAAGACTTATCTGTAGCCATAGATCAAGTCTAGAGAGCCCTATTACAGATAAAACCTGAAAATCTAGCAGATTTGGTTTGCTTCTTGCCAAGCCAGGTGCTTGCCTTCCCTTGCCCCTTTCTGCATTGCGGGAAGTGCTGCTTTATGATGTTTAAGTACCTTCTTGCTTATTTGGTGACTAAAACTTTCTAAGCCTTATAAGAAATTTTGTGTGTGTTGAATGTTCGTGCTTCTGCATAAAAAGTTATTTTCTACAAATCAATCTAAATTTGATAAAATATTGTTTCTGTGTTTGTATTAATATCTTTAGATAGCTGATTACTAGAATGATCAATCTTAGAAAAAAACTGTGTCTGCTCCTGAATATCATTCATGTCTTTGAGGTACTTTGAATGCTACGTTTCATCCCAAAATAGTAAGATGAGAGAAAAATCACAATGTTTGGCTTCATAATAATATCTGGGTTTACTTCCATAATTGTATTACTTGTCCTACAGACATTAACGTGGTGAGAGCTGGAGTGCTCATAGGAGCTTTACTTTTGTGACTGAGTTGTAAGGATTGGAGTTAACAAGACTTAGGATTTCGAAAAGGGTTTGAAATTGCTCTTGCAGGCAGCTGACTAGGGAGAAAGCGATGAGCAGAAGATAATCTCTTCGGCTTTAGCAGTGGCAATTGTATATAAACTATTAGTGTTTTCTTCTGAAATGTTTCATTTAGCTTCTTTGTGCAACAGTAGTTCCCCAGATTCACCAGTTAAACAGCACTCGGGCTTGTAACTGTAGTCTCTATGTTGCAAGATGTGGAATATGTAAAATTAAGAAAGAATGTTCCTTGACATTTCATCTTTGGATACTTTTAAGCCTAATCAACAAGAAGGTAGATTTAACTCATGAAAAAGATAGCAGATAACAAGCAAGCTCTAAGAGATGTCCAGGTGTTAGAAGAACAAATTGCTTGCTAGAATTGTCTTGTTAAAATTTGGGTCTTGACATGCTTCAGTGATCTCAGGCCTGGGGGAGGTTATCAAAGCTTGGGAAGAAGGATGTCCAGTACTGATAGTGAACACAGAGAATGCAGAATTTAAGGGCTACAAAGACATGTGGCAGAACTCCCAAGACAGTGAAGAAACTAACAAAGCCAACTCAGCAACTGTGCTGAAATTTGCTCCATCTGGTTAAAAGGTAATTTTGGCAGGGGCAGATTGCAACCTACTCACAGAGCACTGACCCAAGAAACCCAGCCACCTAAAAGAAGAGAAATACTGAGTGTGGGACTAAAAATGATGGGAAGGAAAAGAATAATTTACCAGTAGAAGATAGAATATTAATTAATAAGAGAACTATGTAACTTGTAGCCAAAGGACTAATTCCTTTGTTTGCTAAAATGTATGAATAGTAAAAAGTTTTGATAGTTGGCATGCTTGATTTGTGTAGTATCACTGAGCACCCAGGCTTGTGCAACTCTGAAATAAATAATCAATATCTTTCTCAAGTGTGTAATTATTGGCTTGTTGCACACTAGGTAACAAATCCAATTTTTCTGGGACAGCACTTACACCTTGGTCCCAGGAACTCATAGGCAGAGAAGGCTGTTGCATCGATTTTCCACCATCCAGTTTTTCTGGGGGTATACTTAGCTATTAAAAAATGAATGGAAATAGAGCATCCTCACCCCACAGCATCTATGGATGGAATCGTTTTTGTCTGGTATGATCACTCCCAGTGCATTCCATTGTAGCTCAGCAAGGGAAGTGAAGGGTGCAAGTAAACATGCAGAATCATTGAAATGTTAAGATACTTCTCATATTGCTGGCAGTCATATTTTCATACTTGCAGTCCTATAGAAAAGATTCTGTAGTCTCTTGTTTGTGTTTAAATATCAGCTCTGAACTATGTTTCATTTAAACCTTCCTTACTTAAAGTTCTACTTCAGTAACTCCTGAAAGATTTACTGCTTACTCTTGCCAAGTTTCTAACGTTTCCAGACCTGTTGGAATGAGTCCAGAGGAGAGCAAAGCTGGAGCACCTCTCCTGTGAGGACTGAGAGAGTTGGAGCTATTCAGCCTGGAGAAGAGAAGGCTCTGGGGAGACCTTGTGGCATCTCACAGTACCTAGAGGGGGCCTACAAGAAAGCTGGAGAGGGACTGTTCAGAAGGGCCTGTAGTGACAGGACAAGGGGTGATGGCCTTAAGCTAAAGGAGGGCAGGTTTAGATCAGATATTAGGAAAAAATTATCTACTGTGAGTGAGGGTGGTGAGGCACCAGAGCAGATTGTTCAGAAAGGTTGTGAACTCCCACACCCTGGAGGTGTTCAAGACCAGTCTGGATGGGACTCGGAGTAACCTGGTCTACTAGAAGGTTCTTTTCCATGCAGGAGGTTTGGAGCTAGATGATCCACCTGAAAGGAGGTTGTAGCAACGTGAAGTTTGGGCTTTTGTCCCAAGAAACTAGCAGCAGGACAAGAGGAAATGGCCTCAGGATGTGCCAGAAGAGGTTCAGGTTAGACATCAGGAAAAATTTCTTCACAGAAAGAGTGGTTAAGCATTGGAATAGGCTGTCCAGGGAAGTGGTGGTGTCATAGTTTTTGTAAGTGTTCAAGATATGACTGGATGTGGCACTTAGTGCCATGGTTTAGTAGAAAAGGTCGTGTTCGGTCAAAGGTTGGACTTGATGATCTTGGAGGTCTTTTCCAACCTTAATGATTCTATGATCTTTAAGATCCCTTCCAACCCTAATCATTCCATGACTTAATGATTCTGATGTCTTATGCAATGTGACATAAAGTAGGCTGGAGACACAAGCTAATTGCCTTCCTCCGGCATTTCTGTTGGCTGGCAGCTGCCTGTAGCCTGCAGGTGACACGTTTGGTTTGTTCAAGGTTCTGAACCATCAAAGGTAAATGAAGTTTATAAATCTGTACAGTAAAACTAGTGTTGATAGATCCTTTAGTAATGTGTGACAAATGTGTATGAATTAAGTGAAGGCTATGATAGACAGAACTCATTTGAGCAATAATTTCTTTGTAGGAATTGTTCAGTAGGACTCAGTGACCAGAATTATTCCAGCTAGATAACTTGTTCATAGTAATGCTCCCTCCTGACAGTAGAACTTATTTATAATTTAAAAGTTTCATATTATTAATAAAATCTGTGACACTTCTAATTTCTTAAAGACCTTTTTGCAAGCAGC
Source organism: Grantiella picta (assembly GCA_013397955.1). Classification (NCBI taxonomy): domain Eukaryota; kingdom Metazoa; phylum Chordata; class Aves; order Passeriformes; family Meliphagidae; genus Grantiella; species Grantiella picta. Next base: position 1,997,260 of record VZRM01002768.1, on the reverse strand, counting down.
ATTTATATATACTTCCTGGTTTTATGCATGGTCAAACTTAACCTTACCTGATAATTCTTACATAGATATAGGTAGGGGTGCTTGCTTGGGGGTAGGCTTTCTTTTTCCCCCTCTCTACACACATGCATGCATTCATACACATTTTTACAGTCTATTCCAGTTTGTCAAGCAGTGGCACTGGCTAGATAATAGATAATAATCTATTTGTTTGTTCTGTCCAAATGCTGCTGTGGTATCCCACCAAGTAATAGTGGGAGGACGGAGAGGCCTTTCTGCTGGGAAGAACTTACCAGCTTCAGTCCAGTGGTTAGTGCACAACAGCATTTCGAAGACAAAGTGAATTGAAAGAGAGATCAGCACACTGTTCTGATAGTGGATAGTTCTGAGCTCTGAAGAGCTCATCTCTTTGAAGAACAAAGAAATATTGGTATCAAATATTGATTATGGGTAATATCTAAAATTCATAAACTTGTTAGATTTATTCTGGCAAGCTGGACTGCAGGGATAAATGCAGCAACCTTTGCTGGAGAGTCAAAAAAAGTGAGTAAAAGAAACGTAATTTGAGTAAATTTTTCCTGATTAGTGGGGTCTTTTAAAGGCCGATGTGATTAAGTGATTTGACTGGATTCAGAAAATACAATTGAATCAGAATAGTTTTTGTAAATGAAAAAGTTATGGTAATTTAGATGAACCAGAAACATGGACAGAGTAATTGAACTACAGTAATGTACACAGACACTTGAGGTTTTAATATACTTTTCTGAGAGCTAATGAGCACTTTGTAAGTTCAAATGTTTCTCCATAGTTTGGCTCTGATTTGATGGTATAGCTTGCCGTACAGTCTTACTACAGGCTGAGATAAAGTCTATGTATTTTCCAAAATGTAAGTGCAGTCATGTTTTAATTTTTAAATTCTTCAGGTTCTGCTGCCTCAAACTGCAGCTGTGGTTCTGAAAGTGGCATCAATAGGTCCTAATACGTTATTTCAGATAATGTGCAGTAATATGTTGCTTTTGTAGGGCTCTTAATTAAAGGTTAGGTTGCTTGATGTTAGTGAAGAGGGGTGGAATATTGAGGGTTGACATTTAGTATTGCTTCATGTTTTTAAAAAAAATAGAAATGAAAGTTCTACATGGTTTGTTATCTATGTTTTAGATTAGCAATGCTAATAAAATAACTCTTATGCTCCATTGAGTTCCTTTTTGCTGTGTGTACATTTTAAGGCAAAGCCAAATCAGACTGCTCCTTGCTTTACTGTTGTAATTTGGCTCAGTTCTGCTAAATCTGTCCAGTGCAAGACAATGCCTGAGGTGTTAGGCAGGCTGGAGTACTCCTGCATTCTGCTTCTGGGTTAAATGTGTGTAAATGTATTAATGAGCAAAGGATTCTCTAGCAGTGCTGGTATAGTTAGCTGATCCCTCTCTGCCTAATCCATCCACGGTAAGAACCAGCTGTGAATTTTGTAACTAGATGGAATTACTCTTTTCTGCTTTCGCTCTGCAGTGAGTCAGCTAAGATGGTGTCCCAGCAGGTGAAATTGTCTGTGAGCAAGCCGAAGGTTGCCGTCAGGAGGTGTGCCAAATATCCTGTTACTGCTATCACATCTAAGACATGCAGGTCACCTTTCCTGCATTCCTGTAGCCCAGGCTAAGTTTATTGCTGTCACTGAACTCTGAGCAAGCAGGGGGGCTTGGGCTGGCAGGAGGCTGGTGGCACTCATAGAACTGTCAGTTTTTTTCCTGTTGCTTTGTGTCCTGAAGCTCAGGACAGAGAAGGGCAGCTGCTGTTAATATAGGTGGGTGGATTTTTTTCCTTTTTTTTTTCTTTTTGGATGCATCATTCAAGGAGCAAAGATAATGATGTAGGTGGTGGGCAAGAGGGGAGAAACAGCTGGTAGGAATAAGTGGGATAGGATGTTTTGGATGAGTGAGAATAGAAAGCTTCAGAGGAAACCAGAGCCTGTGTGCTGTAGGAGAACAAAGTGACAGGAGCTAGTAAATGGGCAATTGCAAAACTGAGAAAACCTTTCTTCCTTTTCTTCAGCATTACACACCTGGCACCCCTCTGGGGGGCACAGTGTTACCCTTTTAGTCTCACCTTGTCTGCTACAGCATCAGACTCCTTTTGGATGAGATCAAAGCCCAAGGTTCCAGCTAACCATATCCACTGCTGCTGCATTGCTTTTAAGTACTTGGAGTTGTACAATTAGCTAATGAATGCTTAACACAGAGTTTCTGACACACATAACTGCGTGAAACTTGATGGCTGTGTTAATGTAAATAATTGTCAGGCAGGAGGAGTTGCTATATAATAGGAACTACACAAATTGAATTCCAGGTTGGAAAACTGGGTCAGGCTAATTGAAGTAATGTCACCAGTTCTGAGGGTGGACACTGTTCTCCTTTGCATGTTGGAGGTCTGTGGGTCTGCAGAGCTTTCAGCTGTTTTTTAGGTACAAACTTTCCATGTAACTTGTTTTTATTTTGTTTTGGGTTTCTTTTGTGAATTATTGTCTCCTTTGCAGTAGAAGTCTGGTATGGATGATATGATGCTATGGATGTGTTATGGAAATAAACAAGTTAATTTTTCAAACTTAAAAAGTGCATCCTGATTTCAGGAAGAGATCAACAAAGCCATCCCATCAATTAAAGCAAGTACTCGGTGTTAAATTATAATCTTGTATTATATCTTGGACAGAGATCTTTGGTTTACTGTGGTTACTTCATAACCTAGAGCCAGAATCTTTACTCTCCACCTTCTATTTCTTGAAAAATTAAAAAAAAAAAAATTTACCAAAGCAATCAAAAAGCTAATATTTTCATTTGTCTGTGAACTTATGATCATCAGAAGACCTATGAATATTACAGTTTAGGTTGGTGTGGGAACACAGCCGAAATAGGCTGGAATAGCATGGTGGACTTCTACCTGAGTTCCATTTATTATGGTGAATGTGGAACACAAAATACTTGCTTAAATTATCTGTAATACAAAGTGTACCCCGAGATAATAGTAAAAAATTCAATACAGCTTCTTTATTCCACTGTCAGCACATCCAGACCTTTTCTCCTGTGTCTTTATATATCTTCTTGAAAACCTTTCAAAGGTAGTTTTATTAACTTAACATAGTGCAGATGTTGCTAGCTTGAGAAATAAGTCACAATGACTTGTAGTATTGTGTCAAAAATATCATTAAGAGGCTTAGAATGAGGGGAGCAATTAATGAACAGTCTTCACTATGAACAAATGTCAGAGACTCCTCCAGGGCTAAGCTGCTTCTGTGACATATTCATTAATTGCTCTTTTGAACAAAGTTGGTGTTGATGAGTGGGTTTAATTAAGCATACCTGAGAAAATCCACAAAAACAGATCAGAAGTATTAGAATGAAAAATTTGCTTTTAATTTAATAAATAAAGACTTTTTCATTCTCAGGGGGTTTTATGCTTCATGTAAAACTGTTTCTGGCTGACATTTCTCCCTAACTACTGCGTTGTCCTCACTGGAGAGTGGCAGAAGACATGGTTTGCTTCAGGATGCATGCCAAATACCGTGCTCATATTTAACTCTCTAATATTAAAAATGTATTGAATCTGTCATAATGGAAGATGCCTCTCAGAACAGTCTCAGTCTGCCTGTTGAAAAATGGCAGGAAAGGGAAGAAACACATGTGAGTAGAAAGGCAGAAATCTTAAACTGCTGAACCTCATTCCAAACTTGTTGACCCTGTACCCTGGTTAAAAATACCTCCTTGGGAAAATAGAGAGCAGCTCTGTGGTAAGAATTCGTATGTAAATGTAGATTGTTCATTGTACTTGGTGGCTTCCAGGTCTAAATTGAAACTTGATGAATGGTGGCCCCCAAAATCCATGTTATTAATATTATACAGTAATACATGTATCAGCATGAGGTTTTTGTTACATTTTTAATTCTCCTTTGATACTCAATAAGACAGAGGCAAGCATACTCCATATTAGTATAGACACCTGGGAGACTCTGCCTAGAAGGTGAAGGCTATTTCTGTATATTTTTTTCTGAACATTGAAATGAAAATAGCAAAAATAAATATAAAAAATACTGTTGTGTTTTGATGAGAGGCTTTAGGGGAGGGGTTTTGAGCCAAGAGGTAACTGGAAGCTTTAATAGTCTTTCAATACCACTTCAGAAATGGAGATGTGCCATTGGACAGACATGTCAGAACTTAGTAAAAATAGCATATCCTACAGTGGGCATTCATCCAGAAATCTAAAATTAGCATTGCATCCTGGATATAGTACTGCAGGTGGTCACAAGCACTAGATTGTATTCAGGACCCTCTGTTATTGAAGCAGTCCTTACCATACTTACTTTAAACATTTTATGGTTTTATGCAAGGCTAACTGACTGCTATTACTGTTGTTCTTTATATGGCATCAAAATGTCAAACGTGTTTCATAGGAATTAAAACAAAGCCTTAGCCAGAGATGTTTAACGTGGTTCTGCTTGAATGGAAGTCAGTGGCACAATTCCAACTGACTTCAGCTGGGAGTATTAGTAGATCTTACTTCTTTCTGATAATGTATATAAACACACAGCCAGTTGGCAGGTTTGAGTGTCATTTATTTCACATTATCCTGTTTTGCTTGTAGCATTCCTATAGAGTTTGGCCAAAACAGCTTGAAGAAAAGTTCTATCCCTGAATTAGGGGAATGTAAAGCTTGAGGAGAAACAGAGCTTGGGTATTATGGTTTGATTAATTACTTGAATATTTATGCAAATTACAGTAGGTTCTGATGAGTGTCATATGGGGAAAGTCTGTACTGACTTTTCCTTTCTATTATTCTGCTCTCTTCTCTCTGTTCCTGGAACAATAGTGGGACGTAGGCTTTTTAATGACTGTGGCAGCAGGTTTCTTTAAAACCCACTGGAATGACCTGTAGAAACAAGACAGGATTTTTTAATGACATGTTTACTGAGTATAGGTGTTAGTTATTTTGTTTGTTTTCAGATAGTGGTAACAAGAGCATATGTTTTTCACTCTTTCTATAGATGTCTGTGTGTGTGTGTGGGCAGGGTGTGGGAGAGAGATGACAGAACTATGTATGTATGTAAATATTCTCCTAGAGGACAAACACCTAGGAGAAAGGACATTTCCTTTACTTTTTTACACTTTAACTATATATGACCGTATTTTTTTAATTCAGAGCGTATTGTTTAATATTTTGGAGGATATAAATAGTCTTCTGACTTTTAAACTCTAACTAAGGTGAGAGACTGCTGTGTTGTGTTTTTAGATTCATCTGCAGATCTTTATTGCTTTGGTGACAGGTTTTTTTACAGCAATTCCTTGTCATATTGAATAGTTGTGAGTATTCCAACAGCTTCTTGAGTGATAAAAGAAATTCTTCATGCTTAATTTACAAGTGTGATATTTTCATTACTTTCACTTGTAAGAGTTTGGGTAATGCTGGGATATGTGTACAGATGGGGACACAACAGGTACAGTGGGTAAGACAGGAGTGTAATTTCTCCAAAGATGGCAGAGGTTTGTTCTGTTTATTTGTCATAGTAGATTAGTGGCAGGCTTCAAAACAGTGATGAGATCAAGCAGTACTTGGGCTTTGAAAGCTGAGGGGTGGAAAAAACCCCCACATATAAAATGTTTAATAAAGGTAATTTTAAGTGATTGCAAATGCATCATGTTTTTATGGAAATGGAAGAGCTCAATAAACCTTAAACCCCATGGCCTAAGCAAGTTTGCTTTTTTAATTCTAAGTCTTTGCTATTGTGGGAACAATAAGTAAAATAATAATTAAAAAAGTTTCAGGAAGAAAAGTAAGCTTTTGCCCACTGAAATAAACCTGGCACTAATAGGCCTGTGGTGTGGTGTGGTGTGGTGCCACAAGAACCTTGGTTTATTTGCATCTCGGAGGAGCAAATGTTGCAGCCATGAAAGTGACTGATGTTACAAAGGCAGAAGTCACGATGAAACTTAGTGCATTAGCTTGAAGCAGAAATGAGTTCTGCAGATCTGGTTTACTTTCTGAGTGAAATCGATGTATGTGTGTAAATGCAAACACCAAAAAGAACCTTCTAAGAAAGTATACAGCACAGGATGAATTTTGGGAAAGCTGAATGCTATGTCATGAGGTCTAATGAAGTTGTAGTTATTTTCTTAGCATGAGACCTATTATGAAAGCATACAAATAACAGATTAAAAAAAATACAGGCCTATAATGCCTTTCTCCTGTCTAGGAGAGAAATTAATTTGTACATGCTGCTTGCAAAATCTTTTGTAAAGGAGTTCAGACTGCTTCAGTGAAAGGTTTCTATATGGATAAATAGGTCAATTATATCAAGTTCAGTGAACTTATTTAAAAATAATTTTAAAAAATTGAACACTAAGGAGCTACTAATATTCTGATAAAGAAAAAAGTCCCATGGTGCTCTAATGTTAACCTGGAAAGCAACATAAACAGTTGAAAACCACGTTTGAGATACAAGAATTCAGAAGAGTTTTGGTTTCTCCAGTCTTTCTTTTTAAAAAATTCTGATTATGTTCTAAGATTTCGGGGGAAAAAAAAGAAAAAAAGCAAGGAAAGAAAAAAAAAAAGCAACAACACCTTCCACCCTTTCCTTGAAAATGACCGTTTTTAGTGCCTATTTCAACTACAGTGGTTGTGCTGGCCTAGCTGGGTGCTAGTGAAAAGAAAACTCTTGAAGGCAGAGCTTGTTCATGGACTCTACTTCCCACTAAGCTTCTGTGCTTCTAAGTAAATGCATCCTGTGCACGCAAAACATTCTCTAGTCATCTCTCTGAACAACCACATCTGTGGCTTAGATGGTCCACCTCTTTTTATAAAAAGAATTTAAGCTTCACAGAAATAAATTATTTCCGTATTGTTGTTAGTTTTTACAATAATTTTAGACAAAATTGCTTTAGATGTGGGGAGAAAAATTCTCCCTCTTGTTTAGGTGACAACTGGAGACTTACATGAGAAGTAGAAAATGTGACTAGTTCTTTATGATGTGACATTTTAGGACAGATTGACAAACAGCTTGAATGACATTTGAAATGTGAGATGTAAGAACTCACTGCCTTTGCCTTATGTAAACACTGCTGGGAGAAAAGCAAGCTTTTATTTAAAAAAGAAGAAGGATGAGGGAGAGAAGAACAAGTTAAGCTTTAAGCTTTTTCCTTGTATGATTAACACCTGGACTGTCTTCAGATAATGGCATGTCTTTCTCCTTTTATAATTTCGGAGTGGTTATTGACTGAGCAGTAGGGTGCTTTCTTTCTTTATCTGATGCCTTACCGAATTCTTTGCAGTCTCCTTACTCTGTTAGGAAGCTAAAATTGCAATTTTAGCTATCAGACATAGAAATCATTAACAACATTTATTGACTTCTAAGCACTCTTTCGTTATCTTGATGCTGTCAGATCACCCTTGTCCACTTTCTACAAAATATAATTGAAAACAATGAAATTTCTCAACTTTTCTGGACAGGTTACAGACTAGAGAAGATTTTTATCTGAGAAAACCTCATTCAAGATGAAGCCATAAGAAGCTGCATCTGCTGTGGTAAGAACAGCTTTAACAAAGAAATCTCAAAAAAACCTGCCTGTGTGCTTTTTCGGCTTTGTCCTTTGCATTAAACTAAGAGATGTTTTGCTGAGGTCAAATAAGACCGTTGAAGTGGAAGTGACACAGAAATCCATTAACACTGACTTCAGATTTTTAGATTTCAGTATCTGTAGCTTCCTTGCATAGCTCAGTTCAGTTTTATAGTAACAATTAATGCTCTGGTTTTGATTCTTTAAATTTGATTTATGTATGAAACTCTTTTGAAAGGGTAGGATAGATAGCATTGCAATTGCTTCAGGGTGAGGAAGTGAGCAAGAATAATTAAATCCAGCTTAAAGTAGTCTTTATTTATTGAAGAGCATTCTCCACGAGGAGTAATAGTATCCTGTCAGCTAAGAAATGAAGAAAGAGTAAAGAAAAGATAATTTAAATTAAAAAGCAAAGAAATCTTTTACTAGACCAGAAAGTAGGACACAAAGCTTAAAAGCTAAAAAGGAAGCATACTGTAAAAATGTAAACACTTTTTGTAATATGTTCACAAGTCAACATAACTCTGTTATATTTCACTTTGTATTTGGAACCAAAGCTACACACAGATACATCTGGCTGGAAATGTGTGATTATTTTTAATTAGAACCTTGCAAGTTTCTTTGCATATTAAATACAACAAAAGAGATAGTAAATTGATATATCACAATATTAGAAATTAGGTAAAAAGGAACCTGGATGGTTGCAGTTGTTAAATATTGACTTTGACGGTCTGCACATGGTAAGTTCTCTCATGTTTTGGAGTACATGTGAAAACTGGGACTGGTGACAAAAATCTGCTTTCTAATGGTATATAATAATATAAGTTAGAGAAAGCCTTTGGCCTTCTTGATATGGATTATATCTGCTCTGAGGATGGCATGACTGGAACCTGCTTTTCCCCATCCCTTCCCCCCTTGAGGTTAGGTGTTGCTAAACAAAATAAAATACTACCCCTCTTTGCTAAGCTTTGTTTCTTTTTGTCACCTTTGTGTGCTTTTTGTTTCCTAGATTGTCCCTCCTCCTTAAATTTATCAGACTGTAACATCTTCTACTTAGAAGTACTGTACCACGAGACACTGGGAGCTTAAGATGCTCCTCAGATCTATGTATGTGAACTGTATTATTTGTGTTGATCTGGAAACTGTCTGTATTATTATACTTTTTGAATGCTCATTGGGTCCTATTGCCAAAGGAAAATAATTCTCCCTGCCATCTCTTGTGTTCTGTTGAATTTAAGCAGGTTTCACCAAATTTCTATCAGGTCGTCGTGCTGTGGTTGTGTGTAGATTAGATGCTAAAAATTGTGTGAGAAGGATAAAAGAAAGGTTGAGAGGAGTGGTCAGGAAGCCGCAGGGTGTTAGGAGATGGGTTTGGAGTGAGTTCAGAGTGAAGAGGCTGATCAGGATGCGTGGGAAACGGATATGTTGTTCTCAGACCTAAGATACGGAAGGCTGGTATCAATTTGCTGGGAGGAATGTGATGAAAAACGAGACTCTGATAACTGTTTGAAGGTTTGAAAGCAATCTTTGCTGTATTGCTTAATATGTGTCTGGTGACATTTTCTAAAACCAAGGATGGCAATGCTGTCAACTCCATTTTAGATGAGGTCTTCTAATTTTAAAATGTTGCTACTCTGTGAATAACAGAGTAGAGAAAGTAACACTTCTGCTCAGCAGTACAAGTGTTAAGGCTATGGGGTACATGGGGAAGGTGCTTGAGACATGCTGTAAATCACCCCTGGGGCTGTGCTGTGGTCTCACAGCCACTGCTGCGCTTGGCTTCCTGGCTGTCAGGGACCAGGACCAATGTGGGACTTCACGGAGAGCTGGTGGTGTTAGTGCCATAAATAGCTCTGAGGCAACATCCTGTGGCATCACTTCAAAAAGAATTCAAGTGATCATCAGGTCATGCCCACAGTGGGTACTCCCTCCAGTAGTCCTTGGGCAGAGGTTTGCCCTCAGCTTTGCCAAAGTGCTTCTCCAGGTACAAAGTGCCTGGGTTCTCCCTGGGATTTCTGAGGGAGCTGTCTCTGTCACTGAATGTGCAGGGAGCACAAAGTAGCCATACACTCACAGGTATTGTATAATTCCAATCATTATGGGGAACCTGACATTTAAATAAAGTAACAAAATGCCTCAGCCTTGATAATTTGACTTGCTGCATTCGTACTCATCATTTTGGTTGTACAAGGGAGGGAAAGAAAACTTGCCCTGACATGAGGTGCCAAGTGCAGCCAGACAGCAAACTGCAGCAGGTGTTCTCGAGGGATGAAGGACCTGCAATTTTCAGGAAGCATGCTTGGGAGGAGTAGAGTGATGTCTGCTTTTGATCAACAAAATTTGCCCCTACTTGCTGAAACTTCTGCCTGGTGACTGCAGTTGCTGTTGACCTCTTTGAAACATACAGAAGCTAGCTTGCTGTACCATGGTGATTAGAAAATATTAATTTCGTTACACACAAAAATCTCTAATGAAAGTCCCTAATGAAAGGCTGACCATTTTCTGCCATGGTTAATTTCTAAACTTTTTTTTTTTTTGCAAATGTAATTGCTGCTATGATTACAGAGTGCCAAATTGAATTTGGGGACATATGCAATATTCTTTTACTACTAGTCTAGTCAAATAATTTTAAATGAGACAAAGAGCTCATTGAACACCCAAATTGGTTTGTTTACTTCAGTAGCTTAACTGCATTAAAATCAAAGAGCTTTCATGGGCAGGGGGTAATCTGTGTCAGTGCTGGACGCCATTAATCACCCCCTTGACTGAAGGCAACACTGTTCAAAAGTGACTTATAGATGATTGAATAACTTTACTCTCTACACCATTAATGGTTCCCAGCAGGCTGCTAGTGTGCAATCACAAACATCTGTGCATTTGAAAGTTTCCACTTCCCCAAACAGAGACATACTTTACAAAGAAAAAAAGAAAAGGGAAAAAAGAGGAGAATTTGTTTTTGCACGAGTAGTCTCTTGGAAAAAAGAGCTAATGGAAAATGTTCATGCTTTAACTCTTGTATGTTGTAATATCATCTGAGTTTGTCTTGAGATATTTATGCTCTTGATGGCGTTAGAAGATTTTTTGGTTTTGATTTGTTTTTGTTGCTTTTACTCCGGAGGACCTTTCTGACATTGGATATCCAGTAGTGAAAGAAAACGTATTCTGCTTGCCTAGTAAACTCATGGATGTTTTCTTTTAACTGTGTTTAAAGTAAATGTAGCCACTTACCCCTCGACACTGCAGTGTGTGCATTACTTATTCAAACCTGATGATTCGAACTCTTTGGGAAACCAGCTTAACAGAACAGAGAATAAAAATTGTTTCTCCAGGCAGTCTACTACTTCTAAAGTGGTCTTTTAGACAAGCATTTAATTACTTAGGGAAAGAGTGCTGGGCATTGACTGTGTTTCCTCTCTGCACAGTCCCAGGTGGGTGCTGCATAGCTGTTGTCACCATCACAGATTCACTGAGTGAAGGTTTCTTGGGACTGGAACAGATCCTCCAGTCAACCACCCCTGTTCAAACCAGATTTGTTTTCATTTAGCCTCTTCTAGCACATTTCACAGAGTATTCCAACTCTGGAAACTTTTTACTCTTGAGGATTCCAGTACTTGTTCTACATACCCTGTAGAGTATTAATCCAAGGCTAGCATCTTAAAAGCATGAGGTGATGGTGCTGTTTCACAGTTCACTTTTCACTGTTCTTGCAGTGAAAGGACGTCAGCTAAGAGGATTTGATGGGTAGGAAAAAAGGGGGGGAAAAAAAAAGATGATCCAAAGGAAAGAAGAAGAAGAAGGAAGAATGCCTCCTTTATCGGTTGAAGATAATTGGTTCTCTACTGAATATGCGTTTTAAGTTATCTATGGGTGAGGATATGACAGGATTATTCAGTTTCATGAAGCAGTGAAAATTTACTGTGTAACTGAAAGGTGACAGGTTTGCATCTGTTAATCAGATTGGTACTGGGGTAAGATAAAGATAGCCTTGAGTTAGAAGTCTAACAATTAATAATGAAGAGGAAAGTGAGATGAATTGTGTGTGTTCCCTAACACGAATGGGACTCCTAGGTTAGTATCTGTTACTCCAGAATATGTTGTAACAAGAGGTTGATGTATAGTGGGAGAAAAGGACACCTGAAGTTTCTGTTAAGTACCTCTTTGACAAAGCTAACTATGATTTTAGAAGGGCCTCTTTGCCTACTCCAGCATTCCTTTGGGAATGTGAAATGTTAGATGGGTTCAGAGTTCGCACTTTGCTATCAAGTGGGTAGGCATCTTTTTCATGTTGTCTCAACTTGTCGAGTTACTTAGATGAGGCACCCTTTAAGTTGCCACCTAACAGGTCTTGTGTCTCTGAAAATTCTTCCTATCAGTTTTTTTTTTTTCTGTGAGCTTCAATCTGTTTAACTTCTGTGGCCTGTGGTTTAAATGTACTCATTACTGGTGTCCTGGACTGAGTACCCAGGGGGTGATGTCCAGTTCTGAGCAGAATATATGAGTTTTGAACTTACAAAATGTATTCTGGCATGCTATCTGAACTGGTATTTCCTATTGTTGGTAAGAAAATGGTGGAAAAAAGTGTGGCTGGCTGAGGGATCCTGGTGTGCAATTTTTTTTGCCCACTGAACTAATATGTTTAATCTGTACATGTGTTTCACTACCTGTTTCCTTTTCTTTAGATTCAGGAAATTACTTGATTATTAAAAGCTAATCCAGAGTAAGACAGAACTGTCCCATGTACAAATCCTTCCCTGCAGAATTTCTGTAGCTAGAGGAATTTAAGCAGCTACAGTAGTAGTGAAGGGGCAAGGATTGCTTGCAAAATGTCTTTGCCAAAAGTGGATTTAGTCTGGCCTAATGTCTGCCCATACTGGTGGCCCTGATCTTGTTAAATGCTTTCCACTACCCAAACTATTTTATATGTATATATTTGTAATATGCAAGAGAGAGGCTTTGTGTGTCAAGACCAGGAAAATGAGTTTTCATCCCATCAAGGCAGAATCGATAACAGGAGGATCATTAGCTACTGGCACTTGTCCTGGAACATAAACTACAGTTGCTATTAAAAGAATGTGGCTGTAGATTAAATCTGTCTTTAGCATGAGCATCCAGTAGAACAGCATGAGGACAGCACATAAATAATATTTAGGTGTTAGAATGCTTTTCCTTTATAAAATAAAGGAAATAAAGAAATCTTATTTGTTCTGTGTGATTTCTTTTCTCCCCTCCCACCACCTCTAGTACTTATAGGTAGTGTTGGATTATTCAACTGCAAATGGTTTGTTGTGAATTTGTCCCTAAGATTCACAGTTTGATTTATCTTTTTTTTTCATTATTAGTGACTGAAACTTGGTTTATACCTGCTTTTTCTTCTGAATGATAGTCCCACCTTCTCTCATGCTTGCAGCAAAGTTAATTTGGGTTTTTTTCCCCATTCTTCTAAGTTGGAAATCAAAAAGTACACTCGTATGTTGTGCTCTTGCCTAAGTTTCTTCTGCATCCACCTTTGTTGACATCAAGCGTTAATAACAAAATTTTATTCTCCTGTTTCTGTAGAGAATTTTCTAGCTGAAAACTGAACTCTGTAAGAGCATGGGGAAAAGTAGCATGTGTGAGCAAAACCAAGCCTGGATATTTAAAAAAGAAAATTCCCAAACTCTTACCTTAACTAATTACTAAGCAATCTGAACTACATGAACACAGAGGTTTTGTATTTTGTGACCACATGCTTATAGTGTTCTGAGCCCTTTGTCTTTGCTTGTTGCCTGGCTTATGTGTGGCAGTGAAAGCTGTTTGCAATCTTGCACTGTGGAAATGGAAGTGTGTGGACTTCAACAGGTTTTATGTTTCTCTGCTGAATTCCACACTACAGTGATATTTTTTAAACAGTTGGTTCATGTTGATACACGAGTCAGCTTCTGGTAAAGCAAATGCCTGGAAGAAACATTTTTTTCTGGAAACAGTACTTGTGAAAGACTGACTGAGGAGTAAGTTACTAGTTAGTGCTTTTTAAGAATAATGTGTTTGTAAGAGTTGCCTTTTAATAAAATAAGATCAACTGTGTAAGATACATTTACAATATATGAGTGTATATGTTCCTAAATCACTACTAACTATTTTATACTTTTCATCCTCAGATGTGAATTTTAAGTGTAAATATCATTATTTAATACTCAGCACTAAAAGTAAAGTGTATGTTTCATCAATAAATTAAGGAATTATAAAAAGAATTTTGGATGGTCTGAGTTCACATGTCAGACAAAGATAACATGATTTTTATATATAAAAATTCATCTTTTTGTCTACTAAAGGAATCAGAGTAACTTCTAATCAAAACAACGTGATAATAAATAAATTTGGCAGACTTATTTTGCTGTGGGTCAATTAGTTGGGAAGCTATGCCACATAAAAAAAGAGTAGAACATTCCTATGTGTACTAATATAATACAGCACTAGGGTTTTCTCTAGTGTTCATTCAACAGTTTCTGACACAAGTTTTGACTCGAAACTATTCAGTAAACATGGACTCGTAGAATATCCTGAGTTGGAAGTGACCCACAAGCATCATCAAGTCCAACTGATGCAGAGTGATCTGCACTTATGATTCAGAGTGTTCAGATCAGCTCAGCGTCGCAGCCACCATGGGTTGTGTAGCAAAGGAGCTAGGAGCCCTTTTCCAGTGGGAGCTTGAGTCCTGTCTCTTGGGCGTATGCATGGAGATGTCAGGGTGAGTTTCCTGACACAGAAATGCTTTTCTGGAAATGCTTTAAGCACTTTTTGTTTTCGGTCATGTAAATTGTGTGTGCACTGCAGAACATGATCAACTGTGGTGTAGAAATGTAAAAACAGATTAATATTTTCTGCTTTGCTAAAGAGCAGGTGGTGGAAATGACACACCTAGCTCTTTTGTGCTCTTCAGAATTGGGCTGTTATCATCTGGTTTGCATTAGAAGCTGTGAATGAGACTGGTAAAAGAAGTGAGTAGAAGAAACTAGCATCAAAGCTAACTGCTTTCTCATATCTTAAAGTAGAAATTAAAAAACTGACCTTTTTTTATGCTTTCAAACATATTTACAGCTTGACTAGTATGCTTATAGCAAACAGATTTTCAGCCTTGGGATACTTTGAATTGTGGAAGATAGGCTTCCAGAATAAAAACAACATGGTCAGGCATTTCAAAAAGTTTTTTCCTAAGAATATGCCATAATTATTTCTTACCTTCAAGACTTTAGGATAAAAATAGAGAAAGCAGTGAGCTGAAAAAGTCTTTTCTGCCTTGGCCAATGGGTTATTGTCTGCTCTTTATGTTTAGCTGTATAGAAGCAAAGATATGGAGAGAAGCTTCCCCCCCGCCCCCCCGAAAAGCTTTGAAGGGTGCTGTTCTTTGTTTCTGAATGGGCCAGAAAAAGAGTATTGCTCAGCTTCAAGCCTTGGCTGTCATCTCTTTTAGCATGAATGGAAATATTCCCCAGCTTCCAGGAACAGACCTGTGAAATCTGTGAGATGAAGGCTGTTTTTTAACAAATGTAGTCCTGGTATTGTTTTGTGTGCTTATTAAGTTACATTTTGAATATAAGTTCTTTGTTTGCAAAGTGCAGAATATAATTTGTTGCTAAAAAATTATAAACTAATCTAGGTGCTTTTTTTGTTTTTTGCAACAAGTCATCTATGATGCTCCTATTTATTTATTTTTATATTAAATACCATCTGTGTTCTTTATTATAATACTGTAATTTTAGCAATTAGCACTACGCTGCTAAAGCTGTACCACATATGTTAATAATTTCTTTAGTAGTTGGCATTGATCTTTTGTTCCATGCTGTTAGTTCTGAAATCTGGAGCTCTGTTGCTTACCTCTAAATTACTGATTCCTTGAGCCATGAAATATGTTTCAGGTTGTTTTGCTATTATGTAGATTATGCTTCGAATATTTTAAACCCCACCATGCTGTGTGTGTTGATTTATTTATTATTTAAATACAATACAACTTAACTGAGGTATTGCAATTTGTTCAAATGCAGAAAACATTTGCAGTGCCTCTTGCACTGTCTTTCTGGGAGTTACTGCTCCTTGAACAGTTGCTGTGTGTTCATTCATGGTAATCCCTATGCAAGTAACTTCTGGATGAATTGGTGTGTTTTGTAATCAGAGTTCTTTCTTTGGTGGACCTACCTGAGGGAGAGGGTATTTGGCTCTTTGAACAGGAGGATGTCTCATGAATTATCCACCAGTGGCTTCCTCTGACCAAGGAAGAAGTGATACTGAATACAGAGAGGGATTTGCCATCATCTCTGTTCTACTCTGGCTTGACTATAAAGTCAGTTGGAGATAATTCTATTAGTGTAATTCGTCCCTCTTGCAAATTAATCTGAGCTGGTGAGAAAAATTAGAGAAAGATGAGGCTGCAGGAAGGTATCTGATTTCCTCATTCCCAGTCCTATAACACTGAGATGATGGCCAGTTAAGGGCACTCCCAGAACTACTGTTTCCAGGTTGTTTGACTCGGCTGCATTGAATGCATCCTGGTATTAAAAAAAGAAAAGAAAACAAAACAGCTTTGTATGATCAGAAGCACAGAGGTGCTACTTCTTCCTTGGTGTCCTGTCATCCCTCTTGTTATCAGTTCTGAATGTGCCCACACAGTACTTGAAGGCAGAAGGAAGCTTGTTCTGTTTGTGGTTCCAGCTGGCTGGCAGGGAGCCAGCTCCCATCTGAAGGGACTGCAAGTTTTCAGTTCAATGCAGTGTCAGACTTGACACAATTCTACTGTGTGTATGGGTCTTATTTTTTCCACTGGGTTTGTTGGGCAGCTTGGAGCTCACAAGGTATGACCTTTTCTGCAATAGATGACATAACTGTACTTTTTATCAAATATGCCTTTTTTTTTTCCTTTGGCAAGCAATGAATTGAGATTCTTCTTACAAACTTCAAGGCTCTTCACTTTTTCTGCACTACCTACATGCCCAAACCCATTTTCTGTTTGGAACTTTTAACAACAATTAATGGTTTTGGCTTTTTTGTATACAGCTGCTCTGTTACGGCAGCACTTAAAAAATGGGGCATGGAAGAAGACCCAAGTAAAAAATTTGCAATGTAGAAAATTTGCAGCTAACTTTAAAATTGGAAAATCTAACCCAGAGATTTTATATCTGTGTCGTGACAGTTTAATTCACATTCCGTTTGCAAGCTGGGCACCCAGAAAACAAGGCAGGTGCCTGTGGGAAGTTATATATGTGACTTGTTAGTCATAGAGGAGTGAAGGGGTAGTTCTGCCCCCAAACTTTGGCTGGAAGCCTAAACTCCATTGCTCTCTCTAACCCTCAGTGTTACTTAAGTGAGAACCTACCTGTAGATGGCCTCTCCCTCCTCCAGGCTCTCCAGCCATAAAGAAGTGTGTAATGTGAGTGCAGGACTGGACATGAGAGATACTGGAAAAGGACAGAGCAGCAACCACTGTCTGGAGAGTGAAACTGTGAAACTCAAGCAGCTTCCAGGACTGGCTGGTGAGCCTGTACATGTAGTGCAACCAAGTGGCAGACCAGTGGTGGCTGAGAAACTGGGAGTGGAAGCAGGAATTTGAAGTACCTGTGGTTAGCTTGGGCTCTGCAAGGGCCATTGTTCAAACATGATTTTCTGCTCTACATGAAAATTTTGGGTCAGTGGATTGGCTGTATTCTTTCTGTATTTATTAGAAAGGACCGCTAGTTGCAGGAACTGAGTTGGTGGCAGGCCACCTAATTCCTTTGACCCTACAACTGGAATAGCAAATGAAGCCAAAGTAACATTTTGTTTGCTTTTTTTATTTGCAGTCTGTAAGGGACTAATGATATTCTTGAGAATACAAACACAATTCATTTGTATCAGCAACACTAATTTTATGTTATTTTCAGAAGCTTGGAAGTGATCTCTATCAGAAACTGGAGGCTGATCCTTTTGAAAGAAGGTATGATGAAGTTATGAGGGTGCAGACATTAATCAGATCTGCTTGCTGTCAAGCAGGTTTGTGTTCCCTGGATAATCGGAAACCTTGGCCACTGCTTTGTCTCTTAGCAAAGCTAGCTATGCTTTCACAGCTATAGAAATGACTCTTTTCTCAAGGTTTGTCTAGATAGCTCTGGTAATTTCTACACATCTGTTAGCTGGGGCTGAAAATAATTCATTAATTAGCAGGGTTCTCTGCAGCAAGGAAATATGATCCCAGTTGTAAGAACAAAGTGTGACCTGCTCCTTTTTAGCACCAGACCTATATTTCAGTATTTGTAGAAATTTGTTTGAAGGGCTTGGCCTGGACACCCATTAAAATGCATTTTTTTAACACTCACTCCAAAAGCTGATAACAGTTTCTTTTTTTAAATGTGCAAGGCTGTGATTTATAGCCCCTGCTCTCCAGCTCTGGGTGGCTCTGTCAAGACTTCAGCACGTGGGTGGCTTGGCAGGTGTGATAGCAGTGCCTGCACTGTGTTCTTGGATTCCACAACAGTTTCTTGTCTATCAAAGATGGTGTTGACCATGAGTTTCGTTATCTAAAAGGGTTTTCTTGTGTGTGTATTGCTACAATTTTAACACTTTTAACTTTGGATTCTGAAAGGTGTGTTGTTGTTATTACTGATTTTAAATAAATCTTGACTTGAGATGAGAGGTTGCTATGTAGTCATTCTTTTAATTGGTTACCTATTTTTAGTTTCTCTTTTGTTGTTGGGGTTGGAGAAATAGAGCTGATGCGTTTGCAGGATCAGCGTCTTGCTTGTCTTTGGTTCCTCACTGTGTGCGTAAGAACTCAGGGGACTTGCAAATTTAGCAGTTTGTTCTGCTTAGTTGGAAGATCTGATGTTAACCATGAAAGTGTGTGTGTGTGTATATATATATATATATAAAACTTCTGCCGGCTCTTCACATCAAGGAAGAAGAAGATAAGCTATGGATTTTGGTCCTTTGGTTTCATTTGGGGCTGGATTAGAGGACTAAGAAATCAAAGATTACCTGATTCTTAAAAACTGTTTTTCTTTTATTCATCTTTGTGATTAGTTGTTTCAAACCTATCTGTGTAATAGTCTCAAGATCAAGTTTTCAGTGATCTTGACTTTACTGCTGTTTTATGACTGAAGTTTAAAATTTTTTGATTCAAACTTCTTTAAAAGTTCTTGTGAGTGAAGGAGTTATTAATCATAGAGTTCAGAATTTGATATTATTTGTTTTTGTTTATTGACTGAAATGAGTGTTGCCATCTCTTGCAGAATTTGGTATGTCTCTTTTATTGGAGGTTATGGAATGCATTTTATGGGTGGAGAAGAGGAAGCCACTGGGAAGTACATTCTTTTCTGCCACCAAGTCGGTGGACCTCATTGCCCAGACACAGGGCTCTGTTATGATTCTTCATCTACTGTTTTTAATAATTGCACGGCTACCACCTCAGTTTGATTTGGAAGACTTCACCAGAAGCTGGCAGTTACAGGAGGGATGCTCCTTACTGTCTGTCTGCCGAGGGCTTGTCCTCACATGTACATTTGCCAGGTTTGATGCTGGATTGGAAAGGGCCTTGCTACTGCAGCCTGGATTTGCTCTGTCTGTCTATGACTTTTCAAATTTGTATTTGCTTTCCGAAGTACCCAGTCACTGTCAGATTCTGATCAAAAATCAGTCTGAATTCCTGTTCAAGACACGTAGCTAATGTTTATGCAACCTCTAGTTTCTTCTCTAAACTTTACAAGAAGCTTAAAAATGTAGAAATTTCTGATGATGATGATGATGATATTGTTATTATTATTCATTGGTGGTATGTTGTACAAAATTTTAAGCACTGCGAAGAGTAAAGGACAATGCAGATGTGACAGAAAATGCATGGGATATAATCAGACAAAATATATGCAGCTGATGATTATGTGACTGCTAACATGTAAACAGAGGAAAATGTGAAAAGAAAGAGTAAGTAAATAAGGATTATTCTATAAAGCACTGACAGGAACCTAACTTATCAGGATGGAAAATCATACATAACTTTAGAGAATGTTTCAAGGAGGTTTTTGGAGTATCTGCAGCATGAACATAAATATGTAATCTGTGCCAGAGGAATGTTTTCCCAGTGCCAGGTAATTTTTTTGTTGTCCTGACCGGTTGTTTTTTTTAATACTTCTAATCTAGATGAGATTAAAAAAAGCCCCAAAACCCTCCTGACTGCATTGTTTTCAGTATGTTTTTTTTAACTCTGTCTATTGACATCTCTGTCATATCTTGGTTTTGAAACTGATGTTTTCTAGTCATGTCATTGAACTAACTAATATATTTAGGCTCACTGCAAGTCTTAGGGTCAAAGGAGAAGTTAACAGGAGGTCAGTTTTCCAATGTTACAAGTGACTCTTATACTTGTGAAACTGTTATTTTTCCTCACTTCTCTGCGTCTCTTCCCTCTGCAATAAAGTGTATAAATCTCACCTTTATTGCATCTTCCTTTTCTTCTTTTTTAATTCAGAACATCTGCTGTGTGCATCAGGAGAAAGGTATCATGTGGGTTTATGTGAAAAGTGTGTGATATGGATCATTATCAATGATGAAATCTTTTGTTCAGGCCACCCTTACACGAGTTATTGAAGGATATTATAAGGAACTAATTTACTGCTCTGCGAATCAGCTTTGGGA
The DNA here is from genome assembly GCA_013397955.1 of Grantiella picta. Classification (NCBI taxonomy): domain Eukaryota; kingdom Metazoa; phylum Chordata; class Aves; order Passeriformes; family Meliphagidae; genus Grantiella; species Grantiella picta. The sequence goes on along the minus strand of VZRM01002768.1, from coordinate 1,977,038 downwards.
CAGACCAGAACATAGCCATTGAATTTCAGGACTGTTTGTTAAGCAGGGGTGGAGGTTGGAAATCATTATAGAGTCATAAATGGTAGAGTGAAAAGGAACCTTTAAAGTTCATCTAGTCCAATCCCAATGCTGTAGACAGAAACATATTCCAGTAGACCAGGTTGTTCAAACCCATCCGGCCTGACCTCGATAACTTCCAGTGATGGAGCAACCAGAGCTTCTCTGGGCAACCTGTTCTAGTGTTTCACTGCACTCAAAACAACGAATTTGTTCCTTATGTCCAGTCTAAATCTTTCAATTTAAAACCACTGCTTTCTGCCCTGTTACTGCAGATCTTGGTAAGAAGTCTCTCTCTGTCTGTATTATATCCCTCTATATATATTTAAAGGCAAAAATGTTGGTTTCCAGAGCAGCTTCTATATGGTTTTCGCTGTCTGGGTCATTGATTATTGTTTTGTTTATTGTCAACACAGCCCTGTAAGTATATTATATCTCTACTTGTCCCTACTTTCGTATTGTTTCTGCTCCCCTAACCATCCTGTCTTGCCTCTTGAGGCTTCCTGTGTGTGTCTGCTCTCTGCTGTTCCGTCCTGACCTGGCCTCTTCAAGCCTTGCTGTCCTGTCTCCTCACAGTCCTTCCTTCCCTTCTGCTCCAGCTATTCCTAAATTCATTACCCTTGATAATGTCTTTTTCTTTTTTTTTCCTTCAGTAATGCAATGTCCTTAAGTTGTTTTTTCACAGGCCAACCTTTGCATTTCTCTTCTGTTTTAACTTCTGCTTTCTTGTCGGAGTTTTTTTCCTCCTCCTTCCCTTCCTTTTATCTCAGGTCTAATGGACTAGCAGATCCTGATTATTATTGTTCCCTCCCTCTCTTGTGCTTTCCTTCCAGAACCTTGCGGGGCTGCAATGGTCTCTTTAACCAGCCAATATAATCTGATTTTCAGGTCAAATGAACTCATCTTGTGGGGATAGGTAGTTCTCTGCTCATGCCATTTTTTTTCAATAGATACTGCCTCAACAGAACCATTTCATTCCCTTTACATAGCTTCCCATCCCTCTTCTTTTCTTGCTTTTTCCCCAAGCACCTCCTTTCCCTCTTTGGGTGTCTCAGGAGAGAGTCACTGCTAATGCAGGAGAGCCCCTGCCTCCCATTCTCAGTCCTTTTTTGTTTTCATCCTCAGTGCAGCTGGATCTACAGGCTGACTCCAGCGGTTATGGCCTGAGGGAGTGTGCTCTGCAACGTCCACATGTCAGCGAGCTGGCCAACTGTCGCTGTTGAAAGATGTGATTTATAATAGATATATTTGTCTCATAGCATTTGACTTCAGTCTAAAGAGAGAGCTAAGTGGAGAAAGCATAGACCTTAGCTGAAATACAATGTGCAGCTGTTCTCCAAATATACTGTGTTTATGATCCAGGATAATTCAGCTAAAAAGCTCTGGAAACCTTCAGAGATAAAATGTGTCATTTAATGGTTATACTTCTTATTTTCTGAAGCAGTAGTAAGCTTGCACTCTTTCACTTCTTGATAGGTGAACCGGCTGGACCTCAGAGTCTTGGAAGGGCTGGTTTGTGAGAACAAAAGGTCTCAATCAATTTGGACAGGCTATATTTGTTCCAAGAGCTGGGCCATACACCTGGTGGATGACAACTTTTCCAAAGGAGCCAGAGTATGGCTGGAAAACACTTAGTTCCACCCTTTGGATTAATAGTGTTGTACTGACAGGGGAAAAAAATCAGCATGATAGATACCACTCAAGATCACTCTGGACATTTTTGTTTTCACCAGCATATGATGAGGGATCAGCTCATAGTGCAAGGACTGGAATATGGCCAGGACCATGGAGATGGCTAGACAAGTTACTTATGTGCCTGAGACGCTTAGCCTGAGCCTGATGTTGCTTTTTTTTTCCCTCTCTGTAACCTCTACAGAGTGGAACTGCCTTGCTTCTTATTAATAGAGCACTGTAACAGCAGTATGTAAAGGAGGTAAATCACATTTGTGCTCCCAGCCCTTAACACACATATTCAATACAAAATGCCAAAATATGTGACTAATAAATGGTGCAGAATTTCTGTGAAGGATGTCAATAGGTTTTCTGTGTTCTCATTTGCGCTTAAAAGTTATTTCTAATACTCCAAACAGAAAGCTCTGTACATGGCAATAAGCTTTCTGTGCATTTACAAGAGAACTGCAGGATAATATCTGTTTGTTAACTTAACTTTCTGTCACCTTCAATCAGAAGTGCTGAATTTAAACCCTAGAACTCTTTGACTAATGTGGAAGATTATGATCTCTGGCTTGTGCTCCAGAACAGAGGAAAATTGAAATGGCAGACTTGTAAAAATATTGTGTCAGTCAATATTTGTCTTTACCCAAACATACTGAGGTTGGAAAGTGTTGTAGGTATTCAGCTCTAGGAGATGTCTAGTAATTATGTGGCAGTAGAGTTTGCTTTTCCTACTCCAGCTTGACTCAAGATGCTGCCTAATAATATTATCTGTATACTTGCTGCCACTAGAAGGGCAATCCTGGTTCTTGGTTGTGTGCTGGGTCTTCCTCTACTGAAGGTGAACTGATTCACCCCAAAATGAGAACACTTTTCTGTTGCTCAGAGGAGTGAACTGGCTTGCACAGCATCACAGTGAATTCTGAGGAGTGGACAAAGAAGGGTGAAGGTGGAGTGGATCCATCTGCTCTGTGAGCAGTGTGCTCTTCATTTAGCTTAGTCTCCTTGGTTGACACAGCAAATGCCACTTGGTTGGCATAGCAAATTCAGGTGGAATTCAGAGCAGCAATAGTAAGATGCTTGGTGCCCCATCCTTCCTCTTTTGCCAGAGGCAAGGAATGTCTCAGAAAATAGTGTGAGTAGTCTTCACAACAGTACAGTGTGAGGAAGACCCTGTATGTGCCATGACCTCCTCCTTCGCAGTGATTGAACTGTTCAGCTCCAAGTTCCTTGAACTGTTCAGTCTGTGCTTCCCACAAGAGGCTGCAGTTCAAGTGGGTGAAAACAGAACCTGATGGTGTGAGGTGTCAGACAGCCCTGATGGTGGGCAGGGCCATCCCACCAGCTCCAGCAGCTCTGCTGTGCACAGCTCAGACAGGAAAGAGTTGGGCTTTAAGGGAAGGGAGGGAGAAGTAAGGAGAGGAAAGAATAGAGAGAAATGTGGCAGGGGAAGAAGTAAAAACAAATGGTGAAAAAGAGAAATGGAGTACAAGAACCTGTTGTATGCATTTTATGTTACAGTAAGATTTTATAAGAGAATGTGGTAAAAAAATTATAAGAAGAGTTAATTGCTCTTGATTCCCAAAGCTCTCTTCTGTTTGCCTTGCACTGCAGAGCCTGAAGGATTCTCCTTCATATTTCATTGAAAATGCGTTGGAGGGTCAGCTGTAGATTTGGCTTTGGTGTGTAGATTTGGCTTTTGGTGGTAGGGAGGGTCACACTATCTGTAGGACAGCTGGCAGGAGCACCCCACACTGTTGTTCCTCCAGCCCTGCCTTAGGAAGGAGACAATACGAGATTTATGCCTGACCTTGTTGCTTGCTTGTTCTGTGGGCCACCCCGGGAGCTGGGCATTTGGGATGGATGTCACTTCTTTCTCCTTCTGGGGTTGGTTTGTTCATCCACTGACTGCAGCAGGGAGCAAGGAGAAGGTGCATATTTTTAAACATGATATAATAGGATGTGAGGTGAGAGGATTTGTTATGTACCAGTCTGACCTGAACAAAGATTTAAGGTCCAGCAGTTGACTTTAGGCAGAACCATTTTCATGGAAGTCTTCTGAGAGGGTTTGCATCTACATTACTGTTCTAGTCCCTAGCTGCTTAGCTGAAGCAAACCTCTTACTATGATTTTAACTTCAGTTTTTAATCACAGACCTCGAACCACAGACACTGAATTTCTCGCCAATAAAACTAAACATAAAGTTGCACTCTATCTACTAATGGATGTTCACACCATGAGACTAGACTAGAAATAGAGTGAAGTTATGGATATTGTGTTTTTATTGTAGGGAAAAAATTTATACAGGAAAATAACCTTTTATATATTTCTTGTTCACTAATTTTCACTGGCTTGATGTCCTTCTCATTTCAAGGGTATGTGGCTATAGTTACAGATGGTGAAACTTAGACTGGGGATCAGCCTGTGGAAGAAGGGCTGGTGGTAGAGGAGGTCCATTTCTGCGTGAAGTGGCAATTCCAAGTGTATCCACAGGGACTGGCAGGTTTCCACAGCCTGAGCTGGGTGCTATATGATAGCTGTGCCAGACAGTGAGAGTGTCGCCATGTTAGTGTGTGTTTGTATCAGCATTATATTTTTGACTTTGTTATTTATAATTTGACTGAATTGCTAAAATTATTACTCACTCTTAGGCCAATAGCTGTTGCACCAGATGGCAAAAGTGACCGTGCTATGACTTTGCTTTGCCTTGTTTAAGAGTTCTCAGCATCCAACTGTGCCTGCAAAAAAATGTAATCCACTTACTACTGAACACTTCTGGAGGTTTGACTGCTTTTTTGAGGTACTTGGATAAGAATAAAGTTCCAAAAAAATCTAATCAAATTTTTTTAATCTGTATGTACTACGTCATCTGAACTTGCAGTACAGCTAAGCCTGATCTGTAAATGCGTTATGGAAACTCATGTCAGCTATTCTGAGTGAACACACACTCGCACAATGTTGTAGCAATGTCTGGCCTTATTTTCATTAACATATGAAAACAGAAGAAATTTTGTCCCTGGTGTGTAAATGGATGAATTGCAAAAAATTTAATTTGATTCTGGTGCCTGGAAATATTCGTTGGTACTATTTAATCAGCTTGTGGAGATACAGTGTTGGTGGCTTCTATGAGAGCACACACAACTAGGTAAAAATGTTGGAACAAATTATAGTTATGTTCCGATGGCAATAAAATTGCAAGTGGTACCGATGGTGCTTTCATATAATAAGGTACTACTTGTGTATTAATTAATTTGAGCCTCATGCCAACCTATAGCTGATTTTAGGTCCATTTTTTCATAGATTGGTTTGGTGTGTGCATGTGTGGCATTTGTGCACTCCAAAATCTTCTAATGTAAATGGGTTCAAGGTCAAATGGTGGTGGTGTCTTTAAAGGAAACCAGGCTGTGTCCCACTGTATATGTTGTTTTTACTGAAAACCAGGCAGAAGAAATTACAATGCTCTTAGGTTTACCTGAGACTGTGATTCACTTTTCAGACTGTTTTCAGAGTTGCTTTCAAACTGTTTCCACAGCAGTATTTAAAGATAAAATTGATTAAGGTTTCTATTAAAAAAGTGTAACAAATTTCTCTGCTTAACTGAATGAAATCCAAGCAGGTAGGCATTTGAACATAAATTATTATATTAAATTTTTATGTCTGCGCTGAGTCTATCTGAAGGGCAGGTGTAGGAACAGAATATTGTCACTAAGCTCTGCCTTCAGGGACCACAGTTGCACATTTTGGAGCTGTTTCCAGGCCATCATTGCAATCAATATTTACTGTAATCACAAATGAAATGAGGGAGTCCTAAAGTGGTGGGTGCATTTAATAACATGTTATAATAACATAGCAATGAATTGAGGATTAATCGAAACTTCTTAAACTGGTGCTGAATTGATTTAGTGATTTGCGTTTGGCTTAGTACTGTATGCCTGTTGACAATAATTTATTTAAAAAATTGCATTGCAATTTCCTCTTAATTGCACATGGTATGCTTCAGGGTGGCAGGGAAGATATTAAAATATGAGTAACAGATGTGATGATCGCTAATGGAGCATCACATCCTGTGTATTTTCCTCATCTGTTATTTATTTATCTTTTAGAAAGAGAAAATCCACTTCTTCCTATGAAATATCTGGTTTTTGGTTTTTTTCCCAGGGGGCTGAACTAGTCATCTTTTCTCATAAATCAGTAAGTGGAGAACAGCCAAGTATGTTGGTTATGTACCATAACATTATTATTACTGTAGGGTTATTAAGTCTCAATTTGGCCTTCAGAATTTTAGATGTGCACCACTGTTTGGGATCTGAGCTAAAGATGCCTGAAGATAAAAAAAACTTTTGCATTCATGTCTGTGAACTTTCTAAGAAATCCTTTATAGCTATATTCTGCCAGGTGTGTTCTGTTCCAGGTAAACTTGCTCTTATATTTACCAGCTATGACATGTGCAGATATGTTCTGTGTCCTGAGTTCATATGTTGCTGCTGACACTCTTGCTCTTCCTTCTCAGTGCAGACACTTTCTCTCTTTTATGCCATGGGATGATGCAGCACCTGAAGGAAGTCAGAGTTCTTGGGGTTTCCTTAAAAGCAGATATAGTCTTGGAGATCTGGTGATGGGAAGATACTAACCATGTTTCCCAGCCACTTCTCTTGCAGCCTCTTATTCTTTTCCTTGAGAAGAGCGGTGTCTTGGTTAAAGACTTGAAAGAAATTATTACTTTACTCATTGTTACTTCAACTTGGATTAGATTTCTTCTAAGATAAATCGCATGTCTTTGCCTAGAAGTATGACAAATTTGAGATTTTTGAAGGTCTTCCTTCCCCTCCGTATTTAAGTAAAAGGATAAAAAAACCAACCCCCAACACGTCTCCCAGTCAACCATTACAAAGTATTGGTTATTACCAGTAACTGTTGTCTCTGCATTTACTTCTTTGCTCACCTGTCAGAAAGCCTGAAAGACAACTGTTTAATAAAACTTTGAGAGAAAATGACTTGGCTGAAAGCATAGGAACTTTAAGCCATTTTGGTTTCGGTTTCCTGTTAGTTTTCTCTGTACGTCTATTGAGAAGTAAAATGTCCTCTAAGCCACAGAGCTAGTCTTGTTGTGATGAAATAATATCCTTTAAAGTCTTTTTCATCTTCTGATATAGCATTTGTCTTTACTTCTCCTGCTGATACTTAGAACTATAGCCCAGTGTCTTCAGTTGGTGAGAACCTGGTGTTCTTATTTTGTGAGAAGTAATCTCAGTGGGTTGCAGATCAGCTTCATGGCCCATGTAACTTCTTGCTAAGAACACATATTTTAAATATTTTTAATAGTTTCAGTTAGCTATTCCTGTGTGTTTCCATGGAGACAAAATGGAACTTTTGAAATAGCCTTTTTCATGAAGAAATGCTGCAAACTTTTGTGCTCTCTTTTGTTAATAACTTGATTAACTTCTATTAATTTCTAAGACATGATATCAGTTTCTGATTTATTTCCTTCCAAGTTGTACCATTCAAATTATCATAACACGACCAATTTCTTTACCATCCCTTAATGCTCTCTTATGACTCCGCACAATACATATTGCATGAAATAAGGGTACTAGAAAAATGGCTTTAGGCAATAGATGTTGGGGAAAATTTCACCAAAAAATAGTTGCTACCCCTGCAAATGAAAAGTAACAAGGTGCTACTTTTCCATTGCAATGATCATCCACATAATCTTACATGTGCAGGATAGAAACACTCTGTGCTGAGACTAATATGCTGTCTCAAAGTAGTCATTGTTTGATGGGAATTGTCACAAATGATAGGACAGATTGATGTTTAGTATCACCTTTATCTACCTGTGTCACCTCAGTGTTGCCTAGGAGTGATGCAGTTGTGCAGAAAGATGGAAAGGTGTGCTGTATTACCAACAGATTTTTGCTTGGAAAAGCCCTAAGAGCATTAAAATGGAACCTAAACTCTGGCTTTCTGTGGTTTGCATTACAGCTTTGCTGTATTGGTACAGAATGTAACAGAGAGTATAACATCCCAGATGAGCCTGTGGAGTCTCCACCCTTGGAGATACTCAAAAGCTGCCTGGACACTGTAGTGGGCAGCCTGCTCTAGGTGGCCCAGCTTGTGCAGGGGGTTGGACCAGATGACCTCCAGAGGTCCCTGGCAACCTCAGCCTTTCCGTAATTCTGGGATATCTTTGTCAGTATAGCTGCCTCTTAAATTAAAGGAGTAAAGTTACTATGCTGGTAAGGTACTTCTAATGTAGACCTGACCTGTAATCATTTTATGCATGGTTTGCTATGCTGTGCCTTTTTGGTCTGTATGGCATTGCATTAACTGCTTTTTTCCAGCAAGAATTTAGGCACAGAAGGAGGGTAATGCATAATAAGCTGCATTTTGGTTGTCTGTGCATTCACTGGTCTGAGATTTAACAGAGCTTCTTATTCTGACATCTGGAATTTTTGGGACATCCAAGAGAGCTTAAAAGCTGAAAAATATGAAAGTGCCTATATGAGGTTTCTTGCTCTGGGGAAGTGGCAGAACCCAGAAACCTCAAAAAACGAGGTCTGCCATGGTGTGTACCTCCACGGAAGTCTGTGCTGGGCGGCCCCAGGTCGTGCTCAGCATGGCATGAGGCTCTGGCCACAGAAATTCTGCAGGAAACGTGGTGGGACAAAGGTCCCTGGCAGACCAGAGACACCATCTCTGATCTGCCAGGGAAGTTTACTGGGGTCTTCGGGGGCGGTTGCAGGGAAGGAGAAGGGGGAGGAAAGCAGGGGAAGGGAGTAGGGGCTGGCAGACTGAAGATAGGGACCCCGAGGCTTACGCTGGCATCTGCTTATAAGGGAAGAGAAAGAGGGAGGGATTGCACCCCCCAGAGCCAATCCTGGGAGGTCTGAAGGGAAGCTAGGCAGGGGAACACACCAATAGATTTCAGATAAGGCAGGGCACATATTTCAAAAACAGCCAGTAACATACAGAGCAGGGGAACAAAGGAAAAATCACATGGAGCTTTGCAGGACCACGTTGCTACACCTATAGGTGAAAAGTACTGAGGAATTTTTATTTTATGTTGTACTTTTGGTGGTGAAAAAAGTATTTCTGGATATTTTTTTGGCAGGTGTGTGGCAAGTGTGATCCATTAATGTGAAAACCAGTAGCATTTGTATATAGCTGATTATAGTGTTACAAAACCAAGATTGGTAGCCTCTGACAAAATAAAACAACAGAAGTATCTGTTTGCCACTTTACATTTTGACAAACTGAGAAGTGTGACATCATTTAATTGAAGTGCTTCTCAGCCCTACCCTCCTTCATACAATAAACTTCAATATTTGAGCTTTGCCAATATGAACTGTTGCTCCTTCTTGCCTTTTCTACTATTCTTAAGGTCCTAAGTAATGTTGTTCCTAAATTGACCAGCTTTTTTTGGAAATTAACAATGAAAATAAAGATGTGTAGGTAGCAGTTAGATGAGACTTTAAAAAAGAGTTTATTGTAGGAGCACACTGTCCTTGACAGTCCAGCTGCTTTTCTCATAAAACCTTCTGCAGACTTCTCTGGGTGTGGGCAGTGAACAAGTTGTGAATCTTTGATGTTTGTGGCCTTGAAGCCTGGCTGGGTGTAATGTTGTCTGGAAGAGTAATGAGAGGGGCTGCAGTTCTCCTGCCCAGATCCTGACCCCTCTTTAGCCTGCCAGCGGGGGGACTCACCACATCTGCAAGTTGTGTTCTGGTAAACAACTCCAGGGTAGAAGGCAAAGAGCTTCAAGGAAGGGACCTGAGTGCTGGCACTTCCTAGGCTCTTTTTCCTTGACTGCGATGCCTATCACTTTGTTTTTAAAATCAGTCTCTGTTTTGTGCTGCATGGAACATTCATGTGTGCTGTTTTATGGACAGCTGTTTGTTTGGCCAGGGTCTAAACCACGTCAGCTTCTTACTTGCTTAAATATTTATATTTGCTTTCATCATACAGACGAAAAGACAAAATTTAAGTAATCATTCTGCAACTGGATAGTCAAAATAGGACTTTATGTAGATGTTTTCAAATATAAGTTTTCTAGTTCTTGACACTAAAACAAAAGCATGTTGAAATGAATAAAGTGATTTTTGAGGGAAAAGAGGGTAAAAGTTTTCAAACCCCCAAATCTTTTACATTGAAGTAATTTTCATTGACTCCTTTGTAACACCGTGTGTCAAAAATTGCCATTTAGCACAAAAGTAATCTAATTTTGTGGCCTTAAAGGAAAAAAACTATCTATAGTAGAAAAATATTAAAAAGATCAGTAGGGCTCGGGAATATGAATGTGACCATATAATAGTGCATTGAGGTAAAATTTTGTTGATGCAGTGAACGAATCAATACTTGATTGGATAATGGCTGATTAACATGTTGGATCTGGCATGTCTAGCAGATGTATTTGAACCAGAAAGACCATGAAGGTTTATTCCTTTTTGTACTTCATAGAGAAGGTATTTTAATCCTCCAAATGTGCAAAATACCCCCAAGTGAGAATTATGTAGTTTTACATTCAAAGTAGTAACTTGTACATTCTTCCTGAATTTATAGGGCTAAAAAGCAGAAAAGGTTAGGATCAAGACTTTCATGAAGCTTTTTAGTGAAACAGGAGAGGATCAGTAATTTGGAAATAACCAAAATGACCCTCCTAGTATAAAGGCTTGGCGTTTGCTTCTGCACACATATTTAGTATTCACTATTAATCATTAACTTAAAAGTCTGCCTGTGCTTTCAAAGTATGTCTTGAAGGTTTGTGCATGAAGGAATACAAACACAGGTTTTCCAAAATGAAAAATAATTAAGATAAATGTTCATAGAGGAGCCAAATATTCGAATTTGGCTTTGGTTGTGTTACTACTGTCTCAGAACTCGTGGTGTAGTTCCTTTATGTAATAAATTATTCTGCCTAATGTGTTTAATTTTTGTAGAATCACAGAATATTCTGAGTTGGAAAGAACCCACTAATCATAATATTCAAACACTAGTGTTTAAGCACACATTAATAAAATGAAAATAGTTGTAAAGATGGTCCTCAGTAACAGTTTAAGTAATAATTAGGAGTGGGTCATGCTGAGTTGCCAAATACTATTTATCTAGGTACCAAGTTGTGGGTAGGACCATGCTGGATTGGGGAAGTGTGATTGACATGCACACACATATTCCCAGGCTAGTTTTCCTATATCTATTTCAGGGATTGATGGGTTGGAAACATTGGTGACTTGAGCTTCACCCCTAGTTTAGATTTGTTGGGACGTGATCAGATTCATGCCTGTCCTGCTATTGATACCCATGCTAACCGACATAAAACTAAATTGGTATGTCTGCAGCATAGATAAACTCTGAAAAGAAAATTTGGTGAAATGCTGCCCTAACCAAGTTGGCCAAGGATTTCCACTGGCAAATGGTTTGCAGCAGCAAATGAGAAGAGGAGAAAGGACCATTTTTTTCTGATCTATTTATGAGGAGTTCCACAATAACCATAGCCACAGAAGTGTGTGGGCATTTCCTTGTGTAAACAAGCCCTGCCCTCTGTTTGAAGAGGCTAAGTGGCAGTCTTTTTGCTATGTTAGTGAGACTTTGGCTGTAGAATGTTGCAGATAAGGAACTATGTTTACTCTATGTCTTCGAATTGCATTGTGAATTTTGAGTCACAGCTCGGTTTATGGGTATTTAGGGAGTGAGGAATGGCACCATTTGGTTTATAATTCAAACTGAAGTGATTTCTTTACTGCTTGTTAATTGTGTATGGTCACATAAAGAGATGAAAAAGTGATGTTGACAGGAGCTTGGAGTAGCTTTACTATACCTGAAGTCATAGGTGTTGAAGGTACGAATGTGATTAGAAAAACTGAGTCACTGCTTAAAGGAGTTCATCTTAAAAAAAAAAAAAAGAAAAAAAAAAGAAGGAGATTCTATTCTAGAATGAGGTTAAACATTTGGGTTCCTAGCTGATGATAATTTGGGGTCTAAACTAGTATTCTGTTTCACAGAACATAAACATTTATTATCTTCCTGGTGCACAGAATACCTGTGTGCCCACTCTGTGGTTCATGGGAAAATCATTCGACCAGGAACTTGTAGTTTGGCCAGTACTTATCTGTACAAAATAGAACATCTTGCAACGTTACTCATTTTGAGGAAATTTAGTGAGAAAACTAGGAAAATACTTCTAATTTTCTTTTATTTGAAGTCATGTGGAATTTCCTGTATGAAGAAAATCTACTGCAGACTATGCACACACAGGCATGAATATTTTGAGTTTCTGTTTCTATTCTACTTAATGTGCACTTCCAACTGCCAAAGTATTTTTTGCTTTCCAGTTTCCTTTAAGGGCATGAGTGTTCTTTTAATCACGAGCTGGCTGCTCACAGCATTCTTTAAAGCACTTGCTCAGCTGCTTCCTAACTCAGGATCAATAACTTAATAGATAATTAAACTAACCATCTCTTAAAAATAGATGCCATCTTCTATATCCCTTATACCTCCAACCTCCCACTTATCCTATTTGACAGTCTCTGCTTATGCTACTTTGCCAAGCTGAATATTAATCCAGTGCCAGAATGCCTGGCCCGAGCCAGTGAGGGATCCTGTGCAGACAGCTGCACTGCAGGCATTGTAACTTCATAGCTTGAAATGCAGGGATTTATTTATCCTAAATATAACTTAACAGCAATAGAAATACATTTTTTTAAAAATTGCACTTAATTTTCAGCCCAGCTGTTGCTGGTACGAACATTTTCTAGAAAATAACTGTTTCAGTTGTTCTGATTTAGTTTTTTTTTACTTTAAAAGTAAAGTTAGCATACAATATTTATTTTTTTAACCTTTAGATGAAATATTGAACTTGTGATTTTTGTTAAAACACAACTAGTTGACTGTCACAAATTCATGACCTTGAACAGCTAAAGTGACCTGAAATTTATAATTCTTATTATGAAACATGACACTGTTCTGCAATAAAAGACATTAAGCTGGTGTAACAATTGCAGTCTTCATTTATCATTCCTACTGAATTGTGCTACCAGCTTTCCTGGAATAAATTATATTTTGTCTATTGATATTTTCAATTGGAAGACAAAGCAGGCATATTCCTTAAAGAATATACTCCTATGTTCTTAGCATTTTTACTTTACAAAGTTTAAGATTGTCAACTCGTATTGCTTCAAAGAAGTATGGAATCAAAATCCAGACTTTCTCTGTTAAAAACTGAAAGATGGTGATAATGGGATAATGGGGATTAGACAAAATCTCTAAAGAGGTTGTCTATAAAATGCAGATTATAGGCTTTTTGGTTGTGTTTTGTTAGAGTATAGATACTAACCTTTTTATCTGTGAAATGTTAGAAAAAACCTTTTGCAAGATCAAAGGAAGTTTGAAGCGCAAAACAGTGGTGTCAGTTTGTAGGGGGAAACATTCCTGTGCTTAGGTTTCAAAACTCTGTTCTTTCAGTCAGTGATTGCTGACTTTTGTATGACTTGCTGTGATGCCTGAGATTTCTGGGGGAAAATATTGCAAAAGAGTGAAATTATTCTCAAAAGGCATTTATGTACCTATAATTTTGCATTCCTACATAAAGAAGACTGTTGCTTCTAAAGTATCTTGAAACATGGAGGTTTTTATCAGTGAAGCTCTAAGTTTGCATAGTGTAATTGCAAGGCTTTTTTACTGTTTGTAAAATTTGGATGAATAGTAGAATAGTATGTTCAAAACTCAGTATATCTCTTAGAGGAAATCCTACTTGGTTTCTCTGCAAAAACTCTGTTAAAGCAGACTAGAGTGGCTAATATGTGGGCCATGGTGAAAGACCTGGTAGCATTTGAATAGTTTTCTTAGTACTTAAAATTACCAACGACACCAAATAAAAATTAATGAGAAATAATGACTTCGAGAATAGTAGGAACATAGTTTTTACAAAAGTCACTGTGTGTCTTGCTAAGTTAATGTTTTTTTTGTTTCTATACAGTTGTCTCAAAAAGCATTCAGGAAAAAGTTTCCAAATGTAAAGGAAATAAATGTTTAATGCGTTTAATGACTGCATTCCCATTCCGCTACTGCATCTTTTTTAGTAGTGGAACCCTTTTTAGTATGCAAAAATACTGAAGCTGATACAAAACTAATTTGTATAATTTTTTCTGTGAATCCATGTAGGAACATTCAGATGTAGTGTGAATATTCTTATAATTGCATGGTTGGGGTGAACTCTTTATTTTACTCAAATTTAAATGTTAATACAGCCATTTGGACCTAAGCTTGGGAGGAAGGTGGGGTGAAGGGAATCAGTTTTCTCTGTAGCTAGGTGAACTTGTTTTCTACCCTTCTCAGCTTCCTCAGAGATTAAATTTTAATAAAATCTTAGTAATATAGGAGCTTTATAGACATCTGCTTTTTTAAAATACTTAACTGTTAGAATTATTCCAATGGACTTTAAAGAAACAGTTGAAAAATTTCTAATTAGTAACTCTAACTCAAGTGCTGACAGGTTTTTAATAAACTCTTAAGTAGTAGGCAATAAAATATATTTTTTTTATTCCCAATATAAAATACCCCAAAGGAAAACAATATATTAAATAAAAATTAATGCCTTAGAAATCTTATCTATTGTACTTAAGTTAATAAATGTCTACTGATTGCTAATGTTATAATTCTGATATGACTCTGCCAATACTCACTGCTTGCAGATGATGGAGTTATTTTCTGAGATGGTTGTGTTTGTAAATGATAGTGCAACATTTTTCAAACTACATTGGCAGTTACTCAATACATTTCTCCACGAAGTCTCTTTTACTGATGGAAATACTCAGCAGTGGAAAGGATAAATTATTCTTTGCCCAGATGTGGAGGGTTCAGGTCAGTAAAAGTCAAATTAGTTTAAAAGGTAGTGAAAATGCCTGGCCTGGGATACACATAGGACTAAACTCAACTGTTCTTTCTGGTGGGAGAAATTTTGCTTATCCTCTTGTGTCAGATGTGTTTGGTGGGTCTCAGCATTTCCAGTCTCTTTCCTCCTTGCACTGGGCAGCAAATGTTCCTGCTTTGAAGAGATCCAAGAGCATGTCAACAATTCCCAAAATATTTTGGCAGCCAAATACTATCATACTGGGTGACCTGAGAAGGATTCTAGGAGCCTTGTAGGAGTTGCTTACAAGTGTGGCTGGGAATCCTTTAGGCTAGCTGATTTTTTTGGAAGGCTCAAGTGCCTGTAATACAGGTGAGAGTAATCTTCTCTTGAAATTAAAGCCTTAGTTCATTTGCAGTTAATGGCATTTATGATACTGGATGATGGATTTTGGTAGTGGTAGGGTTTGAGCTCTTAAAAGGAAATAGGGAAGGTAAGAAGGAAAAAATATGGTTGTTATTTAAAAAAAAAAACACAAACCAACAATATACTTTCAGTAAGAGGTGCTTTGGAAAATATGGAGGGTGGGCTACAAACAGAAGGCTTATTTGCTTGAGATCTAATGAGTTTGATATAGTTGCAAATGTTACATGTGACCTTGAGTCTCTGACTAATTTTTGTACTTTTATAGCCACACTATTTCTGAAATGAACAAGAAATTTTAATTTTTCTCTAAGTGTGTAAAATTTGGATAAGCCCTTTAAAAACCACCACTATTTGCCACACAACTTGCCAAAACTCTGAGGGCTTAAATCAACACGGAAACCCAAAATTATATTTCTGTTTGATAATTCGATGCTGCATCTGTGTGTCTGCCTTTAAATATCTGTGGATGATGACACACAAGGGTGAACAGCAACATTTGAGTGTGGTGTAGCGTTTTCAGCATTGCCTTCAGCTGGTCTAGGGGTGTTTACCATGGATGTGTGATGATGACTGCACATGGTGTTGACCATGACTGGCTGGCAGATGCCCATCCGGCTGCTCCTGGGGTCTCTCCGTCCCTGCTCCGCTCTCCCCTCAGGCTCGCAGGGCTGTTTCCCGCACGGTTCCCCTGGCTCAGCCCCGGCTGCCGGGCAGTGTTTTGCCCTCCCTTGGCCAGGCTTTCCCCGGGGCTGAGGGGCTCAGCCTGCCCTGCGCTGGGGCCGCTGGAGCTCAGTCAGTTCTGGGAGCTCCAGACAGGTGCACCACACAGAAGCTGCCCCTTCAGCCCATGCCGCTACATCCTGACACCTTCACCCAGGCACAGGCACAGGGGTCAGGATGCAGAGGTGCTGCCACTGACAGGGGAGGGCTTTGTCCCTGTCCTCCAATGCCTTCTGCTCCCAGCCGTGGGGCACCAGACTTGCCTTGCCCTGGCTGAAGTGGTTGCCGTGCTGTTGGAGGTCACTTCAGGCTCCTGTTAAAGGCAACTTGTGGAGCAACCTGCAGGTGCAGAAACAGCAGGGAGGAGTTGTGCTCGTGAGCTGTGTCCTCTCAGGCTGAACTCACCAAGCAGCAGTGGTCTGCATAAATGCTGATAGATGTTGTCCCTGGTGGCTTTTTTGTTTATCTGTAGAAACAGGGGAGAACAGGAGCAGAAGTGGACTAGTTTTCAGCTTAGTCCCTGGTCTTCCTGATGTCATGGCTTTGTCAGTGATGGTGCTTGCCTTGTCCTTGCCCAGTCCTGGCCAGTGGTAGCTCAGGATCAGAGGATTCCTGCCGGTTTCAAGGGCTCCTTCAGCAAGCCTTGCCGAGGGCAGAAATTTGCTGTCCTCCCAAAGGCGCTGGTCCCTCCATCTCTGCATGCAAGGTGTCCTTTTTCCGGTTAGAACATTTTACATGTCAAGGATCCAAGTGGATAAATTTTGAGTCTTGTTCTACCTGCTAGATTTTTGTACAGTGTTTATGTTGCATGGTGGTGCTGAGCAGCTTCTTAAGGCGCTACATGCAATAGCAGAATTACCCACTAAATTCTGATTTTTGAATTTCTAAGTACACCTTCTGGAAGACAGAAGACTTCACAAATGCAGTTAAAAGGGATGATCTTGTTTTTCTTGCAGAAATAATGCTGGGTTAGGACTTCAAAGAATGCTTTTTCACTATCAGGCTGTGTGCTTGCGTAGATACAATCTTTCATTGGCATGTGTTTGGCCTGAAAGCACATCCCAGTTGTCACTGTGATGTGTTACTCTGTTACGAACACGTAATTATTTTAAAACTGAATAAAAACTTCTCATTGCATTTTGATAAAAGGGACATGCAAATATTTCCTCATGGCTGCAGTGTGAAATATTCTCAGCACCCATATAGATGCTTTTCTTTCTACATCCATTCATTGAGATTGCCAGTAACATGAACAGAAGCTCAGCTGAAATATGCTTTGGACTGGGTTCAGTTTTGGAAGGAGAGCACAAAGCTGCAGTGTTAATGCTTTTCTTTCTTTTCCCACAGGCCAGGTTGTTTTTATCTTTCCTCACTGGGTCATGGTGTCAGGGACATAGAAATTGCCTGGAGTAAGAACTACTGTTCTTACTTCATATGAAATGATACACGGATGTTGAAATTGTGGAGTAGTAGTTCTGGCAATACAGACCTCTAAAAATGATTTGGTTTTAATGTACTCAAAGAATGCTGTATGTTTAAATGGTTAGACTCTAGTTTAAGAAAAATAACAGAAAAATAGTATTTGCTTTTTAAAAAACAGTATCTGCAGTCTGATGGTTTTTTTCATGTCAACACTTCTGAGACCAAGATTGTGATTTGTTTGAAGTTTATTGGTCAGTGTGAAAATTTACTGTGGAAGCCGTCTATGTTCGTCAGGTTAATTTTTCAGGGGTATGAAATTCAAACTTTACAAGTTTAAATATTTAGCCTTGAGACTGGAAACTAATGCACTTCCTATAAAAAAGTGTTATAACTCAAATTGTAAGCACAGTGAATTATTCCAGCATTCTTATGGGTAATTTTTGTCCTGTTTACATGATTAATTAATGCTTGTTATATTCCAGTGAACTGCAGGATGTTAAAATGAAGAAAAATATTACATGCATTGATTTAAGCTGATTATTTAAATACATTGGATTAATTGATGTAAGAAATTACTTCGATGTTCTAAAAGCAATACAGTTTAGTCCATCACATTTTTTTGATCAACTAGTCTTGAGAATATGTTTGTATGTTTGTTAAATTTTTAATGACTTGTTCAGATGTCCCCATGTTTTGACATTCTTTGGAATACTGAAATTGCTGCATGTTAAGTGGGAAAACAAAGCTCACCAGAGCTTGTCAAATGCAAGGGGAGAGTTATAAATTGGAACTGCTTAATGATTTATGCACACACAGCTCACCAGAAGTTTTGTGAAAAAATTTAAAATTTAAAGACTCTTGCAAATGATTACTTAAAAATTAATTTGAAAATACTTCTGCAGCTGAGAGATCTGCCTCTGACTGGAACAGCAAGGTACTACAGTCACAGAAGGTGATAATATGATAACTTGACTTCATTTCTCCAGTTTGTGATAAACAAGATCCTAGTATTGTAAAACTGGTAAAATCACTTTCAGGGTGCATGTTGATCTGTGTGAAGTTTTTGATTTATTTGTCTTACTATACCTTTGTGTTTTGGTTAGCTTTTGTATTCAAATAACTCTTTCTAAACTAAATGTGTCTTGTTCTCTTGGCTAGCCTTTTTTTTTCATACGGGAAATAGATTTCATTAAAAAGTTTATTGTTGTAGCTCAGGGTATCAGTTTTGCATCTGGGCGTGTATGGATGAATATATAGATCAGTATCATTGTGAGGATAAAAGTCGTAATGCAACTAAGATGACTTCTGTTCGAGTTAATTGATCAGGGCATGGCTTGACAGAAGTCTAAACACAACCAGCTGTGTGCCCTGACAGTGCTGAAGGCTAACAGTGTTCTGGATTACATCAGTGTGAGTAGAGCCAGTAGGTGAAGGGATTATTCCCCATTATTCAACACTTATTAGACCACGTGTGAAATCCTGTGTGAGGTTTTGGCTGTCCTAGTGCAAGAATGCTGATAAGCTTGAGTGAATCCATGGACAGCCAGTAAGAAAGTCAGAGGACTGGAGCATGGAAGGGAGGCAGGAGGCTGGGACAGTTGTGCTTGTTCAGACTGCAGAAAAGGTGGTGTGAGGAGGCCTAATAGCAGATATATATGGGTTAAAAAATGAGAGCTATGTCCTAACCTAAAGCATGAAGCTTCCAGTTCCGAGTGAGGGGGAAAAATATAATCACTACAAAGATAGTTAAGCACTGAAACTGGTTGCCCGGAGACACTGTGAGCTTTCCACACTTGGGGGTTGTCAAGACCATGCTGGGTGAAGCCCTGAGCAATCTGGTCTAAATTCACTGTTGCCCCTGCTTTGAGCAGAACATTGAACTAGGTCATCCCGAGGTTCCTTCCAAGATGAAAGGTATTGGGACCATATGGAATGCTCAATGATGAGTGCAAGGCAGGACATGCTGTGGGTACAGTGCAAGTGCTGTAGTGCTGAGAAGAGTTTGGCGCAGAGCTGCAAAAACTTGTTACAGCAAATCTGCAGGCAGAATTCATGTTGTGAGGCTTTACAGTATGCAATTGTTGTAGAAATCTGAAGGAAATGTCCATATTCAGAATTGCATCTAATAGATAAAGCTATGTGATTACTGCGAGGTTTTATACAAAATAGCTGCAACATCTACTCCATACTGAAGAGTTTCCTGCCTTCTTTTCTCTAAGGTGAGGAAAGCATTTTTTCTTTAAATGTCAAACAGATGCACATTTGAATGATCTTGGTTTGTTCCCATTTGTGTCCTTTCTAGGTTTCTATTCCACTTCTGGTGTTTCACCATCTTCCATCTTGAAAGAAAGTAGCTCCCTGAGCACCTGGTTGCTTCTGATTTTGGGCTGCCTCACTTTCTTCACTCCTGCTTTTCTTGAGATAGGGGTGTTTGTTTTTTTGTTTTTTTTGGTTTTGTTTTGTTTTGTTTTTTTCCTACCCACCTTTATTTTCCACTTAAGTATTTGTCTTTGTTTGGATAGAGTGGTTGTTAAGACTCTTTGCTGTCACACCAGTGACTTCATTGGCCAATTCTGTCAGAATTCTTTGGTGCAAGCTACCATGTTTCTTTAGCTAAAACTAATTTTGTTCAAGAATTGTTTCCTGCGTGGACAGCTACTGCTCACTTGACTTAATTTTTGTCTGATAATAAGAAAAAGGAACATCTCCAAGCCAAATCCAGATTAATCAGTGCTGTTACAAGTAATAATTATATATTTCACTGTTTCCCTTCTATTAATGGCTAAAGAAGAGAAGGAAGAAAACCCTATATGTCTGTTCCACTGCAGATGCTTATGACGTGTAATAGGATCCCTGCAGAATAGGAGGTATTGGGTGGTGAGGAAAAACTGGGAAAAAATTTAGGAATGGGAAGGGAGGTGAGTATTTTGGAAGTGGAAAGGGGGAAACTGCTGGTTGACACATGGTGTGGGTGACTTGAAAATTATTTATTCACAAGAGGTGTGCACACGTAGTTGGGGCATCACTGAGAAACAGGACAGAATGAATCATCATCATTTAATAGAACAGATGCTGAAGATCAGTTCTGGAATTAGCACCACATTGTCTTCATCATGAGAGTTGAAGAGAACAGTTTAAAAAGTCAGAGGTATCCCCTAAAACACCTCTGTGTTTTGCTGACTTGAAAGACTATACATGTATATTGACACCATGGTCTCCTTTTTCTTTTTTTTTTGTCTATTTTGGTTTTTTCTTAGTTCAAAGTTACTGTCTTCTGTGGTGGTATTGCTGTGACTTGTTAAATGTTTGCTACATTTCAGGCCTCTGCTGATGTGTCAGGGTTGTGGAAGTGCAGGTATGTTGTGCTCCTGCTGTGGGTTTACTGATATGAATCTGTTCATTGTTTTCATACTCCTTGCTCAGAACTCACACTCACACCCTGTATGTTCTGAAATCCTTATTAGAGAAGAGAAATTTGGGTGTGGAATATGTATGGGTCTCTTGTTCTGAGATGCTAGGAATTACTATGCAGTTTCATAAGGTACCAAGTCCTTCTTTTATACACTTGAGATTTAAAGTGTTTCCTGCCTCTTCTTGCGCAGGGAATTAATTAAAAACAAACAAAAAAACCCAACAAACAACCAAAGCTCACAACTGCTAGTTGTCTGAAGTAATACCAAAATTTTAACTGAGGGCTGATTGAATACTTAATGAAATAAGCAGATTAATTTTAAATAGGAATTAATTTTTAAAAAAGTTAGTTGCTCATTAATTTGGGGAAGCATTCCTTTCACTAAAGCTGCTTTCCTGTGCGTATAGAAGTAAATGCCTAGAAGTTTGGGTGTTTTTAGTTGCAGAGATCAAAAAGTCCCTTGTTAATGCTAGTTGCCCAGATGTTTACCTTCAGAAAACTGAGATGTGTGGATAGGTGATTAGATATGGATATGACATAAGCATACCTTCTTGAAAATGCTGATTTAGAAGGTGACAGTGTTAAAACACTTAATGATTACTGAAAAAGAACAAAAAATTCTGCCCCTAAAGCTGCTAAGGTCCCAAAATGCTGCAGAGAAATGAGGTATTGACAGTTAAAAATGAGCTTAACACTTCATTTCCTGAACCAGAACTAGGAATTTTACTGGATTAAAATAAAATGAAATAGTTTTGTGGTGGAATTTTTAGTTTACTCTGAAAAAGACTGGGGGGAAAGAATGTAGATGCCTTCAGAGGTTTTTGTTGTGGGGTTTCTTTTTTTTCCTTTTAGATTACTCTCATCTTTTCAGATATATATGTGGGATCTACATTGCTGTAGCATTCAATGATTTCTCTCAAAAGCAAGTTTGACACATATTAGTCTGTTTGATGAAGGTGAAATCTTATTTTGAAAATAATCGTTATAAAGATGGTTTTTCTAAATGTGAAGCATTACTTCTGGGATGGCTAATATTAAAAGTAAATAAACAACACATTCTGGTTGTTTTTTTTTTTAAAATGAAATCCCAGTTTTAAAATGTCAAAAGACTTAATTATAAGAACACAACTTCATTATGAGTTGTGGAAGTGATGGCTGTCTTTTATATTTCCTTTTTATCCCTTTGCTAAGGCCACTTCAGTTATCAGACAGAAGCAGATTGTTAGATTTGTAATGGCTAATTTTGGTTTTATGTCTGAATAAGCAGAGCCAGTCTGACTATCAAGATATATCTGATATTATATCTGGGAGATATAAACGAAAATTGAGCATTCAGCTTGTAACTCCAGTTGAGGCTGCACTCCAGAGAGTTTTGCTTGTTTGACTAGCTGAAAAAGAGACTCAAAACAGGGATTTTCTTTAGGAAAGTATTGTAAGGAATTTTGAATTCATAGTAGAGAATTAAGCATTCATATGAACTGCGAGACATGTACTGATTCCCTGCAGAAAGACCAAAACTGAAACATTCAAAACAATGAAACCTCCCCCCTTGCCTTGACTTTAGACTGCCAGGGTGGTAATGGTTTGTCACAGTGAGGTTTCTGAATAAAATAAAGCTATTAATAAATGACATGCATGGTAATTCAGTATAGTGTTCTAGTTAAGCATTTGCATCTTTCTGCCACTCTCATAGAGTAGAGGGGACTGCTGAGCATTAGTGGTAACAAGATGCACCTCATATGCATGCTAATGGATTATAACTTCTTAAAGGTGCAATTTGTACCTGTCTCTCAGTGGATTGGGAAAGTGGTGCATGAGGAACAGATCGTTAAGCATCAGTAGCCAAGCTTTGCTAATTAGCACATCTTCTAGTGCCAACTCTCTTTGTCCACAGAGAATGTAAATTATTCTTATTTTCTCCCTCAATCTTTTGGGCTTCTTAAGCAATGTATCTCCTCGACTGGAAGATAGAGACGGCAGATTTGTAGCTTTCAATTCTCATGATTAATTGAAGAACATGCATGGTTTATTCAAAAGCAGGGATGCTGCCAAAAATGATCTAATTGGTTAAATAAATAACCTTAAGCTTTTATTACTCAATGTGTTTTTTATTGAATTATTAATGCTATATCACCCTCCAAATCAGTAAGAGTTAATGAGTGATTTGCCTGAGGCTATTAATATTTTTGTAATCAGTGGTAAATTGCTGTGATGACTTCTTTTGCTGACTTGTAGCTCACTGTATTTGTTCACTTGGTAATATTGTGTTGATGGTAAGAAAGCACTGAAAAATAGCATCCAAATTTCACCTTGTTGGGGTTTTTTTGTGCCTGAGGAAATACATAATTCTGTTCATAAAATTGGTTATGAAGAATGTTTTTGGATAAGGGAAACAAAAAAGAGGAAATATTTTTTGAGAACCATTTGTCATAAGTGGGATTCAAAACCAGAGAAGCATAATGCATTTATTTAGCACCTTTGCTGTGAGAAAGGAGGAGGAATTTGAGCATTATATGATTTTGTTGTGGCAAGTAATATTCCCATATATGGATGGAGGTGTGCACAAAAAAGTGCTGCAGTGTAATATGGAATAATTCTGATCAAGTGCCCAGAAAAAAAAGATGAAATAGGTTCTGACCTATGCAAGGCACGAAAAGTCTTGAGAATTAAGTCTGAATCCTGTTTCTTTATATCTCTTTAGTTCTGGAAAAGACAGAAAACCATCACTAACTGCTATTACATACAGGAATAAGCTAGGTAATCATCCAGTTAACTGTATCAGATGGCCATTATAAACCTGTATGAAAACATGGGTGTATTTCTGAAAAGTACTTAAATAAAAGTTCTTTTAAAACCAGAAACACATTTTATGTTACTGAGTGTTAGTGGGTGATGTTAGCATGTCTGTATCCAAGCTAGTGTTGTTTAAACCTTTTTGTTTCAAATGCTGGCTTTTGCCCAGCACTTCAGGTATAAGGTGGCTGAGAGATGCACTTTTTTCCTTACCATATGTTCAAATTTTTTTTGTTTCCTTTTTGCAACTTTTCCAAGTGGGCTGCACTGCAGCGAATAACTGAGCCTCTTCCCTTTTCTCAGACCTTTATTTGAGAGCAGAAATGGATGAGTAGTCACTAGGAGATGGATAACTACATTAAGAGGAAGGATTAAGGCCATGGAGTCTTCATGATGGAGAGGAACCGACTGTGTGTGGGGAACACAGCTGACTGAGTTTTAGGAAGTCACAGGATGGAAATCGGGGAACTGTCATTTGTTAACTCCTGTGATACAAGAACAGGGAGAAACTTGAAAATCAATGATATCCAGACAGCAGTGAACTCCTGGCACTTGCTCCTGCATGAGGTAGTGGAGTCTATTGGTGACAGATGAGATCAAAAAGGGAATCTGTCTAATTCACAGGCAGCAGCTCTGTAAGCAGGTATTAGAAATATTGCCTTGCAGCATCTCTAATTCAAGAGCTTTGGAGGCTGGAGGAATAGGCTACAGAAACTGGCAAGCCTGAGGTACTCCTGAGACTCATCTCTTACTGCTCTTGGAGATGCAGCACTGGACTAGACACACCTTTGGCCTGACCCTGTGAGGCATTTGCCACCTAGTAGTGATGCATGGAAAACATTTGTGCAAAGAGAATTTGAAGTTCCCTCAGCTGCTGGCCATTGAAATTTTGTATGCCACTGTAGCTTCTAACCTGAATTTGGGAGGATCTTTGAGAGGAAAGGATGTAACAGTGCTTCGGCATTCTGGTGGTCTGTTACTTCCAATGCAACTTCTTGGGGTGATTGAAAAAGGGGATTTGCCATAGACAAGCTTTGAGGATGTGGAGTCAGAAAATACCTGAAGGATGGAAGAGGGAAAGTCACTTTGTCGCCTTTGTCCTTTTCCACTCTTGTATGTCATAATACTGTTGCCATGGGAGGGTATTGGAGGCTGAATAAATATTTTGAGATTAAAATAATGGCATTGAATTAGATTACAGTTCCTATGGCAGTTTTTGTGCATTTACAATTTTCACGCAGTCCTTATAAACTATTACTTTTTTTCTATTTCTTGTTGCTAGGTGAAAGACCCAAGGAAAACAAAACAAGATGGTACCTGCCCTCCCCATTTATTATATTCAAGACACAGTAGTTTGGTGTGTGGAGGGAGAACTGGGACTGTTCTCTAATACACTTTTTTATACCAATGGCATAAGTTTATTTATAATAATAACTAAGTAGTATTTTTAGAAGTGAATACTTTAAATTACTTACCATTTTAAACTCTGTTTCAGTAATAAGGTGGTATAAGAAGTACATTGTTTACTTTAAGAATCAGGTCTGGTTTTGTCACAGAGATCTAGTCAGGTTATAAAATAAACAGTATTTTATTCAGTGCGACAAAGGGAGTTGTTTTCTTGGCTTTTATGAGGATAGTTATCTTTTGCACAGACTTTTATGAAGTTCTCACGCATAAGCCCATCTAATCAGAAATGTTCCACATTAGAAAAATATTGCAGTGGCTCTTAGAGAATCAGAGCTGAGGTTAGATGGCTTGATACGTCTTTTGCATTTGCAGTTTAATATTTATGGTTGTGTGATGTAGTTTTGTCACTGGAAGAAAGGTCAAAGAAAGAGAAATGTGTGTGTACAGAGAAAGAAAACAAAGGTAGAACATGCTGTATATTTTTTTTTAAATGCAAGTAGTTCTTTGCTCAATGTAATCTTTTGGTTGCTACCTGGCTTTTGGTTATTTTTGTTGATGGTGCAAAGGCAAGTCTGTGTTTCTTGTGTTATGGGGTATAAAGCCTTTCCATCTTATAAAGAAACACAGTGAATGAAACTAATGTTTCCTTAAAATAAAGGGGTTGGATTTTGAATCAGAAGACCACTGTTGTCATAGCAGTTGATTTGCTGGATGGTTTTCCCATGATTTTGGAATGGAGGCACTTAGAATGCAGCATTCTACAAGTGTTTTAAACTCTTGCAATGGTTTTGATTTTAGGATTTTGGCTATTACAAGACTACATCTACTTGCAAAAGTAATTTCTAGGTCCTTATAATCAGGAATTTGAGTTTTCCACAGTTCTGCTCAAAGATGTTCTCATCCTGACATTAAAGGTAAGAAGAAATCTTCAAACACAAATGCAGGGATATGGCCACAATTGTGAACAGTTTTTTTCAAAAGTCACATCCTGGTGGTCCATGTCTAGAAATTCTTCTGAAACCCCCACAGAACATACTTTATCGTCATGAGGAGTTGGATTGTGGATCAATCTTATATAGAGAGGGGAGTGTGTACCAATATTTACATTGGGGAGCTTGTACATCAAGGTTATTGTCTGAAGGGACGTATCTCTCCTGAGGAGCAACAAAATATTCAGCATCTGTGCTAAGTTCTGGCCAGCTGGCACCTAGAACAGAAAAAAAAAAACCCAACCCAATAAAACAAATTAAAAAAAAAACGAACAAAACAACAAACCCAAAGTTTGTTGCAACTTGCTGCTTTTAAAGAAGATAGTGGGAGCCTCCTTGAAACAAATAACAAGAATGAACTAACTGACATGATGGATTAGTCATAGCAGCAATACCACTGAGAATTATGAATCCAAAAGCCTTGAATTCAAACAATGGAAAATGGCATACTGCCTATCCGTATTTGCCCTGTAAACATTGTGATCTGTCATGTTTGTATATGGCTCTGCAGCCATATTAGGATTTAGATCTCTAATTTGTCTAATATTTGGGCTTACATTTTGGGGAATAATCGTAAGAAACGTATTTATTATCAGATAAAAATTTGGCTATGTATTTTATTATATTATTTATAGTTTTACTTCGTGGTGTTTATTTGCCCACCATTGAACAAATAGCATAATTCCCCCCCTCCCCCCCATATAATAATAAAACCAGAAGGTTCTAAAATTATTAGCCATATGTTTGTTCAGGGAGAGAAGTTCATAAAGCCAATAAGTTATTCTTCACTGAATTTTATTCAGTACTTTAAAATGAGTTTTTAACAGGTTTATCAAAATTCCAGTAATATCTGTTCTGGTCACTTCACCTATTTCTGTGTAGCCCTTTGACAAGTCAGAGTCAGACAAGTCAAGTTGGGATTTCCTTTCTGTGACCAGTGACTTGTCACAGAACCACTGGGTCCATCACACAGTTGATTTTCAACTGTACTTGATCAGCTGACACGTGGCCATGCCCTCCTAGCTGCTACTGTGAGGCAGTCCAGGTAGGGCACCTTAGTCTATGTTTCGTTATGGGATTTTTTTTTCCCCCCGGTAAAATGGGAACAAAGCCTTTCTATCCCTTGCTCACCTCCCTCTCAATATCTGACAAATCACATTTATGCTATTGACCTACTCTTTAAAGAACAATTCTTTAGTGCTTGGATGCTGATTGTTTTCACCTGTGTGAAATGGCAGTAATGCAAAAATGTGCTTCATGTGCCTCGTTTGAATGAGTTTATGTGAGGGTAGGCACTTCACTCACTGTCTTACTGACTATGGATATGCCACAGAAAGCTTTTAATACTTCGTTCTCAGTTAGTAGGAAGTAATGAAGGAAATTTGTGCCAAGCTGTAGTTGCTGTCTAAGTTAAGAGCCTCTCTGCTTACCTGGAAAATTTGCTTTTCTTCCTTTTCTCCCCAGGTTTCCTTGCAGCTTGTGCTGCTGAGGACCCCACAAGAGAGACCATATCTGGTATATACAGACAAAACAGTGGCAGTTACATGAGCTTGTGTTTTTCTCTTGCATTTTAACAAAAGCAAGCCATATCTCACTTTTAATCTTTCCCTCTGATTTCTTCTTGTTAGTTTTGAACTTTGTTTTTTCTGGGCATGTATGTGCCCCCTTCTGATTAGGGTTCTGCTGACTAGCTAAGTTGCAAGGTGGGTGTACTGAATGCAAAACAAATCTATTAACTTAGTTCGGTGTGTGCAAATGCTTTTGCTGTTATTCTGCTGGACACAAGCTATCCATAAGTATAACCATTTGGAGTGTATTTTCTACTGCTCTCGGCTTTTGGAGAAATTGGTTGGATTGGGTCCGATGCCAAGCCAGCATAGGTTGTTTTTTTTTGAGAATGTTTGGATCCTTGCTGGAACTATCAAGATCTCTAAAAACTTTTCTGTTTAAGAATTGAAATGTGAAAGGAGAACGAGGAGATTAGGGATACCTGCCCATTAAGAGCTAGAATCTGATTTGAAACTTGAAATACTAACTTGGATTAGGTGGTTTTAAAATACTATTTTTTTTTTTCAAAACAAGTGATGAGTTTTTCTTAGACTTCTAAAACTGGTATAGTTGCTAAGTTCTACTCTGGTCAAAACTGGATGAGGTATTTAGTCAGAAATGCTATTTCAGTACTGGCAGTAGTTCAGGTGTTGCCATTTGCTCTTCTGTCCCTGCTTGAACTGTGACCCTACCGGGAATTGCATCTCAGCATGGACTGCATCAAACTTTGTGCATTCCTGTGAGTTTCTGGTCTGGCTATTCTAAATATAAAATTGAAACCTGTATTTGTAACTTCCCTAATTCATTTTAGGTACGTGAAAGCTGTTTTGAGTAAATCCATTTAGTGATATTTTTTTCTCTTCTTCCCCCATGATGATATGTTTGCATACTTTTTTTGATAACTCTTTCCTATAGTGCAAAAAATGAAAATATGAATGTCTATATTCAATAATCAGCTGATTAACCTTTTTTTCTAATTCTCATAATGGTTTTTTTCATTGACACATAGTGACTATTACATTTTTTTTTTTTAAGTACAAAAAAGAGCATGGAAATGGTGATTTTTAACCTTATTTTACAAATGAGCAACCTGTTCCATTTTTAAAGACCTATTTTGGATACTCTGACACCAGCTTCAGTCAGGAGTGAACATGCAGCTGAATGTGTTTAGGCCTAATACAGGGTGTTAGTACATCCTGAATGCTTTGGCACTTTCCCAAATTTATCAGCTGGAAATCATGAGACCAATGAAAATGGTTTATTACTACTCTGTGATAATTGCTTCTTCCATCCCTCCTTCTTGATTTCCAGCTTCAAAAGAATGCAGTTGATGGTCTGTACATGTGTCCTTGGGGTTGTACTTGCTTCTTCCTCAACCACATGCAATGGGTATCCTACTTAGCTCTATATTTTACTGAAATGGCTGTTTGAAAGAGAGATGTTTTGCACTGATAAAGAGGGGATAAGATAGTAGAGTCCAATTATAGGGACTTGTGGCTTGCACGTTTTAGGCTAATTATGCAGTGGTTTCATGGCAGTAAACCAGCTGACTCAAGAGGAATAATGCTGTAAAGCTGATTATCATAAAAACATGGAGGTTAATAAAGAATTTTAGAAGATAAGAAACAATGGAACCAGTATAATCTCTCGTCCTTTGATTTTTATCCTTGCTTTTCAATGCAAACTCGGAAGTGGTAAATTATATGTTACAGTGAGTTTTTTGAACAGCTTGAACTGACTGGATTTTATTTCCCTATATGTAAGAGCTTCCTCCCTTCTAGACTAAAAGGAGGCGGAAAGTGCTGTATGTGTGCTCAGAAGGGTATCAACCTGTCCATTGTGTGCATGTGTGTGCAGCCATGGTATGTATGGTGGTTGTACTGCAGTGATGTCAGAAGGTGTGAACATAAGGGGGGTCACCTTTGACTAGAGTCTGCTGGGATGTTTCAGAAGTTCAAGATGTTGGAGGAGCAGGGCATGCAAGAGGATTGAAATCTTATGACTGAAGAATTAGAATTTACGCAAAATAATGAAGTGTCGTAGATTCCTAAAGCATTTTTGATCTGTTCATTATATGAAGCTGGATAAAAATTAAACAAGGAATGGTTTAATGAGCTTTAGACTCAATAAAAATAACAAAAAAAAGGGTAAAAATTTAAAAAAAGGGAGGGAAACAGGATGCTGGGGAAAAGCAGATACTGTGAAGTAACCAAGATAGTCAAGTTGTAATAATTTGTGTGTGAGTCTAGAAGAATAAGTCTAGATAATATTGGTGCTAAACCCAGTAAGGTCATTGCACATGTATCACAGATCAATTTCATCTGTAAATAAATGTTAGTTCCTGAGGCACTTTTGAGAAGATTTAGTCTGAAGTTAAATTTGTGTTGTCCAAGATGAAATTTCTGTTGTCATAATAGATGCCAAGTTCTTCTTGATTTGTTAAAGAATCAGAAAACCCCCCTGCCCCCATCACACACACGCACACAGACACACACAGACACATGCACACACACACATTAACCCCTAAAGAAGATAATGTATTTTGGTTATTATTATTTGGGAAGTCAATATATAAGTGAGTCAGTGAGCTGCTGTATCCATATTGTTAGAAATGCAAGTGATAGGGTGTGATTTGCCATATGAGAACTGATCTTGTCTTTCCCACAAACTGTGTGTGGCTTTGGAAGTTGCCTTTTTGCAGGGCTAGTTCTTCCCCTGTTATTATTCACACCACAGGGGCACAAGTTTCTAGAAGCTGGTGTTATGTCAATGTGGTGTGTATTTAAATGTGTGTTCTGAAGATGCTTGTATTATTTCACAGCTCTTTGCCTTTCTCAAGTTTCCTATGACTGGTAGAAGAACTGGAATTGCTGTTTGTTTTGACTGGCAAGTAGTAGTATTAACAGGCTGATACCATTATGGCTATTTAATGAGGAATATGTTATTGGTTGATAATACTACAATTAATGCTTTGCATTTTATAAGCATTAAGTAAATATTCAGTGTTTAGTGTTAGATGTTAAGGGAAAAATAGTGAAGCCTTGTGTTTTTAAAGAACTGCTCAATGGGGAGAAAGTTTCTGTGGGTACTCTTTTGATTGCATGGTGATAATAGATACTAAACAACATTTACTTCTTTTTACCCCCAGTATCAGTTTCTTTATGCATCTTTTTTTGAAAAAATACCTGCATGTAGGTAATTAAGAATACACTGTACTTACCCTGAGTTAGCTATGGAATGCTCTTTGTATTAGAAATTATTAGATGCTGATCTAGTTTCATGGAATCAAATTCTGTAGGTATGTAGTTGCTTCTGGTGAGACAGATTTTTAAAAATGGAAATAGAAATAAATTTAGTTGTCATATTATATGCATCTCAGCAAGTTTCTGTTTTCTGTAATTATATAAATTGTTAGGTATTACTCATTTTTGGCTGTGTGCCTAATAAAAGCATGCCTGTTCCTGTTTTTCATCATGCAAGCCAAGATGGGCAGTTTAGCAGGCAATCTCTAAGCTGACAGAAAGCCAGCTTTATAGAGAAAAACACTTCAGATGTGTAAGTGATGAGCAGAACACTTTTTTTATTGAAGCTGTGTAAGTTCAATGCATAAAAAATGCAAGTTAGAGAAACTGAGTAATACCTTCTTCATATTCTTTAAAGCTGCCATCGCACTGAAAACTTTGTTACTGCACAGAGAAACAGTCCTGATGTGGCATTTGTTTTCACCTGCTGTACACTTAGAGTAGCAAACCATCTGTGACTTTTCACGGTAGATGGTTACACTGTCTTAGAAGATACAGAGGGAATTTGTGCAGGTCTTTCTTAGCTTAAAAGCGCAAACATGGTAAATCATGAAGTTGCTGGCTTTTTAAAAAGAAAAATTACATTGAAACTGGGAATATTGTGAGCTGTATTCTCCTACATGCTCTTCTAATAAATATGTGACATTTATAATTTTTTGAGTTAATGGCAGAGAAGAGCATTTTTTAAAAATAAGTTAAAAAGGCTTATTTTATTTTAATGCTTTTGGTTTTGTTTTTTTTTTTGGTGTAGCTCTCAATGTTAGGTCTTGTATATACATGGTTTTAGTATGTAACACATACATTAAGAGAGTAGGCATTGTTTTATGTAGGAAAAAAACTATAGAAACAGAGTTATAAGAGAAATACTAGTGAAGATAAGTGGTGAGCTGGGAAGACTTTTAGGTTGCTTACTTGGTTCTTGTGGAGAAAGATGAAGAGGAAGGATATATGCAAATCCTTTGTTTCTGCTTTAGCAAAAAAAAAAGTGTTGTACAGAGATATCAGATCATATTTTTATGTAAAAAATTATTTCTTGGAGAGAGTCTTATAAATCTCAAAGCCCTGTAGTATTGTTTTGTTTCTTTGCTCTAAGGTACACAGAGAAGTTGTGTTGTGTGGCTTTCCTGTACATTTTGGGTGTGCCTGGCCTTGCTCCATTGTTAAAACTGGGGACCTGAGTTTGCAGAGCAGCTGCCATCTGGCCAATCTCACCTGGTGCCTTTCCTTCCACAGCAGCCAGGTCTCTGCCTCTCTGTCCTCCTCTTTTTTTCTTCTCTTAAGGGTGATCCTCTGTGACCCACACACTCTGATAATTTATTTGTTTATTGAACTGTAAAACCTTAATGTCTGTGGTTTATAGGATGTCATCCTCTTTGAAGTATTGCTTATTTCTGAAGTACAACTGCTCATTTCTAATTGTACAGGCCTGTGGTGCTGATCACTGTG
This sequence comes from Grantiella picta, assembly GCA_013397955.1. Classification (NCBI taxonomy): domain Eukaryota; kingdom Metazoa; phylum Chordata; class Aves; order Passeriformes; family Meliphagidae; genus Grantiella; species Grantiella picta. The sequence goes on along the minus strand of VZRM01002768.1, from coordinate 1,944,998 downwards.
ACTCCAGTTCCATAGGATGACCAGCTCTTTTCCTAATATAAATGAGCTACATTAAATAGAATATTTTACTGAGCTTATTGAAACCAGTAAAATGACTGAAATGTTTAGCGCTGAATACAGAGTTGCTTTTCTTTTTGATGTTCTTATGATGTTTTGGAATGCTTTGCGTTGAGAGAGGAGTGAAGTTGTGTCTCTCTAATGAGTACTTAATTAATATTAAACCACTTCATCTCCATTGTTGTTCAGACTTTCTTTAATCGTTGTGGTATAACAGTAGCATAAATAGGAAATAATAAGTCTCATTTCTTGCTTAAAGGGATTTTGGACTTAAATTGAAAAAGGAATTATAATCTTTATATGAAGAACCTATCACTTGTTTTGTTTTTTTAAGGATTTGGACTAATTTACTAAGAATTTTAATGTAGGAAGGTAGGGTCTGGCAAGTGTGTAAAGCCATGATACTTCTCTTTATTCTGATAATTTTATTGTTGTGTTTTCTTGCCATGTGCAACTTAAGTTTTATTTAGATGATCCAGCTTTTCATCCACAATCCAACAATGTATTTATGGTATTCTGCTTTTATGAAAAGTGAACCTTTTCATATTATATGACTGTATCTCTTTAAAGATCATATCTTTTAACATAAACAAATGGAATAGATTGCATTTCTTATCCAGTATTTCCTGGGTTTCACACTTACAATGGTAACTGAAATCAGTCTGCTGTTTTCCTGTGATTTCCCTTCTGACATATATTGCTTATGTTGGGTCACTTACACTTATTGGATTTCTCTCCTTGCACTTAATTGCTTTGAAATACATTCATGGAAACTATTTATTTTCTGCATGGGTATGCTCACTATAAATATTATGTGCAGATTTTTATGAAGGATATTTTATTATTTAATATTTTATTTTGAAAAGGTAGTTATTGTAAGAGTTGGTCTCTGACTCTCACGCTTGTGCCCTCGAGTAGAGGAAAAAAAGGGAGATGTTTAATAATGAAGAGCTGTAATGAGAACTGTTCTGTTAACCATTGAGGAAGCCTGGAATAAGGCAAAATGTTTCCACCTTAAAACAAAACAATGGATAATGAATTGAAGGGAGTACACAGGAACAGTGAAACAAGTCTGTCTTGTGTTGTAAATAACTGTGTTCTTGCAATTTTTTTTAAGGCATCAGCAAATTAGAGTAGGGAGGGATAGGAGAACAGGGAAGGGATTTGCAGATGCTGATGTGCAGCTTTTCTGAAGAGAGGTGGAGTGGAAGGAAGGCCTGGTGATAAATTAGCAGCAGTGGCTGTTTGAAAAGGCAGGTTGGATGTAAAACTGGCAGTAGGTTTGGGAAAAAGATGTGCTAGGAAAATGATTGTTTACAGTCATGTACCCAAATGTGTAAGAACAGGCCACAGCTGCATTTCACAGTTACTGAAAGATGTTGCAATAATTGTACTTTGCGTTTCACCTCTCAAGCATATTTGGCATGGAGATGAAGGAACAGGCTTTAGAAAATGTGTGTACATTACATAAAAGGGCTTCAGCTGCTTTGAGCATCTCAGCATGAGAATTGCTTGCATGCAATGTTGCTGACCCTGATGTCTATCGTGGCCTCAATCTGCAAAAGCCTCCAGCACATTAAAATATCAAGTGACTTTGGCAACTGCCCTATTTGGGAAAAGCACATGTTGCACTTTTTTCTCACCTGTTGTGTAAAAGAAGCGGAGATGGCAGGGGAAAGGGTGCTTTAGAAAAGTGGCTGCTGAGGTAAGAAGCTACTCAAAACTGCATTTTGAAAGAGGAACATTCTTACCCCTTCAAAAACCCTCAAGATTTACAAAATATTTTTAAAGTATAAAGAATTCTAGTGCTTTTAGACAATTACGCTCTTAGCAATTACAGTCCTCTGGGAAATTGTTTTATTTCTTAGGGAATTTCCCCACGAGGTAATACAGTAATTGTTTTACTAAGCACGTTTAGGTAAACAGTTTAGTATTTTCAGTGTGTATTCAACTATAGGTTTTTGTGATTTAGGAGCATTCACATTTTTGCACCTTTTCACTTTGCCTTTAAAAACCTTTTCTAATGCTGTATGCAGAAAACAAAAACAATTGTGCAAACGAGAAATTCTGTTTATGTATTCTGCATGAAGAAAATGACAAAGCTTTTTAAACCAGTGTTTTTTTCAAGTAAAGAATTACTGAGTTATAAGCTTGTGAGCTTTTGTTATTACAGCTGGGTCAGTTTAAGCTTGTTTCTGACCTCAGGTTCCCTTCTTCCCTCTAAGCATTTTGTGCCTCAGAGCTCGCTCAGTTCATGGGAAGTCTGGCACAGAGGAGGAGGACACTGGCAGTGTTTGGACAAGCGTTCTGAGTATTTCTAGATATCCAACTGTCACAAGTTTTTCTTTGTACACTTAGGAGAAGACAAGCTCCAGTGCTTTTTGCTAAATGTTTTCATTCCCCCTCCCTTTTTTTCAGTTTTGCTTTTTAAGAGGAGGAAAGTTGTGACATTGTGTTTTTTTTCAAGTACCCTTCTTCTGGTCCTCCTTCATCTGGTGAAGTGCTGGACTATTGATGACTGTGACCAGCGCTTAGAAAAAGTTTTAAACTGTTAAGCAGTTACTATTTACAGCCATTTTGCCAGAGAGTTTAACTTTTTTAAAATCCATCTTGAAAAGCTTGTGTTCATGTCAGAAAAAGAGCAGCTTCTTTCACAGCTTCTGTATAATATGCCAAGAGCTGCAACTGATGTAAAACAAAGGTTCATGAAGTCCAACAAGGTCCATTCTAAGTAGGCTCTGAGCATAAGTAAAGCATTTCAGGCACCTCAGAGGTGAAAATTCTGTGCCATCATCATGAATGTAAAAGCTGAGGGAGTTGCAAGTAGTGATCAGGCCTTCTGTAAGAGAGAGTGCAAAGGAGTCATTGCTGCTGTTTTTCCTTGTGTTTAGGACAACATTTGTGCACTGGACTTAGAATCTGAGGACTACTAGCTGGGGAAATAACATAGATCAAACACAGAGCACACAGTGGTCCTTGTCATTAGGCCATTGTTTTTTCATGGGTTTGGTGGCACAGGTGATTTTATAATCAGATCTCAGTCAGTTGTGATTGGTAACTGGTACTCTGCAAATGAAGTACTTCAAATATCGTGATGGTGAGGTGGTTAATCCCATGAGCTGATTACTATTACATTATCATTCCTACGCACCTAATTTTGAGGTTTTTTGGAGGAGGGTATTTTTTTTTAATGCTTAGCACAGAGATTGTGGCCGTTTCTGTGCTTCTTCACAGTATTTGCTTCTTGCAATTAAAATAAACTGTTCTCTGTTCTGGTTAACACCTTGAACTCTGTTCCATTGTGTTGGTTATTGTTGTCCCTCCATTCTTATCTTTGGTTTCCAGACTGTTTTGAGTAATGGCTGTGACTTCCATATTTTTCCACTTTTCCCTGAAGATGTGCTCTTTATTGATGGCAATGTTAATTACAGAATCTGTAGTATTCAATTCTTCACAAGGAAGGGACTTTAATTTGCCCAATATGGGAACAGAAAGTAATTGTCCCGTGGGGTGACTTTTTCCTTGACTCTAAATGCATCTCAGATTCTGAACTTCATTATCCTGATAGCATCCTAGACAAGGATGAATAGGTGTCTCTGGAAATTACACCTGTGTTAGAAGCTGAAAGGACAGTGCAGTGTGGGCATGCCTGTATATTAGAAAACTTGTTAAAATTAAAATATTGTCTTGGGGACTTCTGCTGTTGCTTTTTATTTAAATGTATACTGCAGCCTTTTATTTTTAAGTGAAAAATGTTTCTTGGTGTGAGTTCTCAACTAAATTATATGTGATGGTCATGACTAGGGATGAAAGAGTTTAGGCAATTTTCTAGCAGCTGTTTTTTTTTTCCCACTGTTTTATGATAAAATATTTAAAGACTTGTAATGGTTCGGATGATTATGATAAGTGATTCTATTATCATTCTGTATTTTATATACATAAATGTGTATACATGGGTTAGAATACTTGAATTTTAAGAGTGATGGGAGATGAAGGTTGAAAGAGAACCTACATATTTCTTGCTGTGTTTAGGTGTTGATTAGCTATTCAAACACACACCATAAAGTAGAATTAAATGGCTGTCTCTTGTGTTTAGGATTGGTGGTGATGGTTTCACCTGTGCTTTCTTTTGCTTACCTACTAGTCTAAAATTGATGTTCCAAGAAAGGGAAAAAAAAGTGCAACAAAAAGTGATGCTGGCATCCATAGAAATAATTGTAAATATTGTCTCCTTTTGTAGCTGGAAGTGACCAGGTTTTCTTAGGACTTGAGTGAGAATTTAATAAAAGTAAAGGGCTTACTTTAAATGAGTGCTGGATGGGCTTAAGGAATGATTTACATGAAGTTTCAGATTTCTGTTGTATTTTAAACATATGTCTCCTTTGGGTTCAGTTTAATAGCCCATGACTTATGTAGAAGTGGTTCTTAGATCTGTTTTGCAGGTCTAAGTTATGGGGTTTCTTTTAATGAAAAATCACGAGGGAACTCAAAGCTTTTCATTTGCAGGATGAGGTACTAGCATTTTAAATTAGTATTTGATTTGAGTGTCTGCTGGAGAAAACTCTTTCAAAATGTGGCAGATGATATATTTAAAACGAATTTCAGAAGCGTTGCCATGCTACTTGAAGTCTAATTTGACTGACCTTGATATTCAAAAAAGTGTTTGAGAACTCCAAGAGACAATTTAACTTTGTTTTTGTTGCTCTTTGAAATGAGAATCTAACGGGATGATCCAAGATAAGTAATGAAGAATTACACTGTAAAATTAGGTAATTAAGAGTGCAATAACACTCTGAAAATCTTAGAAGGGCAGGCCATTTGCTATTTCTACTGTATGTCTGAAGTTCAAGTAGTCCAATACCTAAAATTTATTTCAAATCAGAATCAATGCTGCAGTGTGTCTTTGAGCAGAAGTATTAGCTCTTCTATGGAAGGGGAAGGACATCCAGAATTCAGTAAATAGAAAGAATTTTGCATCTTGGTCAGTTTTCTCGGGGATCGGTTGTAACTACTGCCTTGCAAATACGAGTTTACTCATATCTTCATGCAAGTCTGGAACCCGTTTTGAGTGGAGAAGCAATTGAAATTATGTAAGTTGTCTGTAGTGAGCAAGTTGTCAAAATCCATCCAGAGGTGTTCTTAAGTGACAGTTCTCCCTTGTTCATTGTCTCATGTCTAACTGGTTTCAGAGGACCTTATTGCATTTTGTAATATATAAATAGAAACATTTTGTGATACAGTTGATTTAAAAAATAGGAAAATTCTTCTCTGTCTGGGAAGAAAGGCAGAGCAGATGAATGTTTTTCTGCTGTAGGATGAAATTTTTGGAAATGTTGGATCTATCAAAAAAACCTCTCACTAGCTCAGCCAGTAATTTAAGGGTGAGCTTCATCCTGCACAGTACCAAGTGTCTTGCTTTCTGATTGTCTGTCAGTATTTCTTATGAGATGGACTACTGATCTTCCTCATTAGTCCTTTGGGAATAACTGTAGATATTCAAATGCTGAAACTGGAGCTGAATGACTTCCAGTCCTGTTTGTTTGGTGTTTTGTGGAGACCAGTGGGAATGCTTACAGTGACTTGAATGAAATTTTTACCACAGTTGCTACTCTCTAGCTCTCCCTGTTCCTTTGCCATCAAGTGGACATCTCTGGCTCCATTAACCAGTCTTTTTTCCCCAAGCAGGTAGATCACACATCAGAAGTGGTATGACTGTAAAAACAAATTGAAAGAAAAACTACTCCCATTCATTATGCTGTTGCAAATGAAGGTGATTCTTCTGAGGCAATTGTTTTGAGTGCATCCTAAAAAAGGGGTGGTAAAGTTATCTTATTTTTCTGACTTTTTCCATATTTTTCTTTCTTTGAATCTTTGATACACAGAGGCAAGCAAAAGTGCATTGAAAAAGCTCTGGCATAATCTGTTTGATGGAAAACAGACTAATGCAGAATTGGGGGAGATGCCTGAAGAAATAATCTGTGTTTCTGTGCAGTGCATAGCAACTAACTCAGTGTTTTACACAGGTTTCCCCACAAGACTTCCACTATGCACTTTGGACAGTCAGAACTGAGGTGCTCTTGAGCAGCTTTTATTGACTTTGCATCCCATTGTACTGATAAGATTCCTTGAAAATGATCTTGTTAATTTTGCCATACTGCTGTCAAAAGACTTTAACATTTCTAAAGGTGTTACTGAATACGATATAGAGAAAATACTGTGATAACTGTGATAGCTGTAACTTGCTTCTTTAGCTTCCCCTTATTAATATTAGCTTTTATTGGGAAAACTGATTTTAATTTGCAAACAGCAAGCAAAGCTCTGAACGTGAAAAAAACCCAAATGTTGTTTTTAAACATATCTTAAATCCTGGTAATATATCCTCTGTTTACAAATTGTAGTGAATTCTACAGTATCTTAAAAAAAAAAAAAAAGAAAACCATACTGCACATAGCCTACCCATCCATTACCATTGTCTATAGTGACTCTTCTGATTTACAGATGTTTCAAGACATACAGAAATGGGGCGTGCATTGGGACATTGTCAGGAAACAGCAAATAGGATTTCCCCTTGTTGCAGTTTTAAGTGTGTAAGAATGTCTAAACAAGATTCTTGGTGCTGAGTTTATTAACCTCCCACTTAAAACTTGCCATATCCTTTCCATTTCAATATTAGTTTTGATTTCCTTCAGTTACCGAATCAGGATTTTCTGCTCTTCTCTGCTGTAATTCCTGCCCCTCAAGTGGGCTCTGCTTTTGTATTTACAGACTATGCAGCACTTTCCCACTAATGCTCTATATGAAAATGAGGTGTTTTCTTGACTACCCAGTCGAAAAGTAGATGATGCTTATACTTTGTAAAAATGGAAGGCAGCCTGTATACCTGAAACCGGTGCATCAAGAGGTGTTTATTGCAGTCTTTCATTGTTAGTATTTTTCTGAGCTGCCCTTCAGTGAATAGGATGACAAGGAACTACTGAGTCACAGGAGGGTAGGTTCTGCTTTGTGTTTTGTGCCTATAAGCTCCATTCTAAGAGCTCTGAGATATATCACCAGCCTGCCCTAACAAGAAGTGCATAGTAAAGTAAAAACAGAGTGCTCATCTTTTTTCTTTTCCCTGCTATTTGGTCTCTGCCTCGAGAACTGCCCTGTGCTGTGTCCCAAACCACTTTGACTCTCTGGTTGTCTATTTGCTTTACAAACGTTGAGACTTTAGCCATGAAGCACAAAGCCCATAGGTGTTCTGGGCAACAACATGTTCCAACAAGGAAATAGAAAAACCTTTCCCATTTTTTCCCAGTAGTAGTACACAAAGCAGTGCAAAAGATCTATTTCTAGTTAGAGAAAATTTTCTTCAAATGCTGCATCTGAACTGTGACCTTAAGAGGATTTTTTGGGGAATGAGAAGAGACTGTAACATAGGTTAAAATTGTATAAAGAAGAATGTTTTTATGAGTTTGGAGCCTGAATTTGGGTAACTGGGGAGATATATTTGGTCACTGAAAGGCCAGGTTCTGCAGATAGAACACAGTTAAGAGTCTGACTTGAATCTTTTTGATGTTACTAGAAGTATCTGAAGGTAACTCTTTTCATAGGAATGTGTGGACACAAAAGCAAAAGGCATCTTTTGGCTTTATTTTGACTGGCAGTGGAGGGTGACTACAAACTGGTTTTAGTTTCTTTTCCACCACCAAGAAAGGAGAGGGGGTATAAGAAATTAAAAGAAATGGAGGGGGGAAAAGAAAAGCCAGAACAAATATTGCAGGATTTTTTTTTTTTTTTTAATAGATTGATTTTGGTGAAGAAGACTCTTCTGTTAACAGCATAGTGTAGTCCTGAGACTAGTTTAAACAGTTGGATAATTTAAAATTGATTATGACAGAGCAGAGCAAAGAAGATTCTACCAGAGTATCTGCTCTGCTAGGATGCTAACATTTTCAGTAAGTCAAGGTTTCATATTTGAAAGTAAATGTTTCCTTTGCATTAAATCCTTCTCCTGTGGCTAAAAGGAAGAGGAAGTTTAAGTTAAAATTCTGTTTAACTGGTGCCTTCACTATTGCTCAGAGTTTCTGAGGGAGAGAACCAGAGGAGCCTCCTGGATGTGCAATGATGTACACTTGTAGGGCAGCACTGACTGTGTGGTATCATGATGGCAGCATGTCTCCCAAGGCTTATATTTTTGTTTTTTCCAAATGTTATGTATTTTGTTAATCCTATTAATTTAATGTTGAACTGTTTAAATCCTATATTAACATTGTTTTTATAGATGAAAATTTTGTATATCCTTCTGTGTGGTCTAGTTTTCATTTGTGATCTCTGTGTATCAATGCAGCCTCCAGCACAAAGGAATATGGGAGCCAAAATTGTTTTGAGAAAATTCAGACCTTGGGGTAGAAAGTGAGAGAATAAGTTGTGTGTTGGGCAAAAGCACTGACAATTGCAGTATGAGCACCAGGTATATGTATTTAGTCTGTGGTAGAGTTGGAAGCTTATCTTAGACAAAGAGTGATTATCTGACAGAGTTATCTGTGGTGCAGTTTCTCTTTGCTTTGCTGCATTGTTTCAAGTTATTTTACCTTTGAAAGATGATGAGAACTTTGGAATATGGCATCTTTTCCAGCAGTATTGTTTGTATTTCTGAAGGGAGTAGCAGTCTTAAAATCAGAATTTCCATATGAAGTTTAGGTGTGTCTTTGATGTTTCTTCTCCTTGTTTGTACTATTTACTTCCTGTAGTTGTTCTAGTAAAATTTTAGTGGCTTGCTCTGATGCAGATGTTCTAAGTGAAATACCTTTTTCTTCTAAGGTAATTACAAGACATCAGAAACAATGTAATCATACAAACCCTTACAAATTTAAACAGGACTTGCATCCTACTATCCTGTCCTAGTAAGCAAAATCTTCTTTTTCACAATTCAAATTTTTGGATGTTCCTAACGTAGTTTCTAATAGGAGTTTTCTGTTAATTAGTGAGTTTACTGCAGTTGGTTCTGTATGTATTACTGATTCATACTGTTAAGTTGTGAATTAACATCGAAATTGCAAGTGTTGCTTGGTGAATTGTTAAAGGCAATGAGAGCCAATACCTGATGTTGAAGTTAACATTGCATTTTAATAAACACTCCTCAGGTCAATGTGCTTGTGCCTCTGCATACTTTTCTGCATAGGTTCTCCCAAAGCTTGAGTTCCAAGACTCCAGATCAACCCCAGCACCAGCTACCAAAATCTACTTTTTGCTATTTTTTTGTATGAAAATGGAATTGCAAACAGACTTGAAGTACAGGACCAAAATTAGATCCAGGTATTTTTTCTCAGCTGCCTGAGGTGAATGCAGAATCCTGTACTTCATGCTCTACTTAGTGTGAATGTTATATGTTAATTGAAAATAAGTATAGATTCTGTGGCTTGGAGATACTGGAGGAGGAAGAGCTGTGAAAGGAGGTTCAATGTGGGCACAATGCAGGGCAGTTCTGGGATTTGTTGCCAACATTTTTAAGCCTAGTGCACAGCAGAGCACAGAAGACATTTGCTTTGAGCAATAACTTATGATGAACTAGGCATTGTAATCAAAGTCTTGACAGGGATCCTACTTGTATATTAAAACTCTTCTTCCTTAATCTTGTTAGTACTGAACACGAGGGAAAAAAAAATGTTGAGGAGCTTGGAAATTATTGTGCGTGTCCTCCCTGGGATGGTGCCCAGGACTGAAGTGTTTACCTCTGTCTATTTGCTTAGCCTGAGGCATTTCTGATTGCTTCAGCATGGTGAGCAGCCAGGGAGATGGGAGTTTGCGTGCATGTTGGGTGGCAAAGGGAGGGATAGGCTGCTAGAGGTGTGCCAAAGCATTGCATGCTTTCACTGCTGATGGGGAAAACATTTGGCCCTAGGTAAGAATATTTCAGACAAGGCTTGGAATATGTCCATATCACAACAACCATATTCTTGCTATATTCTCTATAGTCACCTGAAAAAATGAACCCTAAACTCCACAGCATTCAACTTCATGCTGAAGAGAGAGTAGAAGAGCTAAGGATCTTGCTGGGGGAAGCAGGGAGCATCTATCAGTTTGCAATTTATGGTACCAGATGGACTGTGCTGTGTTCTGGCTCCAGTGATGGATATGTTAAGTTTTGTCTTTCTCTCATGCATGCTGAGATGGAAGAAGGGAAAGATCCATCACTGAAAGAGAACAATCAAACCAGAAAAAAAAAATGACACACAATATGAAAGCATTGTAGACTAAGAAACTGTTGTTACTTCTCTCTCTTATAAATTATTTCAATGCATTTGGGCTGGGAACCTAAACTGTATAAAACTTGTGGATGTGTTGTACCAACCAATGCACTCCTACTTCCCCCCAGTATAGTTTAAGAACTCTCCCGCCATTTGGAAAAGCAAATTACAAGTCAGTTTTTTTTCCTGATATGTAACAAATAAAAATAATAGACTTAGCTAGGATTTGATATGATCTCCTCTATTTAAAATGGAGTGGATATGATTTCTTTAAATCATTTTGGAACACTTAGACTAACAAATTGGGTAAGCCAGCTTTTGGAATAAACCGACATGTGTAAAAATTGGCACAGTTTTTAAATACTGTACATTGTAATTGCATTTTGTTGGGGTATTATTACTTCAGCTGCACAATTATGGGAGCCTGCTGCATATTAGCAGACACTTTTCCAATAACCTCAGGCTATATGCACTGACTTGGATTTTCCTCTTCAGACTGTCATCTTGGATTCTCCCAGACTACTTTTTTACTATCACTGCTTTTTTTTTCTCTCTCTGTAGCGGTGCATGCTGTAGGCAATCATGAGTGTAATACTTTCTGCATTGTTAGGCAGCGAACATTATCAGCAGCTGCAATATTTAGGATTAGCCTTTTTGTTATTATTTGGCAGCTACAGCACCTACATGAATCTGTTCAGTCCTGTTTCTCCAGAAGGCAGCTGGGCTCTCTGACTGAGAACACAACCATAAAGGTTTCCTGTAATTGTCACTATCCTCAGGAGTTCAATCTTAATTGGAACTGCAGTTTTTCCAGTGCAGTTCACTGAGATATATAAAAACTTGCATTTTATTTAAAGAACATGGATTATATTAAAAGATGTCTTCACATTTTTTAATGGTTAAATGGGGACAGATCAAGATTCTGAAAGCTACACTTCAAATCAGTTCCTGAGTGAGAACTATAATCCACATCTCATAACCCCAAGCTTCATCCTTGGTCCACTAGCAAGCAGATGTTTCTGAGTTAATTATGTTACAGAAGATATATCAGCTGGTATCCTGCAATACAGAAAATATATTCAGAATAGTAAGTAAAATCTAGGACTTTCCTGTGGCTTGTGGGCTTTTTTTTTTTCAAGGAGGTGTCTGTCATCTAAGCTTCATTTGAATTTTTTGAAACTGAAATTAAAAGGTTCACTGGCTTTTGCAAAAGGTTAGAGAAAACAGTATTTTTATGGTTACCTATTTCAAGATGCGTTCTCTAAGGGCTGATCTTCTGTGATACCCATAAGTTTGGTTTTGCCTGTCTTCGCTTGCAGCCTTTGGAAAATGAAGGAACCATGTACTGGTTTATAAAAGAAAGGAAGCAACTGTTTCATGCTGACTAAATGTATGAATTACAGGGTATTAAGTTTTGCTTGTTTTCCCTAAATTTTAATAGATATTGAAAAACACGGTGATCAATGAAGTTTAAGATTTATATGCTAACATCAGTTATCAGCATGTCACTTAAATCAGAGAATCAGATAAGACATGAAATTATTTGGAAGAATTCCAGAAAAGGAATAACATTTAATTCAAGAACAGTTGTGCTCTTATTGGTGGGAGTGGACTGATGTTGAGACTATTTTTCTTACAGGTGATAATGGTAGAAGAGGTAGAAGCACTACAGTGTTGCAGTTTGGGGAAAAAGGGAGATTTCTCAAGAAGGAAATTGCATGGTATCCTGCAATATTAACATACACGTGCACACAAACACACTCACCAAACCAAACCAAAATGAACAAAAAACCCCCAAGCTAAACACATCAATCTTGAGTCTTGCAGAGATACACACAGAAACAAAACTTGTGTACAGTATGCTACAATGTTCAATAATTCTTTTCTTTGACTTGCATTAGGAAGTTGATTTTTCTGGTCGTGACAGTCTTGTCCTTTTGTGTCATCAGTACTAACACCATTTAGCTGGAAGGTGATAAAAGGTGTTATTCTTGTCAGTATCCTGGAACTGGAGAAGTCTACCTGGGTCATCAAACCAGTGAAATTCAGGTTCAGAAAACCATGTAAAAGTTTGGAGACATGCAGTTAGCAAATACCAGTGGCAACTGAGCACTTGAAATGTCCTATAGACTTCATTCAAAGACCAGAAAAGCACAAGGATAAATGGTCACACTCAAGAATATTTTCAGGAGTTTTGCTGTCAAACTCATGGAGATCAGAGTTGTTTCAGAACTGATTTATTTTAAATAAAATTACTCAGTTGTGTAATTTGCAGAAAGTTGGATGAAGGCCATGTTTTCCCTGCTCTTTGAAGTCTTCATGAAAAACATGACTTCAGTGGGAGCAAGACCACAGTAATTTCTCTTTTATTGCTGTTTTTCTGTCTCTAACATTTTAAACAAGGTAATGCTGTTTGTTCTGTCAGCAGTCTTAATAATGTATTATACTTTAAAAATGACCATTTTGGGATCATGGTGGGGTTTTTGGAAGAACTAAGTGCTGTTCTTGGACTATAAATCTGTGGTGGTTAGTTAAAAGGCTAAATGTACATTAACATGTCCTGTCACTTTGACCTAGATGGAGTTAAAGCAAGTAGCAGGGCAACTTCAGTGGCTTTAAATGGGTTATTATTAGTCCAAACCGAAAGAAAAAAAAAATGTTATGTCATTCTGTTTTATAATTTTCTGCTAGAGAACTCTGACTGATTGGTGACTTCACATATTCTGGTCTATGCTTTCCTGTTAGCAATGCGTTTCCTGTCCTGGCACTTCAGTCCCTACATTCTTCTTATTTTGGCCTAATGGAGACTGTTCTGATTATGTTGAGTTTACCTTGCCTATGGAGTCAGCCTGACAAACTCGGGATGAGTCAGATCTATTGCTTGCATGATTTGCCCGCAGCCATGTAAGTGCATCCACAGCTGTTCATGACTGGGAGCCTCAGCAAGGCAAGGGTGATGCTGGAACTGAAGAGAGTCCTGGGACTGCTCCTGTTTTGACCTGATGTAATTTCTGAATTGAACCAGAAGACTCATGTGTCAAGACCTGGAAGTTTTGCAGCCCTGCACGTGAAGCGGGAGCAGATGTAGCACTCTGTACATTGAGCTTCTGCTCTGCAGTATCTGCAGGTGTCTGTCTGTTTGGGATGCATTTGTGTGGGCTGGTTCTGTGGCCTCAAGCAATGGTGGCTGGGACATGTTCAAGGATGTTACTGGTTTTTCATTTGTTCTGCTTTTTTCCCCTCTAAAATTCTTACATATATTTTATTTTAGTTTTGCTCTGATATTGTGATTTGGAAAGCATATAAACAAAATGCAGATTTGTAAGAAGACTGTTCCTATTTCTTTCATGTTCCTTATGCCTAGATTCTGCTTAATAATTGCCATCTTTCCATATGCATTTTTAAGTCAGGCAAATAAGCTGGATTTCATGAGATCTTTTTGCCTCTTCAGGATGAAGAGAGAAATAAGTAGTAATGTTAGGCTAGCATATATCGTAAAGAGAAATGTTAGTATTTGTAGAAGGAACACAAGTTTGTGGATTGCAGTTGTAACCATTCATCCTTGATTGATTCCTGAAAGTAGGGTATATTTGCATAATGCAGGCATGTTTTGGAGGAGGGGAAGAGGAAGGAGAGTATTTTTATCTTTTTAGTCCTACTCTTGTTTTCCTCTGTTCTTCTCAGTTTTGATACACTTTCAGTTTACTTTCTTACCAGATATCAACAAAAGCAAAGAATGTGTTCAATAGTGTTTTGAGTATATAATGTTTACTTATATTTGTTCAGTTCTCCTGTGCATAGATGGTGAGAACACTGAAGTGGGGAAAAGCCCCATCTACCTGGTGTTCCTGACACTCCTACTTCAGCTCCACCAGCATCAGCCAAAATCACTTGGTGCAGCTTCCTTAACTCAGCTTGTCAACTTCGTGGAGCAAAAGTCAAGGCTGGCTGGTGAAATGGTGTGGAGCTGGCATGTTCCTATCCCATTAGTGTCCTTTTTTCTTGTGAGGTGAGCAGGAGTTGTCCTTATGTGCTGTGTGAAGATCCTGAGTGCCTGGGAGCTCCCAGCTGCCTGGGTGAGGTGAGGCTCTGCTGTGGCACCCTGCCTGAGCAGTGCTGTGCAGCCACAGCAGAAGTGGGGAGCCTTGGCGTGCAGACGAGACATGGTGTCTAGACATGCTGTGGGCATTTCTTTGCTCAGTTCAGTGTGTAGCCAAATATCAATTAGAGTAGACAGATGTGAGCCCAGTGCCTGCACCCATATAGCAGTGAAGGGTGGCAGCTGCATGTGTGGTCTCCTTGGTGCCCCTGCTAGATTTGACCATACTGCTTGGTCATACCAGTGACTTTACCACCATATCCTGTCAGCAGCAGGAATCAGCACTCCCATGTGTTTAGCTCTAAATCTTGTTAAGATTTTTTGAAACCTTCCACTAGGATATACCTACATATGTTTTTATCCATTTGCAGAAGTCTGCTCCTCTGCCCTGCTGCCCCATTCTTTTAAATTAGTGGGCTTCTGGAAAATAAAATGTACCATGGCTGAACTCCCCTCTTGTGTACCTGTGTTTGTCATTGAGAGCAGGGACAAACAGCCATTTGGAAAGTGAGTTTGTCTGGTTTTTTTCCTGACCGTTTTCACAGGAGTTTCTGTGTTACACTGAAACTGATCATCAGCTCCAGGAGTCATTTTGAAAGGAAAGAGTGGGAGACAGAGGCATGAAACAAAGCCACTCCAGTCTTTTTACTTTAGCAACTGATGCTAAACCAAAGCAAGAGTAAACTAAAACATGGTTGCATGCCTCCTAGTAAAATAAATAATGTGTTTTTTTGCAGTTAGACTTCTAATTTTGGTGGCTTTATTTACAGTTTCTGTAAGACTGGTTTTGTGTGGGCTGTGTAGACTGAGTTAGCCTAATTTTAGCTTAAAATTGTGCAAACTCAAACTAGTTTCTGGTGTAGTTCTAACCACACCATGCATGGTATTGTGTTTGGTGAGAGTGCCGCCACAGTCACAGGAGCAGCAGGATCGCCATATGAAGAAGTGTAAGGGAAGCAAGACGTGAATCTGTAGAAATCTAACCTTTTTGTATTACTTTTCGTGTGTGTGCATGCTTTCCCTGAATCAATAAGATGGATTCGTACTCCAACTACAGTTTTTTTTAGGTAATTATGAAGATTAGAATAAAAGTGTTAAATTTTATTTTGATCAAATCTGATATGTTTATGTAGAAATAAGAATTGTGAAGTGAGTGGTGGAGCAACAATGGGGAGATTGAAGTGCTTATAGAAAGCACTGTATGTGTAACATAGTACTGTTAGGCTTGTTTAGGAAAATTGAGGTATACAGCCTTCTTTGTAATGTTTCAAAGTCTAATAATTCAGCTGCTCATTCTGGTGTAGTGAGTGCATATATAAATCACTGGTACACTGCATCTTGGAGATGGGTTGCTTGTAGTTGTCTGTAGAAGTTACTGCATGGTAACAGTTATAATTAATTACTTGACAGACTGAATGTCTCAAAGTAGTTTGTCATCAACATGCACTGGTGACGGGTAGTTTGAGTGCTGAGGTGTTCAGGTATTCTCAAGTAAATACTAGTATAAAAAGCAGAATTTGGTCCTCTTCCAAGTTTTAATTTGTCCTTGCCTTTCTGAAAAGTGGGAGGCAAAGAAAAGGTGATGCAATGTCTTCTTGAAAATATAAGCTTCTCCTTTCACCTTGGACTATGAAATTGAAAGTGTCTTTCTATCCTTTGGCTTTGATTAATCCCTATGCCATGGAAAACAGCACCTAAATCTACTTTTGGCAACTGCTACAGCAGAATTTGACGTCACTAAATTTCACAGAGGGGTGTGTATATGTGCATATATGATATAAATTCTTAATTTAGGAGAAAACATGTAGATTATAATATGAAGTACCTGATGATAGGGGGAAAGGGGTCCTTGAGAAATTTTGATGTGAACTTGAATCTGAATCTTTGTTGTCTAATCTGGAGAGTTCTTCTTGTTTGTACGATGTTTCCAAAGATTGTTATACTTATGTATTTGGCAGATTTCCTGAGACTTTCGTAGGTCAGGAAAGCACTGGAAAAAAATCACAAACACTTCCAGTCATCTAGTACAGTCATTTCATATAAGTGAGTAAACAGAGTGGAACAATGACTCCTTTTTTGCCTCATGTCTCTGTTTAGGTTCAAGGGTGAGCTGTTGATTGCTAGTGTATTTGTTCTGTTCCATAGACATTCTCAATCTAGGAAACGAATGCTTAAATTGGACAGAGTACTACTGATTTTTTCTTGTGAAGTGCCTTTTTCTTGAGGTGTTGAGAGCAGGAAACTGCTGTGATTCCTGTCTTGCTGTTTCAAGTGGAGATAGCACTTGATTTATTAGCAATACCTTCTTTGTTTCAATTAAAAAAAAGAAAGATAATTTTTTTTTTAATATTTATATTGTATTTGTCATTCCTGAAAGGTGGGTTAATGTCTTGA
Source organism: Grantiella picta (assembly GCA_013397955.1). Taxonomy (NCBI): domain Eukaryota; kingdom Metazoa; phylum Chordata; class Aves; order Passeriformes; family Meliphagidae; genus Grantiella; species Grantiella picta. The sequence continues at coordinate 1,928,219 of VZRM01002768.1, read as the reverse complement.
AATGTGCTTAATGATGCATCTCTATTGAAAATGCCTTTTGTATTATTTTGAGATATTAGATAGTAACTGCATTTTTCTCTTGAACTTTATGTTTTATGGGAAGATGGAAGAATACTTAAATTTCACCCATCTGAATTTTATAATGGATTTCACTCAGGGACAAATTTAACTCCATGTGTTAGGCATGTTTAATTTTAGTGGTGTTAAGGCGCCAAGGCAAAATTTTATAGTAAGGATTTTTCTCAAATTCATGTCTCATGGATTTTGGTAATTCTGCAGCAAGTATTCCTCTTCTGATTCTCATCCCAAGCTGCCAGGCATTTTAAAGAATGATTTTTTTTTTCTCTATCTCTTTCCATTTGGTTCTTGTTCACACTGTGTAGTTAAAGTGTCTTACATTTCTAATTTATTGACTTGAGAGACGTGTTTTATGTCTGCAATAAATGTCTGAGAATTGCTGCTGAGTTGTCTCCTCAATACCTATTATCTCTCTTCTGTGTTTCTTAACTCCTAGGATCCTCCAAGGTAGACCCAAGACCCCACTTTGGCTCTGCACAAGCACTGAACAGAGGCAGTACATGATTACAGAGGGATGGTGACTAAAAGGTGGGTAAGAGACTGTATTTGGGTGAGTCAGTTGATGATGATGTCATGGAGAGATTGTAAGATGATATCTGGAAAAAAGACTTGTGATGTGACTCTGTAGATCATTACAGCTGTTCTGCCTTTCTCTTTTCCCTAAGCTAAGGAAATTTAACAAATGGAAATGGGAGGAATGCAAGAGAAAGAACCTGTAATTTTCTTTTCTTACCTCTCTTAATTCATGCTCAACTTCAAAAAGGGAATCTAGGTAAAAATGGGATTTTTTTTAAGTGACACTGGAAGAGTAGCATGTTTGTTGGTGACTATTTCAGGATGCTGTTTTGGAGGCTCCACACAAATGCTTACCCTCAGTCTAAAAATGTCTTAGGAAAAGGAAGTCTGTACAGCTAAATGACAAGCTAGAGGAGACTATTAAAAGCAAGAGGACATCCTAAAAAAACTGCATCTGTGTTCGAAGAAGGATATGAGACCAAAACATTCTCCTGTCAGGCTAAACAGAAAGCTAAAAAATGCATTTTTCAGCCACACCAAGAGCAGGAAATCAGCTGGAGAGTCTGTGTGGCCTGTGTAGGATGACACTGTGAAATGAACGATCCGAGATAAAGCAGTGGCAGAAAACTGAGTAATTCTTGTGTGTATGTGCTCACCACTGAAAAGTGTGGGGTAGTTGCTGTTTTGGAACCCTTCTTATGGGAGGCTTAGGAGATTGCCTTTCTCAGCTGGAAGCATTTGTCGGCAGAATTGTGGAGCAAATTGCATGTTCTCAATTTAATGGGTCTAGATATAGTTTACCCAGGTTTTTTAGGAATGGTGGAGTGAAACAGAACAACTACAGGCTGTGGCATGCAGCTGCTTGCTTTTAAGTGTCTTAGCAGCTCAGTACTTGAAGATGTCTAATTTGATTCCATATCTCAGAAAGCACTCATGTGGACTCAGGGAGCCTAAGAACCTATAGGCCTCTTGTTTAAACTGAGTGGATTAATTAAAAAATTAGATTATTATCTCTGTTTTAGAAAGGACATTGAGTATTATGGTGGAGATGCTGAGAAGGAATTGATTCCTGTGAATAAAAGCCTGATTAAGAGGGTGTTAAAGAACTGGTGAACTGGTTAATATTAGCCTTCAACTACTTGAAAGATGCTTACAAAACATGATGGAGCCACTGTTCCCAGTTGTGGCAAACCATATAGCAGGAGGTTAATGTACACAGATTGCAAATTGAAATGTTATGATTGGGCATAATAGGAAAAACTTTTTGTGTAGGAATGTAGTGCAGCACTGAATAAAATTACCTGGGGATGTGGTGGGGATGGCACCTCTCCCTGTGGGGGAGCTTTCAAGTCTTAGTTGGACAGTGCTACGGCTGACCTGATCTACTGTGGCTTTTAGTGGTTGGTCAGACTGGATGACTTCCAGAGATCCTATCTAGCCAGCATTTTTGTGATTTGAAGTCAAGTCTTTCTAGAAGGGTGTGGTCTTTGCCAGGAGACAACTGGCATGCAGATGAAAGACGTCATTGGATGTATTGCTCTACTTTAATTTTGAAAAGGCATCTGGTATTCAAAATTCTCTTGAAAATTTTTTAAAGGAACTAAACAGGCATAGGTTAAGGAGGAGGGCTGCCAACTGTGTAAATAATTGGTTAAATGATAAGGAAAAAAACTTCAAGACAAAAGTGTGTTGGAAATCACCAGTAGATTTCCTTAAATATCTCTGTGAGTGCCTAGGGGTACTTTCATATTCATAAGTGACTTGAGGCAAAAGTGTGGTGATGAGGTTTGTTTCTGAAACTAAGTTATTCAGGAGAAAAAAGGTAAAAAAAAGGAGGGCAGAGTGAAAAAATGCAAAATAATTGTATAAAACCAAGTGGCCGTTAAAATAAAGGAAGAAATTCAGGATCAATAATGTTAAAATATTTTGAGTTAGCTTGAGGTCTTGGGACTAAAAGCAGCAATTTATTGAAAACAACAGCTCTATACTTTAGTGGCAATAAAGAAGGAAATTTATATCAGGAACTGCTGTGAAAGGAGAGAAATCAAAATATTAGACCACTTTCTAAATCTGTGATGTGTTTGCATCTCAAATATGGTGTGCTGTCCTGGTCTCCTTATATCAGAACAGGTGGAATAGAACAGGAAGAGTTTCAGAGAACTGCAACAAGGATGAAGAAGAGCTGCAGGATGCAGAAGATATCCATGAAGCAGCATCTAAACAAGAACAGCTAACTAGATGAGAGATTCCAGACTGGAATAGAGATAGCGGCCAGATGCTAATGCTAGATGTCTATAAAATTATAGGAGCTGTCATGTGTGTGGATGGGAAATGACTACTCAGTGCCACCTAATTTTGTGTTGCAAGAGAGATGAGGTGAAACAGGCAGGGAACAGTTTTAAAGCTAAGAAAAGAAGTGTTTTGTTTTGGCTTGTTTTTTTTGCCTAGTGCGTAAGTCAGTTCTGAAATTCCTTGCCACAGTGTGCTGTGTGTCCTGCATGGGTATAAAGAGCTTATGAACAAAGTTGGAAAAAGAGGTGGGGAAAAAAGAGGAGACAAAATAAAAAAAGAGGTGAAAAACAAAGGTATTACCCCTGGGTAAGAAAGTTACTGAGCTGCAGATTGTGGAAAGTATGCAGTGTTTTGGGGAGAGTGGAAAAGAATTTTTGTATATGACTGCTCTAAACATCTGCACTTAGCTGCTCCTGGAGAGAGTAGTAGGTCAGGCTGGATGTTTTATCTGAGTTGGTTTTGTCATTTCAGTTGGGCTAAACAGCCAGCTTGACCCACCGTGGTGGTTCTTACACGCTATTTTATAAACAGGAAGGTTTCAGGGTGCAGTCCCAGAGAGAACTCTGTTGCTAACACTGTTTTTAAAAATGCTAAGCTGTTATGTAATTTGAGGGCTCCCACTGAGCTTGGAGACTTTTTCCTCATTGTAAGATAAATGCTTTTAATCTTGTTTTGGCACTTGATAAATTACAATTAAATTTGTTTTAATATGTTCAAGCTGTTTCTTTGAGAGTTCAGTTCTTAGTCCAAAACCCTCAAGTTTTCTGTTTACTGCATTTGCTGTACAGTCTGTAGTGCCTGTCAGGGAGCGAGGCAGTACCAGAACACCTTTTCTCAATCTGTAAATTCTAGTGACACCCTTTTTGGTGTAGAGATAGTTGACTTTGAGGGGAGAGATAAGCAAGATGAAATGGCAAAGCCTAAAGGAAGTACAAAGAGAATGAGAAAACACTGATAAATGTGGTGATACTTTTGTGTTTGCGAATTAGCTTGAGAAGCACCGTGTTAGAGTTACATTATCATGATCAAAGGGGAAAGGCTAAAATTGACAGCATTTCATAATTATAGCAGTTGAAATGGCTGGAACAGAAAAGGTTACTGGAAGAAAGATGGTCATGGGAGAAAATTAGAGGGAAATAGGTAAATTGTTCTGAAGGAATCTAATGAAAAGTTGTAAGCAAGGTTGAGAAACTACTGAATAAAGTTTGGAAGAATTAACAGAATTTTAGGATCTTAGAGAGGAGAAGATACTGGGAATGAAAGAAACAGTGTATTTGGTTTTCTATCAGTGGTTCGTGGACCTGAGATGGATGGATTCATGCAAGTGTTAAAGAGTATTCCAACTTCCTGCACTATTATCTGTATTTCCCCAAGGAAGTTTTCCAAGGGGACTTGAAATAAAAAACATAGGAGAAGAAAACTGTTTTTTTCTTTAGGTCAGAGATGTAAGTTGCTCTTGGCAAAAATGAAATTTGTTATAACAGCAGCAAAAAGGAGTCTAAAAAAGCTGAAATGGAGACTTAAAGAATTGCTAAGTAAGATAGCCAAAACTTGCTAAGACAAAAATGATATGAAAATTTCAAATAGTGATGTACAGTCCTGAGGAAGGAGTATTTTTCTTTCAGGAAGAGGGGATACAAGGGTATGCTTTTAGTTAAATGGATGGGAATTTCAGATTAAGAGCAGTTAAAAGGGAATGAGGAAGAGGTATGTAGCATAAGTTAGTACCGGTTTAAAGTATTGCTTAGGTCAGCCATTTCCGTAACCACCTAATACTTGAGTTCATCCATTTATGAAGAAAAGTTCTTTTTCCTGAGCTTCTACCTCTTCTGGTGTTTTCCTTGTGGTACTGTGTGTGTAGTGATGGGAGGTTTCCCTTTGTGCGGGATCTGTGGAATTTTAACAAATGAATCATAACAATGAAAAGCTCGTTAGCAATAGTTGCTCTTTGTTGAAGGGAACCTGCATTGTTTCAAAGCAACAATAGCAATTTCAGAGTCAAAGGTGCTTCATTCTCTTTCGGAAACTTTGTGGCTGGTGAGTAACATAACTGCAGATCACTGAGCTGCAAACCGCTTTGTACTGAAGTGATGGATTGTGCTATGCTTGAATCTGCATATGAGGTGAAGAAGGATCAGAGAGGGATGGATGAGGTCACTGTGCCTAATGGAAGACTCTTTGTTTCCTGCTACAGAGAATGAGACTCTTCGCATTAAAGCCAGTTAAATCTCTGAGATTAATGGCATCTAGAAGCAGGGTTTTAACACCTGGTATGAAACTAAATGGTCTTTGATTTATAATTTTATTATCTCTGGTTTTTTCATATGCTTAAAATTCTAGTTAGGGGTAAGGTTCAGCTTCCCCCCCTACTGACACAGCTGCCCTCCTTCAGGTCACACTGCTTGCAATAGAGATGCTGCCTTTAATTATTCCAGATATCTCTCATTTTTCTAAACTCTTATGGGTTGTTTTATTTTGTCATGATGATTGAAAATGTCAAAGAATTTGTAGAAAAGGGTATTGTTTTGAGACCTTTTGATCTGATGCTGTTGATCCAAGTTTGGTGCATTTATATGTATTTTTTTTTCACATGACACAGGTTTTTATACTTGCAGTGTGTGCATTAAAATATGTATAATCTGTTTGCTCTGGAAGTCCTTTTGCCAACACCACTGAAGCAGTCTGAATTATTTTTCACTCAGCTTCAGATTGCATCTTTATAAAATACGGTGGAATCCAGTGCTGGAAAACATGCAGGATTGGCAGCCCTGGAAATTGAAATCCCTGTTAATCCATGTACTAGCTAGCACAGCCTAGCTGAAGCAGACTCTTTATCTTGGCAGCACGACTCATGGTTAACCTGATGAGATGACCTCTGCTACAGTTATTTATTGTTACAGAGCACTGATTTTCGCAGTGAGAGCAACATGTTTCAATTTCTGTTTTGAACATCTTTCTATATGATGTGTTTATTACAGTATAAATACAGGTTGTGTCTTTTAAAAAAGCAGAGCTATGAACTCTGCACTGAATTTCTTCTGTAAAAAGAGACGTGTTTGTGTACGGTTGTGTTATTAGTTGTGGGAATTGGTAGGGCTGTAGTAAAAGAAACAGAATGCATCATGGTGACAGTAATAATATAGGATTTCTGCTAGATCACTCTGTAACTGTCCCATCAGCATCATGGTGAAAGTGGTCTGTAACAGAAGAAAGGGATGGCCATGTATGAGAGGATGGGGGGAATTTGTTCCTGTATCCAAAGCGTGCACCCCAGAGTCCCCCTCTGTCTCTTGGGGATGAAGCACGGTGAGGTAGAGCATAGCAACCACATCATGCTAGGAAGTTTGTTATTATTCTTTGATAATTTGAGTGTCATTTGCATTTTATATATCTGTCTTCTCAAGTTACACATGTGGTAACACTGCCACAATGTGCCAATTTTCTACTTGGCCAGATGCATACAATATGAACAAGTTTCTTTGTCTGGTGTGTTTTTGGTGTGGGCTTTTTGTGTGTCCAGTCTCTTTTCTTTTGCCCCTCTATAGATCAAATTCTGCATTTTATTATTACACAGAGTATCCAGTGGAAAGGCATTGCATCCTCAGCGTTTTCCTTTTGGGCTTTTTATTTTTATTTCCAACAATAGATTCCATAGACCCTTGTCATACCCACGATACTTGTATTTAGTTGTACCACTGCTGTATAAAGTGACACTTTTGGTCTGACTTTTCAACACCACACCCACGGCCAAAGGGAAGGTTTTACTTGTAAAATATTTTATTGTACTTGTGTTTTACCTTGTGTCATTAAGAGATACAACTTCCAAGGGTTCTTTTTTTGTTAGCTTGTTTAGTTTTTTGTTTAATGGCTCTTTTCCTTGGTATTTCTTCTAAAGCTTTGATTTCGGACTGTTGTTCTGGAAGTAGATTTAACAGCATGTCTTTTTGTATCAGTATGCAAATGACATCAAAGCAGAGACGTAGTAAATAAAGGAGAAAGAAAATAATTGTGAAAGGATTGCAGAAGAGCAGAGATGGAGACTGTGAGATTTTAGTATTTTCAGATCATTTTTAGTACCACTGTCAGGTGAAGAAAAGAAGTACAAGCAAATACAGGAAAGGAAAGGTAGTGTTTTAGCATTTTCTTTGTGTTTAAATGAATACCCTCTTCTGCTGATGACAGAATGTTTTGGTTACCTCAGAAAGGTGGTGAACTGAGGTCTGCAGAGAGTGGAAGGCTGAGGGTGGATGGACATAGAGGAGCACAAAAAGGGGTGCAGGCCGTCCTATATGGTTCTTGGACATTTTTGGTGGTCTCAGGCAGCACTAGCTAAGGATTCATCCACGTCATCCAGCCTTGCCTAATGGTGTGCTGGAGAGCTGGTGCAGTGGGATGGGGGGAGGCTTTCCATAGGCTAGTGCTATGACACCAATGAGTGTATTGTGTGGCATAAAATGAAGGGATGGTCAGGAAGTTCCCCTTTAAGCAGCTGTGGGGGTTCTAGAAAATTTGGATACAAACTAAACAGCCCAAGAAAGCTGAATCTGTGCCTTTATGGTTAGAAAAAATTGACAGGAAAATGTAGTCATCCTATGTGTTTCTATTTATGAGCTCAAGGTGACCTTGACACGTTTGGTCTCTGAAGTGCAGATTCCCCAAAAGGAGCAGTCAGAGATATGTTTCAATGTGTGCACTCTGTGCGTACATACTGTATGCTTATAAGATTCTTAAGTGATAAATGAAAAATGATGGCTACAAAGCTACTGAAGTGATTTTGGGTATGATGGAGACATCAGTGACACTTCATGTAATTTAGTCTTTGACTGATGAAAGCTGTCAGCCCCTGAGAAACCATTGCGTAATATGTCACTAAACAAATTGGATTTTCACAACGTTGTTAGTTCGTGAAATAACTTTATGGAATAGATTTTTTTCCTGAAAGCTTGTAAATGGAAATCATTAAAAAGAGCATCATCATTAAGAATTAGATAAAACATGGAAATCTAAGTAATCTAAATAAAATAAGAAGATATTTCAGACTTGGAAAAAATAATCTATATTTATTTTATTATTTTAAAGACATAAATACACAGAGCAGCACAGTGTATGCTCCTAAGAAAGCCCACGAGAGGCTTCCCTTTATTGAAATAAATATGTCAAGAGCCCTTCATTCCTCATTGAAGTTTAGGTTATTTGACATCTCCTTGTTTGTTGTTTGACAGCTTCATTGAGTGCATTACACCAGATAGTATAAGATTTCTGTTGTGTTAAGCTTTACTACTTTTAAACAGACTTAAAAATAGAACGTAAATTTTTAACCGTCATATTGGAGGAAGGAAATAAAATTATGATTTATTCTCTTTAGAAGGATTTTTTTCTTTTTCTTTTATTCTTTTTTTTCTTTTCTTTTTTTTTTGGTCATGCTATATTTTATGATCTAGCAAAAAATAAGCATGTTTGTAGTGACAAATTTCAGGCATGTGCAGGGGTGTAACTCATATGTGTAAATCCTCTGTATGTGAATCCATGGGGTCTTGAATATAAGCATTGTAGTAATGATGAATTTGGCCTTTAGTTTTTGTAAACTCTGATTGACTGGATATTTTAGCTGTAGAATGGCCTCTGAAAATCTTTGTCCTTTCCATTGTTTTTAATTTTACCTGGTTGATTTTAGGAAAGGATTTATTAACTTGATATTCCACAGAAATTTTAAAATATCTGTATGTTACTTGAAGATTTAGTGAACAGCTAAAAATACGGATGAACTTTCAGAAAGATCTAACAAAAATAATATGTTTTCCTTTTGGCTTCTTATTCCACGATTCTGATAGCTTTGTCAGGGTTGTCTATGTTTCTGATGAACATCTTGAGAAGACAGAACTGCTGCAGAGGGAAGTTGTCGGATTTTTCTGTTGCAGTTCTAATTGAATTAGAGATCTATATGCAAGACTGTCATTTGGAATGCTGGAGCCCCCTTTACCTATAGTCAATCATGGTTAATAATGGAATTAGAGGAAACATTAAACAGTGCTTTCATTTGTGTGTTAAATCTTTTTAAGTGTATGGGGAGAATCTTGTTAATGTATAAATATCTAAATCATCATCTTTGCAGTGATAGCATTAAAGAGCAACAAAATGAAGTAGCAGCTTGCTTGCCCCTTAAGCAATCTGCTCTGGTGGAAGGTGTCTGCCTGGTGACACCATGACCAGGGTTGGACCTAGATGATCTTCAAGGCCCTTTCAACCCAAACTGTTCTGTTGTTCTCTGATACTCTAGGCATTTTGTATAATCAGTGCAGACTGAACCATTGGATGGTTCAGGCCACCTATCCTGTTGGATACTCAATGGCTTATCCAAGAACTGAGGAAAGAATCCAGAAGCTTGGTGAGAGGAGTGGGTGATTTGATTACTTACCTTGATAGAAAAGCCACCTATAAATGAATAGGGGGGAACAGAAGTGTTCTGTAGCAGTGATATGGGATGGGAGCTCTGGGCTGCCTCACCTCTCCATGTCCTTCATGTCAGTCTGCTAAACCTTACTCTCACTTAACTTGTTGCTGCGAAGACACGATATATTGGTTATTCATTGAAAGAAACAAATCAAAAGCTGGAAATTGGATGGGAGGTGAGAGGAGTTGGGAGTCTGAAATGCATTTGCAAATGGGACCATTGGACCATGCCATAAAAGGTGTATTCTCCTCCACTATATTTTGGTTGTCTTAGCTGTGACCACCATTCATTTTTTGAGAAGTGTTTATTTAATACCCACTGCCCTTTAAAACTGTACCAAGGAGCTGCAGGACTGAACCCATTGCAAGAAGGATGAAGTTGCCTTTATTATCTAGCTGAAGCAGGCTGTCACAGCAGTCATTTCATGATACTTTGGAGCTCACCCAGCGTCTTTAAGGAAGTAGCTACTTTAATATAATCTTTATTTTGGAAGTTTGCCTAGTATTATTCTGCAGAATACCCATTAATAATTTTGTTTTAGCAGTAAAATTTTGTCTTTTAGATTGGTGATTCACATTTAAAATGTATTATATTAAGTTTCTATGAAAGCTAAATACCAGGTACTATCAAGTACTTTTGTGCAGTGATACACAAAATGAGAGAGAACTGTTTTAATTTGAACATATATATATATTTTTTTTTAACCCAGCTATTTGAAATTGCTGTATCACTGTCCTCCTTCTGGTTTCTCTTTACATCTATGTACAAATTTTGGCACGTGTTTGAGTACAGTTTACAAATACAAAAAAGTATGTCCAGATGGCTACAGCAATAATCTGTGATGTGATGATCTTCTTTTTTAATTATTCAACACATATGACTCCAATCTCTGTGTTGCCTCTTTCCAATTTATTTAGAATGCAACAACTAAGCTTGCATTACTTTCATATTGCCTCTTTTTTACCTGATTCTATTAACCTTGCCTTTGCTTGAAACTACTTTTACACACCTTCAAGATTTGACAAGGATTTTTCATTCAACTCTAACATTAATCTTCTTCATCCTCTGCTCAAATGAGGCAACTTCTCTCTTCCCAGCTAATCTTTTCCTATGGTTATCTCAGTACATTCTCATCTGCTGCTCTCTTGCACGGATCTCTTCCCAGTCCTGAACTTACAATTTTAGTTCAATCAAGCCATGTTTCTAAATGTCTTTTGGGCTTTTTTTTTGTTTTTTTGGACAGCTTTCAAAATGTGAATTTTTGTAATTCAAGTGTACATTTTCTTTTATATATAATGAAGTTTCAGCACATTGTTAGTGAAAATAAAGTCACACCCAACTTTACTTATAGTTGTGACTCTAGTCCTGCATCAATTCCTAATTCCCATTGGTGAAATTTCAAAATTCCCTTTTTCTGTGAATGAAAAGCTTGCAGTACAAGACTCAGGCTTTAGCAGAAAATGAGAACATAGCTGTGCTTTGTCAGAGGGGCATCCAGCCCAGCATCTTGTCTTTGTCAGGAGCAGACAGCACATGGCTCAGGGTAAAACTGCAGCAAGCAGCTAGTGGGATTTTTCCACAATATTGTTGCAGTTTCAGGCTTATGAAGTTCCTGAATTTCACTCTGCAAAATGGGAGTTTCTAGTTATTTCATAGCTATCAATGGGTCCTTTTTCTGAAGGTCTTCCTGACCCCATTTTGAAACTCCGTAATTTTTTATAATGAACAGGGCCCTGTTCTGAGCTGCTATTGCTCACAGCACCTGAAACCATATTTCTACTTCAGAACAGCTTGTGTTCTATGTCACTGATGGTGTTGACAGTCTGTTGGGCCCTAAGAAAATGTGTTTGGTTTGCCAGTAATAGTACCAACTGGAAAAGGAGCAGGCAAGTGTTGTGTAGAGAGAAGAAAGAAAATGAAATGCTGGGGTGTGTGTGTGTGGATTCCATAATTGCTACAGTTCTTCCTTCTCCATGTCCTTTTCCTGCTCCAGCTGACACTTCTGTCCTTTCCTGTCTCATTTTCTTTGACTTCATGCCTTACCTTTGTCTGTTAAACTTCCCCTGTTTATAATTCCACTTGTCAGACCTTTATTTGCAAACAATCATTATGATTTCATTTTTCCATTAAAGTTATTTTGTAAAAGAAAAACTTTACAGGATCACAGTTCAGTGTATGTCCCAAACAGTGCATGGGGAAAGGTTCTTTCAATGAATGGAACAAGAGACTAGATATGAGTGGAAGGAAACTAAGTAGGAATGTATGTGTTGGGAGGATATCAAAAATGCTGAGGAGCTAGTGGATAATAAGAAAAAAATGGGATATGAAAAAAGTGCTGAGATTTGGCTGGAACTTGTGCCTAGTCTGTGCTGATTTGACTTTATTCCTACCCCTAAATTGCCCATGGTTCTCTTCTGTGTGGGCCTGCTGAGTTGGCTTGTGCTTACTCAGGGAGCTGTGTGGCTCCTGCCCCGCTGAAGAGGCAAAAAGCCCACAATGTGATAACTGACTTCTGAGGAGTTATTACAAACTCCTGGCTTCACTCAGGCCACTGTTCTTGAAGCAGTGCTTCCTTTGCACAGATCACAAGTATCAGCTCTATGAGAAGCACTGGAGAACAAGCTTTGATGACAGATTCGTGTTTTATGAGTTGTCACCCTCAGCTACAGATATTAGCGGTCTTTTGGCAGAATGTCACTATGAATTCAAGGATTGATTTTTGACTGCATTAGTCAATGACAGCTGATGGCTGTCTGCCTCTTTCAGAACTTAAAATTCATGCCACTGCAGAAATGAATGACAGTATTAAAAAAAAGTTGAAGGAACTCAGTAATCACTTTTTTAATTGAAGCTGACTGTCACTTTATGCAAATACAAATTAGAATATGCTACTCTGCCGCATAGTAAACAGTCTGCATTGCTGGGTCCAGTGATGAGACGTGATAGTGTACGACTGGATTATTTCACTGAAGAAGATCTATAGCCTCCATCTTGATGTCTAATGAGGTGATCTTTGAGCTATTGCTCTAATCTAATTGTGTATCTGACTGATATGTAAATTGTTTTTGTAAAGCTATACTGAGTAAGGAATGTATTTCAAAGTAATTATACTATAAAGAGGTATAGGTTTGGGGTTTTGTGCATTTGACAGGAAACAGGATTCACTATAGTAAAAACAACTGCTTGGGGTTTTTTGGTTGTTTTTTTCTTTTTAAACAACCTTCTTGATGCCGACTTCTGGCCTCCGTCCCTTTTTCGCTCCATGGCTTGTCGCTGTTGGTGAATTGGGAGCATACACATTGCCTTAGAATTTAGCTATATTTTTTGGTAGGTGTGATGACAGATACCTTTTTCATATATGCCTTTCTCTAAAAATCTTCCTTTAAAATGTTTTGAATGAGTTTGAGGAGTTTGGCTTTAACAAGTCAAGAGAAATTACAGGAAGAGGCACTCAGCTACACTGTAGGGGTATTTATATACTCCAGTTTTATGACCATAGGAGTGCTGATTTCCTCTTTCCTGATTTGTCTGTGTACTTACTAGTGATACACAACAGTGTGTCTTTTTTTGGTAAAGGGTAAACAACAGTTCTCCCTATCTCCTTGTCACTTGCAGCAGCCGGCAAGTGTTCTCTTCTTTTAATGAATTGTAAAAAAAGAGGTTTTCTCTATTGATAGCTTTTTACAAAACTAGGTATTTTTCTTAAAACTAGGACAAACCAGGTATTTTTAACAAAATTTTTGTGATCAAAGATGGAGTAATTATTACTATTTTAAAGTGTGTGCAGTAGCAAGGTGGGACAGCCTCTTTCTTTGCACTCATAATTCTGTTCTAATGAACCCTTGTAATGTAGTTTGTTTCATTAGTTAAATACTTTTTTCCCATGTTTGTACTAGAGCAAAAAGATCATCTGGAGTAGTTACTTTACATGAACAATTTTTTTCCAAATTTTTACTCTTTTACAAATGAAGATGTGGGGCAAAGTGCCAAGGGAAAGTGGAATGAGTCTCCTGCAACAAATTACATGAGCAGCAAGAGTAAACACTGGTGTGCACGTAAAGAAACCCCAGACTTGCTTGTGAATGTGTGTACCCAGAACCAGTCCTGAAATTGGCATCTTTTAACCGTGCCAAACCCCGCTCTTTGTATACTTATACTGTCATAAGCTCACTTCATCTTTCACTAAATGTGTAGTTTTAAACTGACACACAATCAGTGATGATAATTGTTTGAAAGCATCTTTGCTTTGGAACAGCTGCAGCTAGCATGGCAGCTTTCTTTTTTATACAGCAACTTATTTTGATAGAAAAAAAGGAAAACATGGTTTATAATTCAGAGGTAAATTGTACTTCCAACACAGTGATCTTTAACTGATCTAGGCATATTGACATCCTGATTATTTTACTTTAAGTATATGACTTCATTGCCTGGAGGGAATAGTCTCTAAATGAATCTGCTTGGACCTAGCAGTAGAAGTTAACTGCCTTGCATGTTTAGCTGTGCACACTTTTTTTCTTTAGCAATAGATGTCTTGTCTTGGCTCAGCTAAAACAGAAAATCTTGAATTTCTGTTTTTTTAAATTTTTTTTTCTTCACAAAATACTGTTGTTGGAGAAAGCAAATGCTACATTTGTAAAATATAATACCTTTGCCTAATTTGCCTCATTCATCTTTACATTTCTTCTAGGCAAACTGGATCATAACAAAACAAAGGGAGTGAGGGATAGAATAAGTGCACAAGACTCCTTACACACTGGAATAAAATAATATATTGAAATAAATTGTTTCTTACAGCACTGCTTATTCTTTCTTTTTCATTTTGCATCTTCAGATTGTTTTACAAACTTGTAAAATGTAATTTGTTCAAAGTCTGAATAAAAGTATCTTCTAGAAAATGGTCAATGTGCCGGCCAATGTGCAGCCTTCCCAAATATTTAGCAATAGTTAAAAAGCTGATCAGTGTCACTATTTGGATATATTTTGAAGAGTTTTGACCTGACCATTATTGTCATTGTTGAGAGAGGTTTGCATATGGAAATTGTACAGAAATGAATGAAACCAGCCTGATCTTTTCTTGTTTAGGGTTCTCTTGGCTTTGTCTTGTCTTGTCTTACTGCTTCAGGCTAGCTATCACTTCTTGGCAAAAAAGCTGCACTTTCAGTAAGGAGCAGGGCTGATTTCAGGAAAGATTGCTTTGTCTGCTTCAAGACTTCTGCCGTGTTGCTGTTTCAGATCTAGGTAGCATGCTTCCACAGGCTCACTCTCACAGCTGTTACCTTGGGCAGTGATGGAACTTGTGCAGCGGTCCTTGCTCAGGGGTGCACAGAGGGGAGTAATTTAGACCTTACAAGTTCTGGGGAAAAACATTTGGTTTTGGAGTCTTTTCTAAGGTGTCTGTTCATTGCTTCATGCTGTGGGTATATGTTGAAAGTGTGTGTTTCTTTGCAAGGGGTTTAATTGTATTTTTTGCCGAGGTTGGGGTTGTATGGGTTTTTTGGTTCTTAGGGGAGGAGTTTTGATTGGTTGGTTTTGCATGTTTTGTATGAGAATCTTTAGAAGTAAATTTTTTATTTTTTACTCTAGTAGTGTATTAGGTACAGTCTCCAGACTCTTTTCTCCTTCCATGCATACAGTAGTGTTGTGATATGGATAGTGACTTACAGAACTTGTGATGAGGTTTCTATCTACTGCCTTGATTTACTGTTCTCTTGTCAGTTAGGGTTTCTGAAGACTCTTCTCTGAGTTGTTGCAAGTAAGCTTCTCCTTGGAGTTCCCTACAATAATATATTTAAATTAATACATCTAAAATCATTAATAGACCTAATAAAATAATGCAGCACATTTAAACAGCTACAAGTTGATATTGGGAGAAATTTAGACTGTTACTGTTTTTCTCTAAGAGATAGTGTCAGAAGTCCATTCACACCCTTCTCTCTTTCTCCTTGTCTCTGGGTATTCTGACTGGGAGAAAGAAGTGTTTCCTTCCTCAGTTTTTGCCATGTGAGATGCTTACAGTGAGAGGAAGAGTTCAGCAAGTAAGGAAAAAAATCCTTGGCCCCATAATTGTTCCACAGCATGACTCTAACATGTAAACAACTGTGTCAGAGACCACTTAGGGCATGTAAGTAGTCTGTCCTGAAAGAGGATGCTGTTTGGATTTAGAGGCTGAGGAAAGGTGGTGGTGGGAAGGAATCTTTGTTTCTGCTGCTGAGTTCTGTTCACTGGTGACAGGTGGGAGAAGTCCTCTTGATACCTGCAGGGTACATGATGTCAGACCTGTTAAACATTTACATCTTAGTCCTTACTAATACCATGAAAGTCAGTCTCCTTTTTGTAATGAAAACCAAGGCATACATACCTATGTACAGATTTAATATTTGGATGAAGAGTACTGGTCCTTTTCTTTCTTTCTGGAGAAACAGGATTGTCCTTGTGTTGTGTTCTGAGTAGAGCTGGGCATTTTGGAAACTTGGCTGGAGTATGGAGGCCTGGTTACCTAAACAACAGGGCTTCATTTACAGCCAGGGAGATAGAGAAAGCTGTGAATTCAGTACACGTTTCATTTTATTCTTGTTTAATTCCTTTCCATTATATTAAGACATTTATGAGTATTTCTGAGACTTTCAAAATTAAAAGAAATGAAGTTTTGTTGTTTTGTTTTTATTCGTTTTTGAACATGAAAGTACCATATTTCTAGATGTTCAGATACTTGCTGCTATTCTGTGTGCTAGAAAAAACAGCTTTTGGGAGTCTGTAATGTGGTATCAGACTTCATTTTGCTTCTTAAATACACAAATGTAATCTTACAGCAATATGAATTAGAAGTAGCTGTTAGTAATGTATTCATATGATCTGTAAGTTAGGAATAGGAATGCTATAACCCACACTAACTGGTTGAATTTGTGTAAGAATAGTGCATAATACATTTAAATATCAACTTTGCAGAAAATGGGCTATCAGACATTGGAACAAGTGCTTTATGCACTACATGCATTAGTACCCAGAATTTCTATGAACAGATACTGCCTGTTGTGAGCCACAAGTGATTTGTAGGGCCAGATTCATACTGGCACGTGACATCATAACATACTAATTAGGAAGGTAACAATATGAATTTAACTGCCTAGCAGCTTCCCCTGCTTTTTATTCAGTAACTTTAGAAAATTTAGCAGAGAATTGACTATTAAATGTACTGTTCAGATGTGTTATGTGTTTGATCTATTTATTTTAGTTTAAATTAATGAGGATTAGAAGTGTCCAGGTCTAAGCTAGAAGGCAATTTAAGGTAGCAAAATAAGGTGGTAAGAGAAGAGCAGTTTGTCTTATGAAGGCTGGTGCTTTGTAATGTTAGGGACCAATGTTTACTATCCATTCTGCCTTCTGAGTGTAGCTTTTAAAACACATTGCTGTTATTGTGGAGTATCTTTTCATTAACAGCCCTTTTTTTATGTGTTTAGGATGTTGATTTTACGCAAATAGAAAGTTTCCACCTTAATAAACAGCACACTACAATTCAGTGAGATCAAATGTATTAGAAGTTAAAATTGCTGATTCTTTTTTTCCTGAATTGCTTCATTAATTAGCGGAGTGACATTTCTGCCTTTATGGAGCTATCTCAAATCTTTGGTCTTCCCCCATGAAAGGCAGTGATGTCTCATATCTGCGTGTTATCAGCATGCAAGCCTATGTGACTCAGTAAAGCTGCTAGTGCTGAAAGTTTCTTTCGAGTGGTTTGATTAGGTTGTTACTGCTTGGAATGTTTTTAGTGATAAAACTAAAGGAACTGGGTTGGATCTAGAATTATATTGACACTGTATGTATTCTATTACTTATATAAGTGTCTGGTTATTGGATGTTTCAAAAAACCAAGGAGTTGAACTTCATTTTGATTCTGAATGAAAACCTTTGCATGCTTGATTGGTACCTAAATTTTACTGTAAAGGGTTCTTCAAGATTTGAGTCTGCAATTCACAGGCTTTTCATCAGTCTTGGCAAATGGATGGGGACTAAGCCAGTGTCAGAACCAGTGACCCTCACTGCTGTAAAGCGAAAGTATCTGTCAGAGCACTGAGGTGAATCTTGTCCTGCCCCTTTCTCTGCTGTTCCATACAAACTCTACAGATAGGCAAAAAAATTCATGCTGTAGGGCTGTTGTTCTCTAATAGCAGTCAGTCACATGAGGGAGCAATTCCTTTTCTACCTTGTACTTGCAAGAAGTCGAAGCGCTCTTTCATTTCTGAGGAAAGCAGGGCAAGCAGCAGTGGATCCAAGTGAACAGGGAAGATAGGTTTAAATACATTTGTTCTAAGAGGATACGATAAAAAATGTTGGAGGATATTCATTTCCCCAGAGGTTACAAAATAAAAAAGAGGGGGTGATGAATATCAGTTTTTTAATCCTGCTGGGTGATAGATCAATTTTTCTAAATTGGGTAATTGATGATAGGTTTGTGAAGTAATAAGAGGAGCAGCTCACAGTGTACTTTGAGTAGTCAAATGCTACACAGAAAGAAAGCATTATTGTTTTGTTTTAGACTTCAAGAATTGTCTTATTTTTTCTGTGGTTTGGTCTTGTTCTTGAGTAAATTTCTTTTAATTTTCCAGGTGCTTTTCCCACATGAGTGCAAGAAGAGTAGACAGTTAAAAGAAGTGACTGCTGTGGAGGACAGCATGACCACCATGAAAGAAAGCTGCCTCCTCACACTGCTCTTGGCAGGACTTGGGGTGTTAGGAACACTGGAGTCAACAACAACGGAAGATACCCACTGCCACAGAGCTGAGCACCCGATTATTGCATACAAAGGTAAGATGTAATTTCCAAAAATCTTTTCCAGAAGTAGGCTAAGTATTGTGTAATCACTTCATGGAAACCACTGCATCTAATGTAGAATGGCATGGGAAAAAAAGGTGCATTCAGCGCTGTTATATAAAAATCTGGTCTGTATTCTGTGCAAATTAAATATAACTAGGTTTTTGAATTTTGTTCAGAATTTGAAGCTGAATGTATCACTTAAAGGTGGGTGACTCGTTTTCTTTTGTGATTAAAACCAGACCGTACTGTTGTATGGAGATATTCCTTTCCAAGTGGACGATTCTACAAGTGTATGCTTAAGTTCATAGAGTTGCTCTTGTCCCCTTCCTTCACCCTGTCTAGGCCTCTCTGGTGACAGCCCCACCCTCAAGTTTATCAACTGCTTCTCTGGATTTGGTGTAACCTGCAAAATTTACAGACTGCATTCTATTGCCTCCCCTTCTTGATTATGGTGTTAAACAGGACAGGTCCCCGGATCCACCCGTGTGATATTCTATTTGCTACTGGTTCAGATGGAGAAAGGGGTGTTAAACATTTACTCTCCAACTGGTGGTTCTTAAGGCCCTTCTACTAAACAGCAGATGCCTTTGAAACCTTAGTGATAGTATTGAGTCCTTCAGTATCATCCACGTCTGCTGGCACTAGGTCACCTGCCCAAGTCAGCGGCAGGCTGATATTTTCCCTGTTCAGCCTTTCATCCCTGGTCAACCTTCCATTACTATTGGAGCAGGAGAAGCTGGCCCTGTTGCCCTTGACATTCCATACAAGTCGCAACTTCCACTGTACCTGACATAATCCCTGCATGCCCATGTGGAATTTTTCGGAATTCCTCCTTGTCCCTGTTTACACGCAGCCTTTTTATAATTGGAGCTGCGACACAAGTTCTTTGCTTCACCAAGACAGTCTCTCCATACATGTGGTTGTCATCTTGAGTATTAGGGTGGAGCACTGGGGAACAGTTGGCATAAAGCAAAGAATACTTGGCGGATGTTTTCTGTAAAAACCTGAGGCAGTTATAGCATATCTGACTTTTTTTTGTTTATTTGAATTGAGATTTTTCCATTAGTGCCATAACTTAGAATGAGTTCCAAATAGTTTGTAGTTATGAGGATGTAGGGATTAAGATGTATTATATTACACACTGCATTCCTCCTGTTTTTCTAAGAAAGCACATGTGTAAGTTTTTTGTTCCAATGAATTAGAATTTATTGAATTTTAATTGAAAAAAGATTTGTTTCCATCTTCTTCATAACCTTAGAGAAAATAATGTTGTGTTTTTTGCAGAAAGTATTTTGTTCTGGCCTTTTAATGGTATAATAATAGTCATGGTACCGGCTGTCCTGTTCTTCAATACACTGGAGAATGAGCTCTGTACCTTAGAACAGCAAACCATCAGTGTATTGTGAAGGAGGGACCTTTATCGCTTATTTATCGGTGGGCTAAATAGTATGAGTTATTCTGATGCAATATCTGTTCTCCTTAGCATTCATATTGTGTGTATAATTTAGTTTAAAATGCTGGTTTTTTATCAGGACATGCATACACAATATTGTAAATGAAAGTAATTAAAGTAGCACCGTTAAAATTCTGGCACTTAGCTTCTTAATTTCACAAACTAAGAGATCGCTTCATGTACTTCTTGGTTTTGTATATGCAACTGTAAAAGAAAATAATTGAGACTCATTACCAGTGCTAGGTTCTAGGAGTTGATTAAAAATGTGTCATTTTATGAATCTAATTCAGCCAATATTTAGGAGGGTTTCTTAAATTTAGACTGATCCTGCCTCCTAGACATCTCTTGTTCTCTGCCATATTTAATTTCTAGTGATGTCCTTCCAGTTCTAAGTCACTACGCTAAGGCTTTTTGGGGACAGAGGCCTTGTCTGTCCTCTTGCTCCAGTTGCATCTTTTGATACTTGATATAGCCAGAGATAGTGTCACAGAGTTTACTGAACAAAACCAATTTCTTTTTGCTGTAAATATATGTGGGAAATAGAATTATGCAGAAACATTTATGGTCAGATTTTTAATACGAGCTCTAGTAAGATTTTGAATGCTGGACTCCCTCTTGACCTTTGTGGTAAAAATATGATTAATTAGTGCATATCCATGGCATACCTTAGCCTTTATGAACTGAAATATCTTGAAAAATATTCTGCCAATCTGTAGTTCATACTTTACACAATAATCTGTTGGGAGTCCTTACTATCTATTAAAAAGGACATGTAGAAACATATTTGCAATGCAGTATACAGCATGTGATAGCTGGGTAACCTGGTTGGTGTGGGCATGCAGCATTTGACTTGTACTTGCAGTAGTGCTAGTTAGTGGGAAACAGAAGTTTTAAGACCCAAGGAAAAAGTGCCTGAGAGGTTTGTCTTTGCATCTGTGTGTTAGGAATTGATTCCTTGGGGTATCAGAATATAAAAAGAGAGAAGGGTGTGAGAAGCCAGTCTCGGAACGAATCCTGCAATAGGGGCTGGCAGGTTTCAACCAGCCACCTTACTGATATCCATACTCTTCCTGTGACATTTCCTGACTTCATGAATACCTATAGGAAAATGCTCTCTGTATCTATTGATGTTACTAGTTCTGCTAGACCAACATCGGTTGAGAAATCAATTTGTAACAGCTAAAATCCCTTTGAGTGCTGCATTAATGCCCCACTCTGTAAAGTCATCTTGTAATAGTGTTAGGTCCACCAGAGCTAAATACTGTGTGGGATGCTGAACATCAACCAAGGCTGAGTGCTATTGAGTGGTAGGTACTTTAAAGCTTGTAAATTCAGTACTAACTTCACAGAGATATCAACACTTTTGTTTTATTTATAACTGATCAAAGCCTTTTTTTTTTTTTTTTTAAAGTAGTTTCTGGTATGCCAAAGTAGCAATGTGCTTATTTGATTTGTCTTCCTTTGAGAGGTATGGTAGATGGAGTATAAGCTATTAAATAAAACTAATGGAGTGAGAGCCTGATGTAGCGTATGGATGAACAGCTGCAAAAAAACTAATAAAAAGACAAAGTAGTCCCCAGGAGTTGTCACAGTGAAATATGGAGAAGGAGTATATCTCCTCAAAGGCTTTCTTTCCCACTGCCCATCAAAAATTTCTCACTTAGGTGATGATTCTGTCAAGCTACCTTGTGTAAAGATGCATATACTATTTCTAGCACTGATTTTTCCAGCTAAATAGTTTTAGTTGAAGACTGTGATATATCTGCTGATAGCAAAAGGCAAGAATTTCACCCTCCAGCTGGAAACTTCTACTCAAGTATTTTGCTGATGGAAGAGGAAAAAGAAGATGCAGTAGCAGGAGTTGCACACACTTGGAAAGGATTTTTGACATGATCTAAAAGCTTCAATTTTATGTCTCTCATACACAGTGTTAACAGCCATATTGTAGTTTGTTTGTCTGCCTAATTAATATTAGGACTGCATAATGCACCTTTTTGCTCTCTCAGAATCTAAGAATAAGAAAGTCTGCTACAGTTCAGAAAATGTTGGCAGCTCTAAAATTTCATGTCACACAGTTTCTTTAAACTAGAATAAGGCACGTTGTGTCATCCTTGGAAGCTGAAGATTTCTTTTTCTCGTTATTTGAAGTTGTTAGGAACTATCACAGAAAACAGATTTATAGACCTCTAAGTATTGGATGGATTGACAGGATCAGCCCAGTAGAGTGCAGTTCAGTGTTTTATGTGGTGAAACTAACTGATGGTGTATGATCCCTCTTTTAAATTCCTCTCTCTCTAAGGAGGAGTCTGCCTCCAGATGTACAAAAATGTGCTAATCTGTTGAAATTCAGGCTTAATAAAAAAGTTAAAAAAATAAAATCTGTCTTCTTATGTCATATGCATGTACTAAGACTTCATCAGCTATACTAATTCCAGTAGTTGGAGTCAAGGTGTTTTAAAGCAAGTGTAACTTAGAACTGGGTGAAAGGAAAGAAGGTGCAGGTTAGAGAATGGATACACAGAGACTCATGGTGTGAGATCCTTGATCTTTACACACTTTTCCTTATGTTTGCAATGTGAAAAGAAGGAAATTATGCTTGAAATATCTTAAGACTTAAGAGAGAAAAAGGGCTTAAATAAGGTACTCATTATAGTCTTAAAATTTTTATTTCTATTAAATTTTATTTTATTTGGATATACTTTCATTTGCATGTAGATATGAAATATTAGCTCTGTAAGTGTATTAGGGTTTACTGATGGTCTGCTTATTGGAAAAAACATTCCCTCATTATAGTAAAGGAATTATAGTATAGCGTTTAACCTGAACAGTTTTAAAAGGCTGTAAAAGCCAAATTTGCTCTATGAGAAAAAATGACACTCTATAAGTTGAACTATTCTTAGGCAAAAAAACCCAAAGCAAAACAGTTGAGTGGTGAAATGATTGTCTGTATATATATATCCAGCATTTCATACTGCACCTGCTCTACAGAACCTTTATGGTAGCTCTCTATGGACCTGACCTTTTATAAAATTTGAAAACCCAAAATCGAAAATGAAAACGATCAGCAAAAAGCATAAAAGTAGTTACAGTGGCAGCTTGTTTCCCCAGACAAACACATTTAATGAACTTTGAAACACCAGACCTGTCAAAACTCAGCTGAAGACTCATTCTGTAGACAGACCCCATCCATGAGGTAGAACTGAAGGGGACATTACAACTGCTTAGCAGTGTGTGAGTCAGCTGGAAAAAAAATCGACACAAATCCAGTTTCAGGTGTGAAATTTTAAGTATTGACGGTCCTGCAGTTTACCTGCATAAAGGTGATTTTCTTAGGATTTTCTGTCAGAAATAAAATGCAGTTATGAACTTAATTGATACTGAAAGCCCAGTGGAGATCATTTGCTCTGGGGCAAGTCTCATTCTTCTAAGCTCTCATAAAATAATCATAATTTAAAGTTGTGCTGTCTCAACAAAAAAAAATCAGTTTACATAATTTTAGAAGCTGTATTTAGTGATAATTTAAATATATACTGAGCTGTAACAAAGTTATCTGTTGAATAAACATGTTCAAAAATAGCATGTCTCAATCCATAGAAGAAATGAACTTAAACCCTTCATTTCAACTTGAGGTTAACCAGAAAAGAAAAATGGCATAGTTATTTTTGATTCCTTGGTTAGAGTATCCTAAGAAATATATTTTCTTAACCTTATTTTCTGACCACCACAGAATTCCCTTACTTGATGTTTGTCTAAGTAATATAGACTCAGTATGTTGCTCTGCTCATTTTATCCTGTGGTTTGTGTACAGAGTGCACGCACTTAACATGTGCCAAGAGGAAATAACATGTGGGCTGAATGAAGAAGGATAAATAGTGTATGAACTTGTTTTTGTTTGTACTGTCTTCTCTTTCCCCTAATCTTGTTGCAAGTTTTCTTTTAAACTAATAGTATTCTACTAAGCTGTTTAGTTTTCACTGCCTTTTCCTTCTCTTTCCTGTTTTTCCTAAACACATTTCAAAGACCTCTTGCCAGTGGGATTAAGGTGTATTGCTTTCCATTCCCTATCTTATTTTGGTTTTTTCCTTCAAATAAAGATGATTCATCAGTGAAGAAACGTTGATTGCTAAATATTGCAACTTTGGTTTGTCTAGATGATAGGACTATGAGATTGTTTGCGCTACCTTGCCAAGAAGCAGCCCCTCTTAAGGAGAAAAATAATTCCTTTACCAGTTTAATTTTTTTTTTTTTTTATTGAGTCAAGTTTGCCTTTACCTTGGTATAGGAGATTAGGCTCCTGCTGGGGAACAGCAGCCATGAGCTCTTCACTCTTAATTAAAAAAAAGTCCTTGGAGATTGAAGGTTACTATCCCCCTATACTTCCCTGAATCACCCAGCGTCATTGATGCTCATTCCCATAAAAACAAGGGAATGGCAGGAGCTGAATTCTCGAAGCAAAGGACTTGCAAACCAGCAATTTTTTTTTTCTTTCCCCCGAAAGCGATCACGTTTTAAAGCAAGCATCAATTTAGAATTATTTTGGCATCCCAACCAAGTGCTGGACCTTCACAGAATGTTAATAATCTTCATGCATTTTGATAATATAAAAATAGCAGTGCCTGCAATGTCTAGTGAGCTGTGCAAACATGTCCTATGAGCCTTTCCATGACTGATTTGTTCCTTATTGCCCTAATGTGGCTGGTCAGAGCATGTGTGGTTCTCTGGTTGTTAATAAAGCAGCAAAATGAGTGAGAGGCTCCTGCTGCAATCTACTAGCTGTACAAAGTGGGCAGATGGAATTAAAATCTGGGTTTTTGTTATTTTTCTTTTTTCTTCTTCAAAAGAGCTCTGTTTTTGCTAAAAGGTTGTAAACCATCCAAACTGGGATATGTTAAAGCAACAGATCAGCAATCAAGAAATAGAACTTATAAGCAGATAAAGTTCTGTCAATTTTTTTGTGTGTGTGTGCTTAAAGCAAGAGGGAGCACGATATTAATCTGGTTTTTTTTCTATTTTATTTGTTTTTCCACCAGATGGAATTTTAATTTTTTTTCTTAAGAAAAGACTGGAGAAAAGGAGGCTCAGGTGTGACCTCATCACACTCTACAACTGCCAGAAGGGAGGCTGTAGCCAGGCGTGGGTTGGTCTCTTCTCCTAAGTAAAAAGTGGTGGGACAAGAGGAAACAGCCTGCTGCTGTGCCAGGGAAAGTTTATATTGGATATCCAGAAAATCTTCTTCATTGAAAGCATGTTGAGCATTGAGCCAGGCTGCCCAGGAAAGTGGTGGAGTCACCATCCCAGGATGTATTTGAGACACATGGAGAAGTGGTGCCTGGGGACTTGGTTTAGTGGTGAACGTGGCAGTGCTGGGTTAACAGTAGGACTTGATCTTAGTGATCTTTTCCAGCCCAAACCATTCTGTAATTCTAAGTAACTTAGACTGCTGGTTCAGAAAAGATGTCAACAATTGCAGTTACTGGCCATCTGATCCTGGGCAACTTTGTTTTCATACTTGGTAGTGACACAGTTACTGGAAAGAGTCATTCCAGCAGTCTTGCCTTCCAAATCCTGTGCAGTGTTTATGGCACCTGTATTGCAGTCACTCAGTGGCACCTGCTGCCCTTACTGCCTGTCACTGAATGTCACCTTCTTCTGCCTATCACTTTGGCTGAGAGACTGGGGAGACCCTGGCCCATCCCTGGGCCTTGCTTGGAGCTCTAAAATTTAAGAGGTTTTAATTTTTAAGAGCTCTAAATTTTAAGAGGGATTTTAAGAGGTGGGGTGGAAAAACATCAGTTAACTTTCTGTTTTTCTTCTTAATTTCCTAAATTACCTTACTGAGATACTTTGTGTTTATTAGATAGATTGGGTGGAAATAGAGAGCCACAGTTAGTTCTTCTTCAAAGTGCTTTTTTTTTTCTCATGCTTTTTTCCGTCTTCCTTCTGTGGCAGTTCTTGTCTGCTGTTGACATGACTATAGGACATTGGGTAGCAGCAGATTTTGTGTGGCTGAACATGGTAGATACTCATATGTTACATGACAATTTGTCTTATTCAGGTTGGACCAAACTTTGACTTGTCATAAGCCTGTTTTTCCATTTCCAGTGTTCACTTCAGATTTTGTTTTGATAGATTTATGGCTCTTTTCTACTACTTCTGAGAATTAGGAGCTGACCACTTTACAACTAGCCCTACAGTAAATCGACTAAAGTAGTTGTTAATAGTGACAAAATCCTGGAGTTTAATGATGCCTTTTAGAACAAAAGTAAATTCTACAAAGAGAAGTGTTGATTGTAGTGTCGTGGTTCTTCCTTTTTTCCTTTTCTTTTTCTTGCTAGTTGCTTTCTTTTATTTTTGGCTTTGGGGCATAATTTTATTTTTGTGGTGGGGAGTGGAGGGTGTGGGGAATATATTCCTCTTTGATGTCCTGGCTCCAAACTCTTACAAAGATTAGTTTCAGGCTTTGCTCTCTATACCGTTTGTGTTACATTATGTCTCACTTCATTGGGTTTTGTATTTTTTAATGAAATTTTGTCAGACCTGAAAATATTTTATGAGCTGCAGTCTTGGGCAGAACTGATAGGATCAAGAAATTTTATTTTGCTGAAACAATCTAAATTAAAATTTTAATATGTTCATATGCCAACATAAGTAAGAATGCATCACTGCAGGATGGTCAGTTCTAGGGAAAAAGGTTTTGCTAATCAAGGCACCGATAGTTCCAACAAAAATAACAGAGCATAACTGTCTATGGGCAGTTGGTTTTATGTTTCTGCTCCCTACAATACATGTATTAAAAATTGAGCAGATTTCTTTACAAAACTCTGTCTTGAGACCAAATACTGATTTCCCATATCTATGCAACATGATTTCCGTCAAAATTAATTTTTTGGCTGGCTGCCAAAGCCAGCATGTGAATGTTGAAATGCAAAAGCTTAAACTCCCTCTGAAGAGAGTGCATGACTAAGGATGTCAAATGTTTTTCATGGTCAGTCTGTTCCTCTGTTGCACTCAGGAAGATTGGCAGCAGCAGCGCAGGGACCAGAGCTGGTAACTATAAGGAGTAGCTGCTCTCCCTGGGAAGAGCATTAGGGCTCTGTGCTGGATGAGGTGTGAAGTTAGTGGTTTTTGACTGTGCTGGTGGCGCTGAAACCACTTTCATCTAGGTGGGGGTTCAGTCTTTTTTCCCTTAGACTTTCTTACATTTGTATGCAATATGTGTGTTTGAATGATGAAGCATAAACAATTACAAACCCTTGTTCAGAAAAATAAGAAATAAGTAGGCATTGCAACAGATGTTCCTGTCTCTTCCCTGAGGGCACAGACAGTCAGAACCCAAATTCCCTTTAATTATCCCAGTAATAGACATATGCACACACATAAGAATGCAGCAATATGTGCATCTTGCTGGGGGAGCTCTGGCAGGGTAAAGAAAACAGGAATGCAGGCTGGATTTTAGACCTTGGAGGTTAGAGCGGTTTGCAAAAGCAGATGAAGGAACCAGGGCAGGGTAACTGCTGTGACTGCGTCTGCCCTGCCTCGAGAGCAGTAGACAAGTGGCCAGGGCAGCCCCTTTGTGCCTGCTGAGAGAATAAATGAAAGATGAGAGTAGCTGGGTAGAAGGAACTAAGTTTACCATAGGCTTAAGAAAGAAGTTCAAGTCTTCATGCGTTTCAAGTCAAGAAACATATACTGTAGGAAGTTTGCTTGATTTTCTCTTTTCTCCGTTAATAATAATTACTTACAGCCCTGCCTCATTACCTCCAAAATTGTTCTGAAGCTGTAATATCTGTTCATAAAATAAATGCACAGTAAACAGGTGGTGAACTTTCTGGAAAAATATCAAGAGGTTTATGGTCTTGGGATTTGTTTCATTAGACATGATTTAAAGTGGAGGGGAGCACGAGAAGCTAGCAGAGCTTCTAGATAAGGCTAGATATAGATACAGATATTTATTTCTTGGCTTCTGCAGTTCTCTTTGTACGAAAAAACAAGCTTCAGGACTGTATTAAGTTTTATTGGTTAGCTAGAAGGAAGGCAGCTGGCTTGTTTATGTGATCTAGGGACCTCCAGAATACCGCATCTTGAAAGGGATCTGTAGTTTTGAGGTTGCTTTGTCTTTTTGTTGATTCTACCCTCCCTATAAGCAAAGATGAGCTCCGAATTGCAGATGGAGATCTGACATGTTTTCATGTTTCCAAAGGAGAAACAAATGTAGTGTGGTAAGACTTAAAAGAGGAATCTTTTAGTTTGTGGTTGCTGAGTTAATCATTCTGGGCAACTTTGTAACTTCATCTTTTCCTTTACAGAGGATTGGATTGGATTAAATAACCCTGCCTAAACAAAATTTTCATTTTTTTCCTTGGCGGGAAGAAGTGATGTTTTGTTTTCTTATATGTTCCTGGATACCTATTTTGGAAACTGTAGAGTTCCTACTGTGTAATCGCTAATTACCCAAAGGTCTATATATTTTCAATGTATTATTCAGATTAAAAGATATTCATAATTTATATTAAAATATTTTTAAATTTCAGTTTATTAAAAAGAAGGGATTGGCTAATATAAACTTATATTCTTTCTATTCTTTTCTATTCCCAGTTGTGATGTCCACATACTCTTAATTCTGTACACAGCCTTGGCATAAATGAGCTCTGTATTGTAAATGCAATGTCTTTTTCATTTAAGTGCAATACTGAGTGTTGTAACAGATCCATCTGACCTAATCCTTTCATTTTACAGAAAAGCATAAAAGGGTGTCAGCTGATTCTGTCTTTTTGTTGTTGAACTAGTGCTCTTCTCCTCATATGTTGTGATCAGCGTACTTCTGGTGTACTCCATTCAGATTGTTAGAGACTTCTGGTAGCAGAGACCATTAAATCTATTTACATCCATGGCCCTCCTTAGCATTGACAGATGGATGTTTGTACCTTATCTATGAAAAAGTGGACATGCCAATTACATTCTAATCTCAGTAACAGGTGGACCAGGAATTTTACTGGAGCATTGAGCTAGGATTGTCTTGGGTTTTCAGTTTTTGTTTTGTCTTATAGAAAAGATTTGTGTCTTTCTGTGAGGTTTAAATGGTAGAGACTTGCGTTTTCCTTGTTTATTTGACTAAGGCTTTTAATACAGTAGCATGTCCTTCTTGTGTATGGAAAATTACAGAAAAACCACCATCCTGGTGCCTTCTAATTCATTCTGGTGGTGTATATAAGCACCTAGTACTTAATGTTGTGTTGGGTATTTTCTTGTTCCTTTTACATAACGTCAACTCTGGAACCAAAATGAAAGTGCTGGTCCTACCTTTAAGCTCTACTATTTTAGGATGCATTAATAATTATTTTGTCTGCCCCTGCAATACATGCTAAAGGGGGACAGCATGGAGCCATGCAGGAAGGGTTAGTGAATACCCAGAGTGTTGTTTCGAGGCTGTAACTGTACTGGGTGTGTTTGGCTTTGCATCCCACAGCACCTCTGGATGTACGACATAGGCAAGGGGCACTCTACAGAGTCTCCCTGTGGGCTTTTCTCCAGACCTCCTGTGGAATAAAGCTCCACAGCATGGGCAAGGCTGCATCCTGCAGATACCTTAGGGATGCAGTTCTGCAATAAGCATGAGCAGACTGCATTAGTCGGGGCCATAAAGCTAATGAGGTATATGGTCCTGGAAGCAGATCTACCAACATGACATTGTGTATAGAAAGCATATGTCTGGAATTAAAAGTTTTGGAAAAGCAGCCTGTAATGGGCAGGCTTTCTCTGCTCTGCAGTAAGCTGCTGTCTTCCAGCTTCTACCATGGGCCTTATGGAAGAAGAGCAGAGCAGCTGTTTGTGCTTAGATTTTGAAATTAGTGTATTTAGCCTATTGCTTTTTGCTAGAGTATTGTAACCCCTAGAACGAATCTTTTCTGTAAGAGCAATTGAAAAACATTTGCTGTGTTGATCATAGTTGTTAGATGATGTTTTTTTGGTTTATGATTTTTTTTTGTCATATTTTGTCTTTCTCAAAAGAAATGGCACTTTTAATGATTTCATGGTTAATGCATCCACCAGGAATAAACCCATTGGGCAAAGTCTGCTCTGGCCTGTTCTGCAACAGAGCTAAGCTAGAGTTAGAGTAGGAATTTGGTTCAAGGTAAGTAAAAATAAAGCATGACTTTACAAGTATGTAAAGACTTTACAAGTATATAACTTGCATTTGTATGTGTTTAAACACTTTGTATCAGAAATAGAACCACCACAGTTGTGGTGGAGCTCCATGGTACTGAAGCCTGAGGAGTAGTTCAGGTGCACAAAGTAGTTCAGGTGCAGCATAGGTTTCTTTCCATTTCAATGACAACCAGACAAGCCCAGATCCCTAATCTAGAGGTTTGTTTGCAGCTGTGTTTTCAAAAGATCATCTGAGGAAAAAACTACCTCAACATGATATCTTATATTAACAATTACATTTGTTAATATAGCTGCTTTCTACCCAAAATTTACTTCTTTTTTTAAAACTTACCCATCAAAATTATTTAAAACATGGAGTCATTGCACCCAAATGCTGAGCAATACATGCCCTGAATAAGTTCTAGAAAAATAAGTAATATTTTTGACAAACTAGACCTCAGCCCCTTTCTGATAAGCAGGGGTGTGAATTGTGATTGGTTTCAGAAGTAATACAACTGCTCTTTTGCTGAACTTTCTTGATGAAGTCCTCTTTTTTGTTGGAACTTGTGGAATAGTGTTTGCATTTATTTCCTTTCTTCACTCAAGCTGTGGCGCCTTTTTGCCTTTCATCTGCAGTGAGTCAATGACTTACCAGCAAGGGTGTTTAATAGATTTCTGTGAGGAGAGAATACAGTAAAGAGGTAGGAAAGAGAGGTCACTGGAAGTGTAAGAAAAAAGTAGAGACAAAAGTGAATCATAAAAGATTTCGCAACAGGCTCTGTTATGCAATTTTTCTGCCTATTTTCCCAACATGGAGCCATGCTTGTTATCCTGAAGTTGTTTTGAGAGAATTTATTATTCAGTGATATATTTATAATAGAATGGAATTTTAAAATGAGACCTTAACAGACACTGAAGTGATACTAATGATGTGCAGAAATTGCTGAAGAAAATCTTTTTCTCAGTTCTAGTTTTAAGATAGTTAGAGACTGTGGAGTCCTGAAGTGTCACAGCAGAGCATTTACAAGTGCTTCTAGCTGTGTCCTTCAAACACAAATGTTGCAAATAAATCTCCAGACAGGACTTGCTGAATGAGTGAACAGGTGGGTCTCCTCTTGCCAGCCCTGACACCTTGCTTAATAGATTCCCCTGGGGTTAATGGGACTGTCACCAGGGCACCAGGGGTGATGTGACAGAGTCACTGTGGCTTATCCCTGTGCAGACTTCTGACATGTCTCACTGCCTCTGAAGAGGGTAGTTATGTAACTTGAGCACCACAGGAAGGGATCTAAGTTAGGCTAAAATTATTATACAGCTTCAGGAGGATGGGATTATTGTATCATCCTTAGATTAGTTACATTTAATTATAAAATAACTTTAGCATGCAGAAATATATTTTAATTTTCTTCTGATAAGATTAGTGAATTTGTCGTACTGATGCCACCCAGAGACTTCTGTTAATATTGCAAATCTGCTAGTTTTCAACTATGATGTTGTTGTTTTTGCTGTTGTTGTGGTCGTACTGTTGTTGTGGTATTATTATTATTATTGTTATTGCTGTTGTAATTTTGCTAACAGAATTTCTTCAAGAAGGTGCTCCTGTGCATATATTTAACTTTGTGCTTACTATTTTCAAAATCAACACCATGGCATGAGGTGTCATGCATACACTGTAAACACTGCTGAAATTTTTAATATCTATGCTAATTTTTAATGAAATCAGGAGGTCTTTATTGTCTCTTGACTTTACTATTTGCCAAGTTGTATTGTTATTATTAAAGATCACTTCTGAATTTGGTTCTAAACATACCATTCTATTCCTTGTAAATAATTTCACAATTTATTTTACTGTTTACTATAGCTTTACTTTGAAGTGCTGAATAATGAAACCTAGGTTAGAGGGAACTTTACGATTTCATTTGCAAAGAACTGTAGAGCACAACCCTTGGCAAGCCCTTGGACAATGTAAACCAAACAAGCCCTGCTGGGCAGATACTAAATTTAAAGTAAAACAGAGACAGATTTCTGGTCTTTTATTTCTTTGAATATGAGTATCTAATGTCTTCCTGCCCAGCTTTGATTGTTAACCTCCTTTGTCTTTAAACCTCTTAAGGACACTTCCTTGACCTTTCCTAGAGGCTGAATGGAATTCGGTGTGTTTGCTTTGCTGTAGATTTATGGACCATGACAAACTTTGTTTTATATTAAATCGAAGCTATTAAAACCTCCCCTCTTCTCTCCACTCCAAAACCTGAACCACCCCTCACCCCCCACCCAGGAAAACCCATAACATGTGATTCCCAGCATGTGAAGGAGAGCTGTAGCTTTCTCAGAAAGATTTTTTTCCAACATCCATCTTTTAGTTCCATGGGAAAATGTTTCTTTTGGGAATGTATTTTGAGTTATAAGGCCTGCAGATTTCAGTCCTATAATAGCAATTAATTTTTTGTTTTGTTTTGTTTTTGCTAAGGGTAAGTATGTCTTGAATGTACCAAAAGGACCTAGTGTGTGTCAGTGATCAGATGTTGTCATGACTGTATGTATACCATGGTAGTTTTCCCTGGACAGCTTTAAGTCCTAGACCAATGTCTGCAGGATGGCAAACATGCCTACTTAGTTTTAAATAAAAAACAAATCCAGGCTGAAGGTGTGTTTCAAGAAGTGTTTTCAATATCAGGAGTATGAAGAGAGAAGTCAATAAAGGGCTTGGTGTTTTACTGTAATTCAGTGTAATGAACTAAGGGCAGAGGAAAGGGAGGGAAATGCTGGGAAGGGGAGGGTTAGGACTGGAAAGAGTAGGGATGTTGCTGTTTGTTACCTGTGATCATCAAGCAATATGATTAGGTTACGTGTTGACAAGGCAGCTTAATGGCCTTACACATTTATTTATGGTGCTGTTGTAGTATACAAAATGTACAGCTATGTACAGCTTGTGCGGTATGTACAGCTTTAAAACATGTAAACATTCTCATGTTGCATCTGTGTGAAAATCATTAAAAAATTTAAATTATTACTTCTTCCTAATTTACATTTATAATATTAATTGGAAATAATATTTGTAGGCCTTTAATAGCTAATTATGAATTTTGGACTCTAAGGAGGTAAGTCATAGAAAAACTAATACGTCTTGTTTCACCTATGGGTTTTCAGCTAGATTTTGATGTTTTGGTGAAAATAAATTTAAATTCTGCTAATTAGCTACATAAGCTTTTGCTTTTGCAGTGTACATGGGGTTTGATTGACTTTTTTTTTTGGTAGGCACTGTTTTTTTGGTTCATTTTCCCTTATAAAAGTGTCACAAAATTGTAGCTCTATCTCATAAATGCTTATTTCTATATGACACATGATGCCACTGTGACACACAAGAGATACAGTTTGAGTGTTTTCTGAAAAAAAAAGAAGAGCTTTAGCAGCCGTTTGCTCTTCCTGACCTTATTCCCTCAAGCAAGAACACTGCTGAATGCAGCAAAGACAGGATAAAATAATTTATATTTTGAAGGGGAATCAGATTTCAGAGAGGCTTCTTAGCAAGTCCCCATTCTTGTTCTCCAGCCTGGGCTTGCCTTGCCCTGCCTGGCCCCTGCTCCCTTGCTCCAAACCTGGAAATGGTCTCAATCACCTGCTTGCTGTACCTTGAGCTTTATTGTGTCATGCTGAGACAGCAGGACAAATGGATGAGAATTGAGTCTTTGAATCTCAGTCTTCCCTGTAGTCTTTTGGCCCTGCAGTACTTCTGTGCTCTGAGTGTCCCTGGCCTGCCATGCTGTGGGGAGCTCCTCCTCTCCTTTCAGAAGACCAAGGGTCTCATTTGTCCCACCAATATGGAGCTGAGGTAATTCCATTCTCAGCTGCTTGCCTTGTCTCTCTTACAGAGCCTGATGTTTCCACAGCGGGTCTGCCTTTACCTGTGTGCAGATATGAGCCAGTGGTGTTCTCAGCTTTGCTTATTTGCACACAGCAGTACAAATTTGAGTGTTGATACACTGGTAACCTGAGCTGTTCTTTGCCAGCTCAGTAGGCTTGTGTGTGATTTTTTTAAGATTGCTCCTCACAGGTAGTGAACTCTGGGTGCAAGCACCAGCAGAGAGAGCCCAGGGAGCTGTGGCTACCTCTCATGGAGTGCAAATTCCCTGTGTGTGGACAGCAGCACTTCTCATGGCTTGTGCAACCATTTGGAAGGGAAATGTAGCAGCTAAGGGACTAAACCTATATCCTGGGTTGTCCTTCCAGCGCCTTTTGTGACCTCTGCCCACTGTCTTGTTTGGATTCCCAGGATGGGTAGTCTATTCTTTTTTTAAAACCCTATTTTTTTCCATGGGGTATTTCCATAGGTATTTTTTTTTAAATTTGTTTTAGCAATCATTCATTAGCATTATGATATTGTCTGAATTTCTGCTACTTTATGAAATGGCTTTGCACCTATTTCTGCCCTAGTCACAGTGCTTAGTACAAGGAAAGAAGCCTCTCTGCATTTCTCAGAACAGAGAGCTGTTTCTTATTGGCACTATGTATGTGTATGTATGTATGTATTTTTTTTTTTAAGACTATGTGGATATGTCCATTTGGAAAATGTCTGAGTGAATTAATGGAGTTTTTAGGATTTTAGAAAGACATAGGCTGTTAAACTGATAAACATAATTGTATTTAGCTTTATTTTTGTTTTGTTTTCTCTTTCTCTTTTTTTCCCTGCTTTCTCCATTAAGTTAGATTCTTCATGACTTACCTCTGGATTTCTTCATCTTCATGTCCTATCTAATTCCTTAACTTTTTAGAACTTTGCAATTGATTGTTTCATATGTAATGCATGATTCAAAAGTTAAGGTTTCAAAATCAAGTAC
Organism: Grantiella picta; assembly: GCA_013397955.1. Taxonomy (NCBI): domain Eukaryota; kingdom Metazoa; phylum Chordata; class Aves; order Passeriformes; family Meliphagidae; genus Grantiella; species Grantiella picta. The sequence continues at coordinate 1,893,634 of VZRM01002768.1, read as the reverse complement.
AAAAAATTTAAGAAACACTTCATTTATGCTTGCCTATGTAGCCTTATATATATATTTAAATAAAAATAGATAAGGAAGTATGTATAAGGCTACACAGGCCTGTAATGTGTATGTGTATATTGTTTTTTCTGTTTCAGAATCCTGCTGGCTTCTATGCACAGCATCTGCAGTAATAGCTGATGGCAGCTGTAATCACAGTTATCTAACATGTGGCCACATCCCCTTCCCCCCTGCAGTGTTTGAATCCTGGTTTGAGCACCTATCCATCACAGATGGAAATCAACAGTGAATTTAGCTACAAGTACTGCAGAACATGTACAAACAGGCACTGCCAGCCTGAAATTGCCCAGATGCATACAGGCTGACATTAAAAATTCAGAAGTTAGTTTTCTGACACCCAAGTGATTCTACTTCACAGTTCCATCTGTTTTTCCAAAGTATATGATGATACAGCTTCTGCACAGTGCATTTAATTGTTGTCTGCAATGGCTGAACACGTTTTGACACAGAATAACATTTTTCTCCTGGGCCCATTCCTTAGGAATGGATAGCCCACTTGTGCTAAAACTTTAATATTTAAATTAGGAACGAATCATCCTGAAACAGGCACCAGACATGGGTTATTTCAACTGAGACATTTGCAAAAGCAAAATAGGTTCAGGAGCGAAGAAGAGAGCTTAGAATGGATGTTGTTAACCTGAACTGCAGCTGATGATACTAGTATCAAAAACTGCACTGCTGAAGCACCCTCAGGGGGGGTTGGTTTTGACTCTGTGTTCTAAATGGTCATGACCATGTCTCACCTTTGGTCTTTCAACTGACTGTTTTACATCTGTAGATTTCAGACAGACAGTCCAACAGCCTCTTGTGCTGTACATACATAGCCCTCTTCACCTTTCACATAAGTTCCAGACCACTGCTTTGTGACTACATTGAAAAAAAAAAGATTTAGTCAGCGTCCTGAGAATCACGAAAGTCTGAAGGATGAGGTTTTTGTACAACCGGACTTTTTTTTGGAGAGCTATTTCTATTGTTTCAGCAATCTTATGTATTGTGTGTCTATTTAATGTATTCTATGTGTGCATTTTAAAAAAGTAAAATAAAAACAAATCATACTCTGTTTCCACCAAACTGTGTTTATTTAGCCAAACTGTTGTGTGCCCAGTTAGTGATATGAATGGAAGAAGAACTACCAGTAACGAAAATATTTAAGGATTTGATTTACAGCTATTTATGTGTGTTTAAGTTTGAATGTAGGAACAAGTTTATATTCTGAATACAAGTAATGCCCCTTGCTGATTTTCAGCAACTCACATGCTTGTCTGCCCTGCTTAATCTAGCACTAAATTGGTCTGAGAAAGGAAGGTGAAAAGAAAGAAGTTCAATGAATGTCAAGCATTTTTCCTTTTTTATCCCTCATTTCTCAACCTTTTTATTTTGAAAATGATGAAAAGTCAAATTTGCTTGTTTTTCTCATTACTTTTCACTTAATCAGATCCTTTTGTAAAGAAAATAAATAACTAAATAAATATCTAACTAAAAAAAAAACCCTCTAGTCCTCTGCTACCTTTGATGCAAGGAAAATTAATCTGACTTTGCTTGAGTATGTACTAGTGAATTGCAGTTGTGTTGTGGTGTTTTCTGCTTTACCCAAGGAGGTAAAACAATTCAGAACAAAATAGGGGTACTTGATTCTTGTCTGTAGCAGGTGGCTGCCCTATATATTTTACAGGCCTGTACTATAAATTAAATGGCATGGTGGTGAAAGTCTCCTATGTTTCCTTAGAGGACCATGAGGAGAAAGCTTGCAGACCCACATGAAGTATCTGCAAATTTAATGGTGGCTACCTGATGTACTACCCCTATAACGTTTATAGTAAAAGTTGTATTTCTTGATTGTTTTTAGAAATTGCCCCTTGGCTACATGTGTTCAAAGCAGAAGATGCTGTGGACTTCTCACAGTTAACATTTGACCCAGGACAAAAAGAGCTTATTGCTGGAGCAAGGTGAGAAATCTGTTTTCTTTTTTGTGTTGGACCAGACTGGATTTTATTCTCTGTTGATAAGCAATATTTAGCCAAATTCCAATATCAGTATGCTCTTATGTGATTTCCCTGCTTTCTAGACCCACTAAACTGAATGTTGTGAATGTTTACTTCTCTTATTCCTGCTCAGAGTTAAGCGATGAACTGCCTGCCTGGTATCAAGGTTTATAATAGCTTACACTGTTCTAATTTTTAAGAGGACTCTCCTGGAGTACACAATCTTTGGGTGCATATGGTAGAACCAGCAGGTGCTGTATGACAATGTGACAAAAGTTGCCATTGCATGAAACTTAGGATGATCCCAAATTTGGCTACACAATATGGCTTTTTGTGTTGGGATATTTCTAATAATTATTCACTACAACACCAGGAGAGATCTGTTAAAGGCTGCAGAATTAGTGGTAAAGTTGGTGACAGTCATCCTGTTTGCACAGTAGGAGAGTACTCTGCAAGCTGTGATCAACAGTGACACTGTCTTAGATGTCAACATTGAAGCAGTGACAGTCCTTGAGCACTATTTTTTTTTTATCTTAGCATGTGAGGTTTAGTAAAACTTCTTGGTTGGCCAAAAAAATTTTACCCGTCTAAACTTATTATTGGCACCTGCCTTCTGAATATATTTCACTTTTGAATTAGCAAAGCTCTGGTCACTTCGCTTATCTGTTAGGTTTAGCTTTGGAATACATTTCGGTTTCCCAGTTTGCTTCTTAGGTGAAAATGAGATTCAAAATGCAGAGTCATAAAATGCACTGCAGGAAATCTTTTTTTCCTTGGGCCGGTGGAAGTTGCTTATCTACAGGGAAAAACTTTCTGAGTGTGGAAATAGGTATATGTGTGTATATATGTCTTTGGCTCACGTGAAGTGGGATATTCTGTGCACTCATGTTGATTTTTCAATTCTCTAAGCTACTAAATGAAATGAGGTGTGAGGTTATCAACTGGTGTTACTCTGTGAGGACCATCACCATAAGTTGTCTGAGCCTCTCCCCAGACCCATGGAGATGTGTGTTGGATCAGTGCACTCTGTACAGATATCCCAGTGGCTGTTTTAAAAAAAAATTCCCTCCTCTCATTTTTTGTTCTCCACTGTTAATTTGGGGTCCAAATCTGAGCAAAAAATAAGTTCATTTAAACTGGTGCTTTTGATGAAGCCTTTTGAATCACTGTGGGATTAGATTTGGATGATTTTGTTGAATTAGTGACTACAAAAACATGTCAGCTGTCAATCCTGCTTTTTGCAAAAGATCCATGCATCAAAAGATTTCTTTTTCCTTTAAGTTAATGCTGTTTCAGAGCTTTATATCTCTTGTTATGACTAAGATTGAAAAATTAAAAGTATTCATTGCTATTAAAAGTACAATAGAAATTTTGTGTTACACAGTTCAGTATAGTTGACTGTTACTTGTTCATAGAAGTTATTAGATTTTCCCTTTCCTTATTCTGCATTTCTATTCTAAATTTTAACTTTTCTAGTGTTGTTATGTTGAGCCATGGAGATCTTATTTTAGAATAACTAAACTTGCCAGCAGGTTTCTCTAATTGCATATATTATTGATACCAGTATGTCCTTTTCACGACACACCTTTCTGTTTATTTAAGCATTGTGCCACACGAGTCATTGTATGTCATGGGACCCTAGATTCAGAGACTAGCACCCAATTCTCAGGGTGATGTAGTCCCAAAACTGCAAGTGTTGATCTTACTGATAATCTTACTGATTGTGCACCTTCTGTGTGTAGTCCTGGCTGCATGTGGAACGAATCCATTCACTGTGAATATCATGTTGAGTTTTCTCCTTATTTGCAGGAACGGTTTTTGCAACTTTCATAGCCTCAACTGGCCATGGTGATGTTTGGTTTTTTTTTTTCTTAATGTACTGTTTTTAGTTACCTCTCACCCAGGGCCACCTGAACAGAACATTAATATTACCATATTTGTGTTATGGCCTGTGGCCAAAATTTTAGTACAAGTTTTTGAACTTCTGCTTTGCTGGATTTACATATTCAAAGAGCCATTCAAAGAATTAATTTTCTGTCCTAAGCAACCGTTTTGTTCTCGTAAAGACAGTGAAGAGAATGCACTGTTAATTCATTCTTCCTGATGAAGTATCTTTTGATATATAGCTATTTCTCTTAGAATATTTAAATTTTTTTTTATTATTGTCTTCTTGTACTAACACTTCAGTACTGAAAACTAATATGCATACACACATGTGTAATGTGGTTTCAGTAAGATCTGAACAGCGAAAAGTTCCTGTTCAGTTGGGAAAATGATAATTTGTAGCCTTCTAGCATGGAATTCTCTTTGCTACCCAGTCACTGGTAGAGACAGAAAATGGGCAATGGGGCATGTGACAAAGGTACAAATAAACTTATATTACTCTATACTCTGCCAAGAGAAGTACTGCCATTGTGATTTACTTGTCCATCATCCACACATGTGTACTGGGTTTGCATGGCAAGCCTGGTATGGAAGGCAGCTACAGGCATGGCTTCTGTGAGAAGCTGCTGGGAGCTTCCCGCATGTCTGGCAGAGCCGATGCCAGCCAGCTCTAAGACAGATGTGCTGCTGGTCAAGGCTGAGCCCAGCAGCAATGGCGATGCCTCTGTGATAACATATTTAAAAAAGAAGAAAAAATATTGAGCACACATAATTATGTCCATAGGAGAGAGGAGTGAAAAAATATAAACATCTTGCAGACACCAAGGTCAGTGGAGAAGGAAGGGGAGGAGATGCTCCAGATGCCAGAGATGAAATTCCCCTTCAGCCCATGGGGCAGACCATGGTGAGGCGGCTGTGCCCCTGCGGCCCGTGGAGATCCATGGGTGTGCAGAGTTCCACCTGCAGCCCCTGGAGGAAAACCACACAGGAGCAGGGGGATGCCCAAAGGAGGCTGTGACCCTGTGGGAAGGTCACCCTGGAGCAGGCTCCTGGCAAGACCTATCGCTGGTCTTCAGCCAGGGTCAGCCCGCCCCATCCTTGCACCTCCAGGATTCTGCTTTCTGGATTCTGCTTCAGGATTCTGGTATTCTAAACCAGAGGAATGATTTTCACAGCCAGGAGCTGTGTTCATGCTCAGCTTAAGTTCATAATTGATTTTTTCCACCTTGATGGAGTTTAGTGAAGTCTTCCCAAATTTCTCTGTCTTAGCAAACAAAATAGTGTTGTGGAAGTTTGACGCTATTGGAAATTTTTAAATCCCTTTTCCATTACTGATATTTGCTGCAGGTGACTCTTTTTCATTTTTTAAGTTCTACAGCCTCTGAAGGTATTTATTATTTCTCTTACTGAGAATGGTAGCAAAGATCCCAGCTGGTATCCAGACTGCATTCCTGTTGGGAGTTGCCAGTGTCATGCAGCTACATGGAAAGACAGATATGATCTTATGATGCCCCAAAAGGTGTCTCCCAGAGTGATAGGGAAATTTTGATTTCTTTGCACAAGGCTCTTGGGAGACTTTAAATTGTAGTAGTGTGTATTTGTGTTTATGTATGTTTAAACAAGGTTAACTGAAATTAGTTAGAAATGTAAAGAAGGACTGCTGAAAGGCAGATGAGAAGGGTGTTGGAATTGTAGTGCAGGATAACAAAGCCTGAGTGTGAGCACGGTGCCTGCCCATAAATCCATCTGTAGGTACATCTAGGGAAAGACATAGCAGTATAAATGGCTCAGTCGTATTGACAGAAAACCAAATAGTTTAAAGTTGGCCATGGGTAATTTAGTCAAGAAACAATAAGTTTTGCCACATTTTGCTGAGGCAAACAAAATAAGAACAGAAATAATTTTGATATTGAGATCTCTAAAAATATGCAAGGGACTTTATTCCATAGTATTTGCCATAGCAGACAATAATTGGGAAAGTAATTACTTGTCCTATATTGCTGAGGTTAGTCTTGCCTGTCCAGTTTGGGAAATAAAGTCTTCTGATGTCTGTGGGCATTCTGTCGTTGCTGTGCAAGGTTAGATTGTTTACAATTGCATGTTTCTCCCCTATCCCCAACTCCATCTTCAGCAGGTTGTCCTCCACTCTTTGTGAGAAGGTTATCACTGGTTAATTTTTTTTTTTTTCCCTACAAAACATCCAGCTCTCCTATAGGATTTAGTTGATTTAGCTGGAGTCTTGTAGCCTTGTTTCAGCTTCCTTACACCATCAGCAGCAATCTGTGAGTGGTACCACTCCAAAACTCATATGTACCTTTACATTAATCATGAAATACATGCTCCCATGAAACTGTATCTTTAAAATTTGCCCCAGGCATTGTTCTTAATATTGTATGTGACCTGGCAGATAAAAATAAATGAGTTCTATTGCAATCTGAAACCTTCTTGGGAATTCATTTGTTTTCTTAGAAAAAAGCAAACCCATATGGCAGGGCAGAATTTACTTTTATAATTAAGTGGCACCAGTGAAGGATTACTCTCAGGGCATTAGCTCCTCAGTAAGCTCAAGGAAATGAGAGACTTCTTGTTTATCTTATTCTGATAAATTCTAATAAAATATTCAGGCAAAATATTTCTCTGTGTGTTTCTTGGTGGACTGATTTAGCATGTAATAAAATATTATAGTGATTTCTGTATTTTGAGATACCAGTAAGCATAAAGATTCATGGATTTCTCCAAGATCAACCTTGCCTTCTTTTTCTGTGTGAAAGTGCTTTGCCATATGTTTCTTTGGAAAGGTCAGTCTAAGGGGGAGAAGACCAGATTAGTGGAAGGATACAACAGTCTGTGAATTGCCCAGGCAAATTGTGCATTGCGTTTTTTTCCTCCTCATTTCCTGACAATGTGGTTAATGTGTAGCAGCTCTAGTTTTTATAAATCAAAAACTGCTAAAAGTGTTCCAGCCATTTTGGCAAAACAGGAGTTGACTAGAAGCATGTCCCAAACCCACTAGCTTAGGGCAATTTTTTTTCCTTTTTTTGTGACTAATGATATTTTTTTTCTTAGTGGTTTTATTCAAACCGTGCAAGAAGAGTTGTGTGTATTTTTAAAGGGAAAATGAAGTTATCCTCTTTTCCAAAGCTTCCTGTGCTTTACATTTTGAATAGGTAGCAGCCTGGATTGAATTCAATTCCTCAAATGTAGATTTTTTTTTTTTTTAAATTCGAGTCAGACTAGCTCAGCTATACTTTAAAATTATATAGTTACTATCAGAAATAGGTCTCAAAGCTATTCAACTTCCTTTTTAATTGGCTAATATACATTTAGACATATCTTACTTTTTTTTCTTCCATAGAGTATCCTAATAGTGGTGGCTTTCTCCTTATATTCTCCTGCAAGTTAATTAAACTTGCTTTTTAGGATTATAACTTGCTTTGAGGTGGCTTATTGCCTCAGTCACTCCTTATCTCACTGATGAACGACTGTAACACTATGCCTTTTCACTTAATTAGATGTGTGTTTGGGAACGTTAATTTGAACCATTACCACTACATGCCATAATAACAGAAAGGCAAATTAAAGGATTCATTAACGGTGGCTTAAGAATCTCTAATAAAAGGAATAAATAACTATACAGGTTTGCTTCTTGGTGTTGTCTGCTCCCAGCAGGAGAATCTGAGAGCTTCTTGTTAATGAGATGCTCTGAGGGCTACATATACAGAAAGAATATACAGGCACAGGGAATTGGTGCTGAATTCTTTGAACATCCATCTGGGTTTCACTGCTCATTTAACACTCAGCCCAGGGTAATCAATGCCTGTCCTTCCACTGATTGAACTGGGCTAATCTAATCTAATGTATGGTTTAATGGTAAATCTATTCCTGCTGCAGGAAGAGATAGGGCTTTTTCTCCCTACTGCTTCTCTTTCCTACCTTGCCAACAGGTTCCTGAATATTTTTAAAAGCTTCGCACCTCTCCTGCTCATGCCTGGTTCCACTCTGCAGTTTTCTTCTTCTTTGCACCAACTCTGGAAATAGTCTGGTTGCAGAGTGACACTGCTCAGTTCACTAGCTCCACAAAAGTCACTCCTTTTCTTGTACTGATTTAATGTCTTGACATTTTAATTAGTGTAGCTAACATGGTGCATCCAGGAGCCCTGGAGGTGACTCGGGGTAAGAACAACAAAGAAATGATAGGGATAAATGGAACTTCTTTGGCAGAGAATGTTGCTATTTCAGTATAAACCATCTTTAGAAGTTATATCAGAGGAGTGGTGTTCTGAAGGTATCTGTATTTAATTGAAGTGATGACGCAATGTATGCCCACTGCCTCTGGAGCTTTAGTGCCTTGCCTGAGTTACTTACAGCACCCTTGTGTGTTAACTGGAGAGGCTGCTGGGATGCTAAGTCGGGGTGTAGGTCTCAGTGCTCATTCCAAATGTACAGCCAGAAAATTTAACAGTGCAGGGATGCCTCGTCTGCACCTGACTGTCACCTCTTTGATGGGAGCAAGATTGTGTTTTATGTAGAGAATTGTGAACTTCATGTTGCATTGGTAGGAATCCTGCTTCTGAATTTTCTATGTACAGTGAGCTTTCACTGAGGGAAAGGGCTCTCTTGGAAACAAACTGCTTTACCAGAGCACTATCAGAGCATGATCACGGGAGTGAAATTCAAGGCTAGCCTTGAAAATTTGGGCCATTGATCTTAGATTTTCCTTCCTTTACTAAAGTAAAGGTACTAATGTGCCTTTAACATTAATGTGATCACATACACTATTTCTGATTCTTACGTCACTGCAGTTTATTTTCTTAATTAAAAAAAATTAAAAAAGAAAATACCCAAACTTTGGATACTTAGACTCTTTACCTTCTCCCCCTGACCTCTTTCCCATCCCTTCTCCAACAGCTCAAGCAGACTTTACGTGCCAAAGTTGATTACTGTAGTAAGGTACCACAAAAGGTTTTAACTGTCTAACATGTCTGATTTTAAACCCATTTCCATTATGGGTTTTTTCTTTTTTGAAGGAGATGTAACAGCCACATTTAAATTTAATTTCAAATTAATCTTGAAAAGAAACAGAAGATTAATATATTGAACAATTAAATAGTAACAAGATCACATAGAATTTGCATGGTTCTTAATGTGAGTGAATACTGTACAGTATATGCAATGACTGCCAAAATATAAAAGCTGGGGGCTTATACTTTGACATAGCAATAAAAGAAGTATTAAAGACTTGGTTAGCTGCAGTTCTGAAATACAGGATTAACAATTTGGTTGAGCTGATATTTCAGTATAAAGTTGTATCCAACAACAGCTTACTAAATAAATAGCTGAATAACCTCACAAACCCATCTGGACTAAAGCATAATATTTAGAAAAATCCTTGACCTGCATGCATCAGAGGCAGACAGGTGTCAAATATTGCAAGGCCATTGCCAGCAGGGGAACTTGAGGGCTGTGTGTGAAGAAGCCAGGACCAACAGAGGAAGATGTTAATGGAAGTTTGAGATGACATGGCATGACTTCAGGAGGAGAGTGACCTCCAGAACTGGAGCGGCACCTTTCTTCTTTTTCTGGAGAAGCCCGTGGCAAGAAATATGTAGAAGTGATGCCTGGCAGTTGATGAACACCTATTCAGGAGTGCTGTGCTCTACGATCTCCAGCATTGCTGAGGCTGTACGAGCCACAGGGAAACTAAGTAAGATTTACTAATCCAGAGGAGAAAGGATCAGAGAAGGAAATCAGATATTTCAGGACCCTTGAGTGGATTAATTTAATTTATAATGGGATTCTTTCCTAATTCACTCCCATAGTGTCAAGACATGCTCATTATCTTACTGGTCAGCTTATGATTACATCAGTCTTGCCTTTGCCATTTTGAATGTTAATAAAACATGGTTAGTCTTCATTCCTTCAATTAAAACTTGTAAGTTTAGAATTTTTAAAAAAAGAGCAACAGAAACAACAAAAATCACTTCTCTATAATTTTTAGGATGGATCAACATAACCTGCTAGTCTGAAAATATTTATCTCTGTGCATATGGTCTTTTCACATCTTTAGCATTTATCAGTAAGCCTCTCATTTCATTATTCTCAGTTGTTGAGGCTTCCATTTCACACACGATGAAGATAATATATTGCGTTTGACCATTCTGCTTTTTGTTATTGTAATTTGACCATTTTCATAAATGGTTCAACTAGATCACTTGGATTAGGTTTCTTCTATTTCCAATGTATCATCCTTGACTTTTTGAGATATTTTTCCTGTAGAATAATGTTTTAATCAAATAAATTTTCTACATAATAGTTTTATTTATATTGATTATCTCATTTTGTCCTATTTTTAACTTTTTTTTTTTTAATTTTCTTTCCACTTGCTGACTTTATTATACTGCAAAGCTAGAATTGGCTTTCTCCCAGGACTTTACCATCTTAATTGTGGAATTGTGAAATTTTGCTTAATATTTGACTCTTGCAGGGTTTATGCTTTTCATTTTCAGTCTCACTATTTTTTTCCCCCAGTGAATTAATTAAAATTTTCTTCTTGCATGTAAATTAGTTTCTTGAAAGAAGTGAACAGGAAGGAATATTTTGGTAGTTTATTTCCAGGAGACTTGGCAGCATGTTTGGCAGCATACCTTGAGTTTCTGAGTTTGCTGCAACCCCTGTTCAGTGATGCAGGCTTCCAATTGCAGATGCATGTGGGGGTTTAGGATGGCTTGTGGAGATTTTTTTGCTACTTTATGATATATATTTTGCCATCTTTCTTAAAAAAGCTTGATCCTGAATCCATGCTTTCATGAGCTGTATGTGCCATCTTAATGTTCTTCTAATTCATGTCTGTGTCTAATGCAGCAGTATTTATTGCTGTTCCATTCAGCTTTTATAGCTTGCAGTTTTACAAAGAAAAGAGTGCTGGATTTTACAACCATTACTAACATGATATACTTTTGAATCTCTATGTATTTTCAATTGTTTTTTAACTTGGACTTGTTTGGGAACACACAGAGGATTAGTTTCATACTTTTAGCTGTAGCCATACTGAATGTATTCACTGCAATAGATTGAAATACAGTGTTGTGAAGGAGGTGACTGGAGCATGCTTTTTGTGTGCTTTCATTCAGTTCCCACTGATACCAGCGGAAATCTTTGCCCTTGGGTTTGAGCAGGCTCTTGACTAACGGGTTTTAATTATCATAGTTGAGCTAGAAAAGTTGTTCAGTGCTGTGAGTGTTAAGCAAAATGCTTGTTGCCTGCTGGGTCTCTGAAGGAGTAAAGGATGCTGCTTTATCTCAGTGTTAGTTGTGTTTTCTTCTCATTAAGTGTCCTTCTGTTTGCAGATTTATGTAACATATTTGCTTTCCTCATTCATTAAGCACCAAATGGAAACAAATTTGCCAATTACCGCCAGTGTCACATCAGTTTAATTCCAGTGTGCAAAGTTGTACTTGTCTCGCTTATTGCCGCCACATTTGGAAAAGAGGCAGGGCTGTGTGCTAGGAGGTCATATCCATGCTTCAGAAATGTAATTTCATTTTTATTTCACATCCTTTGTTGCCTTCAAGGCATAAATGAACTGGAATAAAGCTGAACAGAGGTTGAAAAATGGCAGTCCAGGGCAGAATCTCAATAACACATTGAAAAACTGTTGTCACCTATCTTGTGAGGAACATAATGGCTCTGCACGTCTTGAAAATTGGCATTGACTTTTTCTTTGGACTTGCAGATTTATTAATACTACATTTCTTATGTGTTTTTTTTTTTAAATTGTCATGTTTATTTCTTTAATTTTCTTTTATTTTTTTTCCTCATATATGTGCTTTCTGAACAAGTTCTCCCATGATAGCGATACATGCCTTCGAATGTTAAACTGTTGAATTTGTACAGCTAAATGTAGTCCAGCAGGTTTTACTGAAGTGGGCACATCTGAGTAGGAATAGCTCTGATTGCTCTCTGAGTGCTAGTTTTCCACTTAGCCCAGCATTATTTATGTAGTCACCGTCAATCTTTGCTGTCCATTTGTCCAGTTTATGTTGCTAAGGTGTTTTTACTGTCTCTTGCACACTGCTTTTCTTATTCAATTTTCTTTCTGCTGGCTTTATAAAGCTGAAAATATTTTAATTGGTTATTGGCAGCCACAGGAAATTGAAAAATGTACACTAATTAGCTCTGTCTCTTGATCATTCACATGAATGTAGACCTTTTAGTCTCCCTAACACTTATAGGGTCAATTTTTCTAATTTCACGCTGAATATATTAATGCGTAGAAATGTTGTGCTCTACTGAATAGGATAAAAATCTCATTTTCTAGGAAGAAAATTACAAGAAAAATGTTGAGTGTCTGGTTTTCTTCAGCCTGACACTGTGTTTGTGCATTTATTAGCTTAGAATCTTTACAGAGTAGGACAATAGCTTACTTTTTAATAGGCTGTAATGATGTCAGAATGGAAGATGATAAAAAGACATTAATGACTTGATAATCTTTTCTAAAAAGGCTTCATCAGGCATAAATTTTCAGCAGATATCTGAAGATGAAGTGCACATAGTGATTGAAATGACACTGTTTTAAGTACTGACCTGAAAACTAAGTGTTAGACCCGACTGTCTGCTCACATATTCTGCAACAGAACTGCATTTATTTGTAGAGTGAGATGGGGCATTTATGTGCCATTCCTGTGAGTCTGATACCACTGAGTTGAGGAAGCAGTTTATACCTGCTGAGGATGCAGTTCAGTTTCTCTGGAAGAAAGAAAGTTGTTTTGCAAGTAGGTTTCTCTGATATCAGAGTGAAAGAAGGACAGTGATGGGTGATGGAAGTTTAAATGCACCAAGATGAGGAGCAGACCAAGTATTTATGCTCCCTGCTGAATAATTCTGGGCAAGACATTTTGCAGAAGTTAAGGTATTTTTTGTCCTTGCAGAGAGAGTGTAGAAGTGTTAGAAAGACTATAATGCATTGCTTCCTGTCCGTCCTAAAAGTCTTTCAAGTCCACTTGCATGTAATTTGTTGATGAAGCTTTGTGTACACGTTGTTCTGCAAAGTACTGTTTTCTCTGTTTATCTGTTCCAGGTCTCTTCATTACTCAAACCCAAGTATTTTAGTTATTTCTTTGTAGTGATTTATCTGTCTAATAATAAATATTTTGTCTTTATTTTACTTTGACATGAATTCTTGCCTTTAATAACCCGCCTCCTGCATTTTGAGTAACTCCCTTTGGCAATATTCCTAGGAAAGTTTTTTAAATTGTCATGTTTATTTCTTTAATTTTCTTTTATTAAGTAAAGCTACATTTAAGTAAAGCTACAATTTAAGTAGACCATATATGTACCAGAGTCAATAAATAAATACATATAGCTGTTTCCCAGCGTCCATAAATAAAGATACCCATGATAGTGGTTGTGTTTCTGAGTTAGACACAATTTGGTTTTGTTCTTTTCCCCTTCCCTGCTGTCTCATGTAAAAAAATTAATAGAGATGTAAAATACAGGTCCTGATCATCTCTTTCCATTAACAACAATATCTCATACCTCTTTGGGAAAAATTAGAATCATCATCTCAAAAAATGTGGCCTAATTTTGATTTTCATTACACTTCTGTCAGTTACATGGATGTAATATTGTAGATAAGTCATTAATGTTGCAAATATTTAAAGTTTAAATTTACTTATCTCTCTGTCATTTGGGATTTTTTTGTTACTTGAATTTTTACAAATCTTATAAATTGATGTTAAAGATTTGTTATTAATAAATTGTTTGAAGTAATTTATTTTATTATTTTTAAAACTCTTTTTATTTTAATTGCTAAAACATAATCACTCTGTAGCAGCATTGGAAAACCAGAATTGCATTAAAGAAGGTAAAAATTAGAAGAGGACTGAAGAGTATTATTTCTGTGAAGATGCAGTGAAAAAAAAGAATAATGAAAAGAAGAAAAAGAGGTGTGATAAGAACTAAGAAAGAAAGAAAACAATGGTGCAGGAGGAACGTGTCTTCCTTGCAGTTTGCCTGAATTCCTCCCAAGTTTTGTAGGTGCAGTGATGCTGCTGTAGAGAAAATGTGGAGTGAGAAATATTTTTGCAATAAATGCACAGGCTTTTGAAAACTGTGCATGGTTGGTTTGTGTGTAGCTCCTGCTGCCTGTGGGAAAAAATTCTCAGGTTTCAAAGAAATTACACCATGTATAGCAAGACTTTGCTCAACATTGTGAAACATCCGTGGCTTGTACAGCTTGGCCATCATACTGGGATCCTTTGCTTCAAACTTTACGTATATATGGCTGATCTAATTGCATAAGGCTCTCATCTTTGTGGGGAGAAATGTAGAGCTTTAATCTGCCTGTCCGCTTATTCTGATGTGAGCAGCTAACACTGGTGACATGAATCTGCCAAAGCACTGAGTGTTTCTTCCCATTGATTCTGAAGGAAGACTGGAGCAGTGAATCAGATGTACATGCATGAAGTATAAATATCTACTTTATTTATGTTCAACTAGTCCTTCAAACTGAAAATCTGTTTTAGAAATTAGCTTAGCCCTTAGCCCAAAGGGCTGTATGTTGACAGTCTCTGAAAAAATTTGAAGTCCTGAGTACCTGTCACTTTTAAATTTTTTTCTGCTTTTGCTGTCATTAATTATGTTTTTATTTAAACAGTGGTAACATTTGGGTTTTTTACTCAAACATTAATAACAATTCATTTTTATCTACTATTTTTTTAACCCCAGAAACTACCTCTTCAGATTGAAGCTTGAGGATCTCTCTCTAATACAGGTATGTTTTATTTCTGTTTCCTTAGCTCCTCATTATGATGTAGGAAACCAGATGTTTAGAGCAGATAATAAAGATATTCATAAGCTTTATAGCTATACATAAATATGCATCTGTTTTTGTCCTTTTTCTGGCCCGTTATTATGTAAGTCATATTATCCATTTTAATTCCAGATTGGCCTTTGTCCCAGGCCATACGTATCTGGTGTTGCCTTACTCTGCTGTGATGTCATTAGAGTGCATTTTCATAGTCTTCATTATTGCAATTTAAAATTAACTACCTTTAGATTCTGTGTTGTTCCTGTTAATTCATGAAGTAACACTAAACAGTTGAATACAGAAAAGTAAAATGTATTTAGATAAGATTGTTCTTGTGATTTGGGAAAAAACCTGTGTATGCTTTAATCAGGTTTGCAGACTTTATTTGCCTTCCTGCACTACTAGAAACGATATGATGTTAGCTTATATTTAATAAAAATTGCAATATTAGTAAATATTTAATTTTATTGCTGGTGTTTAAGGCTGAGCCACTTTTAATATACAGAATTTGGGCTGTCTGCTTTCATCTTCTCTGCCATATTCAATATCCTGGCAAATAATCCAAGTCCTAAAGATTCTTGTAGAGAGGCTGTGCTCAGAGGTCTCTGATGATGCTGGTGGAGTTTATTCTGCTAATTCATAGATTGAAGTTCATGACTCTCCTCTGGTAGGACACGTATCAGTAGGCTGAGTTCACTAATGAGGGAGAAATGTGTAGATTACAGAGGTTTGTAATTGTGCTGACTGATTCAACCAGACACCCTCGACCACCAATGAGCAAAAAAATACAAAATAAGCACAGAAATCCTGCTGTTGATGTTATAGTAGCTTACTGAGTTTCAGTCTTACGCATGTTAAGAAGCCTTTTAAACGTCTTCTCAAGTTAGTTTTTGGTAGAGTTTCTTCTTCCGTCTTCTGTGTTTTAGCCCCACTGGTTTGCCTCTTTATCTTCTAACATTCTCTCACATTTAGAGAATTTGTGTTTATAAATAAAAAGTGTTCTTTTCATTCTTCTTTCACCAGCATATCTTTACTATCCCTACAACACCTAGTATTCAATTTTTTCCTCCTTTTTTTCAAGCCTACCATTATGGCTCTGTCATATTTGCTCTTCACAGATCTTTTCTTCCTCTTCTTTCCTTCTACTTTCCTTACAGTGCTGTTAGAGTGTCCTAGGACAGCCATTATCCAAAAGATTTGTTTCCTTGGATGTGCCAGTTTTGGCATCTCCAAATCATCTGTGAGGTGACTGAAGCCTTTGTTTTAATTTGTAAGGTGAATTGTTTAGGATTCCCAAACTAGCTAAACAACACATTCAGATCTTGTCTTGTAATCTGGTATTATGGTTGAAAGAGACAGGAACAAAAGTGGGAAGCAAAGCAAAAGCTGTGTGAAATTCTTGCAAAGCAGAATGATGGAATTTCGGGGGAGAAATAAAGCATGCTGTGGTTTACCTCATTGATACTATTTATGTTAGTTAGTATTTGGTTGCCAAGGGACTGAGCACTTTGACATTACATGTATGGATAGAAGAAATTTTCTTTTAGCATTTCTTTTTCTTCACACAGTTTTTGTCATAGTAATAATGTATAAAAATCTTGTTTAATTCTTCTACTTATGTTGCTTGCTTTGATTTTTTTTTTTTTTTAATGAACCACCTTTTGTAAAAACACGCAGATGTTTCACAAGCTAATAAATAATGTGTTCAGATCTGGAAGAAAAGGCACACAGTGAAGTGCTAGCTATGAGAAGCTTTCAGCGTAGCTCAATAACATGACAAAAAGGCTAGAAACAAGACAATCTATATACCTGTTGTTTAATTATCTTAGAAAATGACTCAAGCTCTTGTTTTTCTATTGTGTGTGAGAAGTAGGAGAAAAATTACTGACTTTTTCTCCTTCACAGTAAATACTTCCAGCATGGAAGCAAATTGGAACAATTTGCATCCTCCTTTTCTAAGTTTTCAATTAGACTTTTATAACTGTTTGCTTCTTTTGCATTGACACTTTGATTTTTTTTTTTTTTTAATAAGTGATTCATCGGTTGAATCTCTCTTATTATACTTTTCTCTCTGGAAAATGAAGGGAATGCCTCAAACCAATTTTTGACTATTGACGCACTTCAGTTCTTTTGTCTAAGCTCGTTTCCTCATCTTTCATGCCTAAGTGTCTGTTGGACTCCATTAGTTTGTGCACACACTGCCACTGGGAAGACAATAGGTTTCATGTTACATGTAACAAATGCAACGGTAATAATCTCGTATTTACAGCAAAAGCATATTTGGAAATAGTTTGTTTACAAATTTCTACGTAATTTTGGAAATATAGACATTTTATAAATAAAGTGTTCTGTGGGAGTGTTGTCAGACATTACAAGATTGCCAGATATTGTTCTGTAATAGGAAAACTTTTTAAAAAAGAATAATTAAAATAATTACTCCTTATTTGCAATGTGTATTTTATTTGTATGTTTTATGTGTATGTCCTATATTTTATAAGTGTATGCCTGAAAAATAGTTTGGAAACACTAGATAATCTTCCTTTAAAAAAAAAAAAAAGGAAAAAAATCCCCAACTAAAACCAGACATGCATTTTAAATGCAAACTATCACAAAAGAAATGCAGAACATGTATTAAAAGGGTACTGTTTCCACCAGTTTAGGGGAAGTTAATCCCTTGTAAAAGTGGGGTTAGAGTGCTTCCAGAGTGCATCAGACAGGATGTGCGTTTAAACATGAACTGGGGCTGTGCACTGAGACATCATCGCCCATTGTGGGTACATCAAAGTTGTCATCCCACATGTCATGGTTCTGTGCTCTGTACTTTATAGGAAGAGCATGTTGTTTGAATAAGCAAGTTTCATATGATAATATCTTTAGCAAACCAGTATTTGATGTGTCTCAGCAATTTTCTTTGTGTAGAGGAATAAAGAAGAATACAGCAAGTGAAAGCCTTTTAAGCTCTTGATGGAGAAGCCTGAGAGTCAAATTGTTCAAAGCTGACTGTTGGAACAATGCATGCATAATGATTATGGATTAGGGAAGAAGCACTCATTGGGCTGTGGTTGTAGAAGGGCAAATATTTTATCACTCTCTCTACAGCAGTAGTAGGCTCACAGAAAGAGAAGGCCTGACTCTGCATGGATTTGTTTTGTGAGCTTTGCTTTGTTATTGCTCACCTCAAGTTACAGTAGAATGACCCATAAAAGCATTGGTCTAGATGAAAGCTGGATTTCCTGAAAACTCTGTTGTATTTCTTAAAATATAAAAGCAGCAATTTAAATAGTAGCTTTAAAATAAATAAATTTATTTTCAGAAATGTACTTAAAAAAGCATTATATGGAGCAAAGGTCAGCATTAATAGTGAGGCTTTGACATTATGTGGTGGATGGCTGTCACAAGTGTCTGTTCTCACCTTTTCTTTTTTCTAAATTTTTTTAAAAGAGAGCTTCTAAATTTAAGCATGTATTTGTGTCTACCTACATGACAAGTTTGCTGATGTGTCTGTAAAGAGTGAAAAGCCAATACATGTTGGCTTATAAAAGTCTTTATGCCGCTGTTGCCATAAACAATATGCCAGCCTGCATAATCTTTTCACAAACATCGTAGAGTTTGTGCATCTTTTCTTCTTCCGTAAGGTGAACTTCTTTATAAACTCAGGTTGTCAAGTTTATACACAGGGCACATGCTTCAGTTTGCCTTTCTCATCTAAATGTTCCTTCTATGAAGTCTATTCGCAGTTTGAGATGACCAGAATGTTGAATATGAACCTATTTCACCTGCTTCTGTGTTTACATATTTCTCCACAGGTTTTATTCTCGTCCAGAACCTGCACATCTTTCAGTTAAAAAAACACATGCTTCAAAGTCCATTTCTAAAGGCAATTTTAGCCCATAGTTTACTACAAAATTCAAATTAAATTTTTTATGCAGGCTAAGAAGATCATAGTTTTATTTTTATATGCTATTCGACTTTAAATTCTGGAATCTTGAGGATTTTGGTTTATAGATGTGTTTGTGTTTATGTGTGCACATGTGTTAACAAGGCATTCAGGGAATTAAAGGCAATATTGAAACTATGAATTTTCTGGAAAAGGAGCTACTTTGGAGTACAGTTAAAAGTATTTCTGAAGCCAGAGCTAGTCCTTTGAGGCAGATGTAGATGGACTTGGTGGCTAGTGTATTCCAGTTCTTTTTCTGTGTTCCCATGAATATATTTGTTATTTCCAGTGATGTTTTCTGCTTGCCTGACAGTAGTTCCTGACCAAACTTACAAGTTTAGGGAAGCCAGAAAAGGATGAATTCAGCTAGCAGTGCATAATTTCACATATCTAGTCTTTACCCAAATGACCTCTTTCACATGCAGCTGAAACCTAGATAAAACATGTTAGATCACACAAATCCTGATATTCCCTTTATAAAATATTTGTGCAGAAATCAGTTACCAGCAGACAGTGCTTCATTTCTGCTGAAAAAATTTTGGTATTGAAACAGCTGGTGCTCGTAGATGCGCCTAGGTATTAATGAGAGGATGGATACTGTTTGAAAACAATTTAGATCATATTTGGCCAAGTACTGATTCACTCTGCATTCTGAATTTTTTTTTGATGTGTGGGACTTTTCCTCTTCAGAGGTGTAGTTACATCTATCAGCTAATTGTTTGAAGGTTTTTTCTTCTGTGTGATGTTCTAGGTTCGTAAGCAGACCCCTGCTAAAAAACTATGTAGAGGGTATGTGAGGCAGCCAATTGGATGTGTGACTCCTCTTCTGCTCATTTCTGCTTGTTATTCATTTACACTTGGCTTCTACAAAATTGGAAGGTGTTAGTCTCCAGAATTTGTAATTTCCTTCAGTACGGTTGAAATTTGTTATGTAAATTTAAAAGGAGTCTCACTGAAGAAAAAGAATGCTGGCAAATTGGCAGAGCTTTGCTGCTGCTTTGGCTTATCTGTATGTGTTAGTATTTTCAGAGATGGAGGAAAAGAGTAGAAAAAGAAACCCAGGCAGAGATGTAATTTTTCATTTATTTGCTGTATCTGCCATTGTTTTGTGCCAGTACTAAAATAAGTGTGCAAGTGTATTTCTAGACAAATGAGTCCATTTATCCAAGAATCTCAGCTTTTTAAATTATCTGTTTGTTGGTTTTTTTTTTCTTACCTCTCCTTGTTAGGCTGTATTTCTTGTATGTTTACTGTAATTTTCTGTTCTGTTTTCACAGTAAAGAAGTGAAATAGGTACTAAAACTTTTTCCCTTGCACTGGAATAAAGCTCATGTTTTCTTTAGATATCAAACATTGGTGGGTTTTGGGTTGGTTTTTTTTTTTTTTTAAGATAAACAGGAAGCCTTCATCATGGGGCTATATGAGTGCATTTGTTCTCACAGCAAATAGAGATGATATCACGAAGTATGCATGTACATTTTGCAGGACATGCTCCTGAAAGAGCTGATTTGGATTTTCAAGTGGTATAATTTCACCCTTTCTGTTATTTTTCCCTGGTATTATGTAATGCTAGTCAGCCACAGTGCATTACATGCACAAAAGGTAATTGTGGAAATGTCTTTTCCTAAGAAGGTGACACTCATCCATGTTTTCACTAAAATGATAAATCGTAACAGTTGCACAAGAGTAATCCCCAAGTAGAATCTGTTTGAAAATAGATCAAATTCCTGCTTTCCAAATCTCTGGACTACATAGGAGTAGTATAGCAGCATCCTCTGACAGCAGGGTGATACCTATGGAGGGACACAGACTCTCTTTGACAATCAGCCTCTTTCAGTATAGCCTCTATGCTGAGAAAGTTCAGAAATGTTGGGAAACCATAGAAAATGAGAGCAGAATAACTAATATAGAGACTGAAAGCAGGTTGTCTTAATTCTTATATTGTCTTGCCCAGGTGGAGAGTTTGGCAGAAGCAGTTGCTGATGGAGAGTTTCAGCTCTTTGGCAACTGGATGGTGTGGTGCTGAGCAATTTAGAAAATAAATGGAATATGCAGTATGCTCTGGGAGAGTTTACATCTGCAATACAGTGTCTGCAAACATCTTTATCAACTTTTGCTTACAGACCCTGCTATGGAATTTCATTGTGTGCTCTGGCCTGTAACAACTAATTAGAGTTCCAACCACACTTTGTATACCATGCATATCCAAAGAGCTAGCTTAAAGACACATTTTCTCAGCCACAGGGGCAATTGTGTTTTCAAGTGCTGCAGAGACCTGTTCAACAGTTCTGCAAGGTTAGGTGGGATAGGGCATAGATGGATCAGCAAAGTTAGGTGGGATAGGGCATAGATGCTTTTGGGTAATGATGCATAGAGGAGATGAGTTCATCTTACCCCTGTATGTTAGTGGTCATCAGTACCTGGCATAAGGACATTGTTTGGTCTGTAATGTCCCCTGCAACTGGTGGTTAAAATTAAAAAAAAGCAAAAACACTATCAAATTAAGAAGACCAACATTTAAACCTTGAGTAGTAGAAAAATGATGGAGTAGCCTCATGTTCCCTCACCTCATGGTAGAAAAATTTAAGATACACCCAGAGCTCTAAGGAGCCCTTGACACAGTGATTTAAAGGATGCACCCAACTGCTGAGCTATGGGAAAAACACTAGGCAAAAAGTTCTGTTCCTTTCATTCCTAGGGAATGGGTGTAAAAATTGTCAAGGTTAGGAGACTACTTTTTGCTACTGCAATTAAGGAAAACTCCAGATTTTTAAACTTTTAAGGAAACAAAGCAGCCATGCTGAGGCTGAGACACATGGAACACGTATTGCTAAAACCTAAGTAGGAGGAAATATTTGAGGAACTTGCAACAAGAACATTAGTTGGTGAGGACTCCATGCAGGAATGTGAAGGGGGAGGGTCCTACCCTCCTAAATGGCTCAGGGCACAAAGAGAGGGTTGCTTCCAGTATGTTCCTTGCCTGGTCAACACTACTAAACCAGTTTATGGGGTGGATTTTTGCTCCTAAATCTTTGAGAGAGACACTGCTTAGTCATAGCATGGAAAAGCTAGTCCTCTTCGGAATTGAGAATAGAGGACTAAAGTTGTTTTACTCTGATAGGCTTATCCACAGTTTGGGATACTTTTTGCCTTCATTTCAGCTGTCACTTTTCTGGTGCCTTTTCCTGTCCCTGTTCTCAGATTTTTTCTGTTTTGGCATGCATTGTTTTACCCATCCCAGATGGTACCTCAATGTGATGCTTCTGCTGTCAAGTCTGGGAGTGATAAATCATGTCAAACTATGGAAATCAATTAATTTATTAAAACTGAAAGCTAAATGTCCTGTGAAATATCTGGGTTTAGACACATATATGAGATTTTTGTATTAAATTTTTGGTTTAGCTCTTATGATGGATTTATTTGAAGGCCGGCAAATCTAGACCCCCACAGACCACAAGCAATTCCCAAATGCTCACTAGAACAAATTGCCCTCTAAAGGACATAATCTTACCTGTGAGGAAAATAAAAGAAATAATTTTGCAGTTTATGATGTCAGTATTTTACTTAAATAAATGTTTTCAGTTTGCCTGCCTTCAAATCACAGTATTTTTATGTGTTTATCCTAAAAATGGAACCTGGAGTATGACCTTAGGTATTTAGGCTCTCTGTCTGGTGGATGGGGATGGCTCTGCACCCAAGCATGGGATCCACAGATGTGTGAATTCTGAAGTTTCTAATCCCCCTGAGGAAAAATGCTGAGTTCCCAGGGAAGACTAAATTAATAAATGCCATCTCTTTTTTTTTTTAACATCTCTATTGAATTTGACAATAAGATTTTTTTCCTGCATTGCCTATATACAGCAGACTTCTGTTGTGAGTAAATTGTATGTCAAATGTGTGTTAAGCTCTTTCTATAATGGTTTCTAAACTCACTACCAGTATGAACTTGAAGACTGTGGAACCACTATTGTGCATTCTTAAGCAAGGCTGAATTGAATATGGGCAGGTCTGTTATAGAGTTAAACTAATTATAGGTTTATTTGATGTATGTTTGCTTTTTTCCCTTTTTTATTTTTTTCCCCTGATTTTAATACTATCTTCTTCAGTCAGTACTTCTGAATTTTACATGTTTACTCTAGTACATGGGAAAACTATTTATTTACCTCATCAAATCAGTGGTGTGATGTTGGTTGGTATACGGATTTTACAAACAAATGCTCAAAATACCGAAGGAAAAGAACAGATCCTTGCAAAGTAATGGAAAATGAGAAATTACAGGGTCTGTATTTGGGCCTGTTCATATATATTGAGATATTTATAGTTATTTAGATTGCTGTAAATATAAAACCGTATAGTTCAAAGAAAACAAATTAATAAAAAAGGAGTTTTACTAGAGGCTAATATTTATACCTACAGTTATATCTATATTCAATTTTGAAAATTACCTCCTTGATGAAAACCTACAGGTCTTTTTCCCAGGGTATAGCTTCCATTGTATTAATCAGAAATAGTCAGCCACAAAATTGTTTATGTTTTGGTTTAGGTTTTAAACTGTCTGATTTGGTTAGGTTTATTAAAAATGAAATGAAAGACATGAGAAAATCTCAGAATTTCATATTTATGTGTGTACCCAGGAGAAAGCAACTTTGTGGAAATCAGTTCTAGGAGAAACTAGTAACTGGGTCAGAAGCAAAGCAAATTTCTGTTAATTATTAGTTAAATAATAACTTCATTGTGGCATTGGCCATGCATATGGGCTATGTGATTCAATTTCTTAATACTTTATTTTCTAAATGAAACCTAAGGTGAGCGTGAGTTTTCAGAATTTTGAAATCACCTTGGAGATAATTTGATTAATTTGTAAATATTTCTGGAGGTGGGATGGCTATGAAGTTGAATCTTTTCCACTGTTTTGGAAAAAAAAATACAGTTTTATGCTGTTAGATTTTTATGACTTTCTGAGCCTTTAAATTGAGCATTTTAAATTACATACAGTGCCTGGTATGTGTACGTGACATTGTTTTCTGTTAATTGCATTTAAATATGAATGACAGAATGAATTCATTCTGAAGCCACACTGAGTGGAAAAAGTAGTAGCTGCCCAGTGTTTTTACATACCCTTGTTTTTAGGGTAGCTGTGGGAATTCTGCTTTTAAGGGTAATCACTCATAGGCTCCATGTCTTTGCCTTGATATTTTGGCAATTCTGGGAGTGATTCTATGCCTCCTCCAACTCATCTCAGGGACCTGAAATGATGAAAGGTCAAACTGTCCCGAACGTTTTCCCCCACCTTTCCTCCGCATATTTACAAGATAAATATGATATCTAGCAAAAGGAGAGGCTTTGGGGGAAGTGGAACTGTGGAGGCTCATCTGCATGAATGTTCAGACTTTTGCATGTATTCTACTTTCCATTGATGAGATGAAACCTTTTTTAGTGAAACTCTTTCTGACTCCTAGGTGAATGGTTATTTTTGTTACTCATTAGAATTACGCATACTGTTTTTTTCTGAATACCTGGACAGTAAAAAATATCTGAATTGTTTTATACTGTCAAAACCATTTGCAGTGGCCTTTTTCTTACTTTAATTAGGCTAAGATTTATTAATGAAGCTCTTGTAATATGTCAGGACAGGTCTGAAGAAACAATAATTCTTTATGTTCATAGAAGATCAAAAATATGCCATCGTATATTTATGAAGACTGCTCTAGGCATGATTCCACAGTCTTTTCTCACACGTCTCAGTGGTGTTACTTATAGAATATTGTGCTATTCAGCATGAGAAAATAAAGCTGAATGAGTTGTACTTGACAAAACTCTGCATATGCATTGACAAATTAAATCTGAGTGGAGAATTTCACATGCTAATGTATAGGTAGACAAAATTCTTCATAAGCTGACTTTTTTTTCTTTTTCTTGACATAAAATGTTCCATACTGAAAACAGCAAGGGGATCAGGAGACCTGCATGGATACACAATGAGTTTCCAACTAAGAGCAAGCAAAAACAAAAAAAGGATACTAGTGGTGGAAGCAGGGACAAGTGGTCAGGGAGGAATATAGAAACCCCTGTCCAAGCAGGCTGGGGTGGGATGAGGAAATCCAACTCACATGCAGTTGAATTCCATGCGGGACAAGAAGAGCAACAAGAACTTTATTTTAAAAGAAACAAATAAGAATCAGCTGCTGTCGTGTTTCTCTTCAAGTTGTATTCAGATAATTATACTCTAGCTATCCCATAAAAGAGGCTGAGAGGTAAATTTGAAACTTGGGAACTGGTGCATGGAAAATCATGTCCAAATAATCTACAAAAGCAGGCTTGTTGCATAAACCAAGGCTATGATTTCACTAAAATTTGTAGTTTCATTGATTTTTCTGCTACATGCCCAGCTATGACACACAAAAGGGAGAATTGCTTTCATTTTCAATTGTAGAGGTAGAAAAAAGTCAAGTCATTCTTATTTCTATAAAATTACATTTAAAAGGTAAGAAGTTATTCATTGCACAATTGCACTTTAATGTAGATGACTTTAAAATAAGGGAATAAAGTAAGTTAAATGTATTGTTTGTTTGTATTTGTGAAGAATAAGTAGTATTTGCCAGATTTTTTCAGAACAGCAGGTGTATGGGCAATGCAGAACATAACAGAAAGGATCGGGGAGTCCTTGCTGGGAGAACCAGCCATGCATAAACTCCCTGCTGATTCTAAGCAGCCAGTTGAAGAAAAAGTGTCAGGAAACTGGAGGTAGCCTCTAAAAAAAATGCACAGATTGAATCTGGTTTGTGTTGCAAATCAGAGCCAAATAGATGAAAGAGCTTTAGTCAGTGTAGCCCAGAAAATGGAGTCCTGGACGATAAAATCTGAGGAGAAAAGAGGATTAAAACCAGCAATTTCTTCAAGAAGAACATCTGGTCTGGCTGAATACACTGCACGAAAAGCAGCCCTTTTTAAAATGACCACAAAATGGTCACAAGTCTAGAGTATCTCTGGAAGGCAGCCAACAAAAAAAACTCAAGAGAAAAAAAGCCTCCCTGATCACCATGCCAGAGGAGACTCATAGGGTTCTGGAGCAAGTTGGAGGCAGTGCAAATGTATGATGAGCAGGTTGAAGGAGGAAGGCCAGCGCGGTTTACCAGACTGATGATTTTCAGCCAGCATTTTCAGATCAGGTGATTGAGACTCTCCAGATGCACATCTCTGTGGAGATCTGCAAATGGCTTTGTGGATCCTGGGTGTAGTCATTCAAGTTTCTTGGCTGAAAGTCTGGTTCAGGTCTGCTAAGACTTGAACAAGGCCCAGGGACTCTCTGAAGTTATTCAAACTCCTAAATCTGCAGTGCCGGCAGCATGTTGGTACTGTGCATCTGGGATCACACAGCCCAACACAGCCCCTCTGCTGCCTGTATCTGGCCTGTTAAATGATACAAGAATTTATTGCCAAATGTAGGAAAGGGAAAACTGCAACAAAGAACACCTAAATCAAGTGATTCCTAAATGGCTCCTTCTGCAGGAAAACAATTGTTAATTTTCTTATGTATAATGGACTTAGTACAGCTGATAAGCCTATATAGTCTTCTTATGAAGGGCGAGGTGAAGAACACAAATACCAAACTCCATTTTTAGAAGTGTTAAATCTATCTGAATTGAAACCTATTTTTGGGCCACCACAGCCCCAACCCAAAATATAACTAGAAAAAAATTAGGATAATTTAATTGGAGGACTGTACTTATCAGTCAATCTCATTCTCAAAAATTCCCTTGATTCTGAGATAAAAAAGGATGGAGATCATTTAGGAAGATAATAAAAACTTGCTTGGACACAATCCTGGTGAACTTGATTTAGCAGGGAAGGTGGACTAGGTGATCACCAGAGTCCCTTCCAACCCTACCAATCACTCAATCTTAAGAGATGTCAATGGAAAACATATAATGGATTGGAATAACAGAAGAGATTGACTACATTTCTCTCTCATTCAGAGAAACTTTTTCATATTACTAATAAACATCTTGGATTTTCTGTGTGAAGTAGAAAATCTCAAAGAGGCAATTGAGAGCTGGAAAGTGAAATAGAATTAATAGTCCAACATTTAGCATACTGCTTTTGAGCGTAAGAGATTGACTCCTGTCTTTATTTGTCATCCAATTCACAGCATAGATTTGTATCTCTCTCTTCTGCAGCCTGAGTTTCCTAAACAGTAGGACTCAGAAGACACTTTGTTTTTTTCTTATTTTACAGCTATTTAATTTAAGCTCTGAGAAGCTTTTTTAGTAAATTTGTAATGAAACTTGAAAAAGTTTTTGGGAATGGTTCAAACCTTTCCATAGGCATCATTCTTACTATTGTTGGAAAAATCCTGCCCAGCTTTAATGTATCTGTGTATTACAGGCTTATGGCTTTGAGAGAGAGGAAGCCCGTAGGACTTCTCAAATGTGTCTGTGGCATGTTTCTGGGCCCATGGAGAGATGTTCTGTTAGAGCTGGCTAGTGCTGGTTTTGCTGACATTCATGTGGTGTAGCAGAATTTTTGAAACTCTTCAGGTGTCTCATTTTGAATCATGGATAGATGAATGAGTGGTTGGATTTGGACAGTGCTGCTCTGCTACCCTTACGGCACAGCGTAGACCTTGCTGGAAGTGCTGTAGTGGCTGTGCGTGTGTGTAGCATACTGGAGGTGCATTATTCTGGCTAGCACATGGATTGATGGCAGCATTAGCTGTAGGAGCATGGTCTTGTAGGCAGGCTGTGCACCAGACTTCCTAATATCGTGGGACTGGAGCAGCAGATGTTTATGTTAATTGAGGTGCGTTGAGACATCCTTTACGTGTCTGTGGTTTAGACATTGCTTTAAAATGCCTGTTGAACAGACAGTGTAATTGCTGTGTGGAAGGTTATAAATACTGATGTTACTGATTCTGATATTAATGCACTCTTACAATAGCAATAAGAATATTGGTTGAGCCCCTTTTCTTACTGGAATTTGTTTTCCCTCCTGTTTTGTTTTCAGAAGAGGAGCATAAAAGCAAATTCTGCAGCAGTCTTCAGAGCAGTCAGACCATATTTGGTATAAGTCACATCAAAAAAGGGTTGTCCAAGTCTATGTTTTCTTCTCTTGAAAGTGAATAGACTGTACCAAGTACCTACAGCAATTTTTAGAGGAGTGGAACAACTTCCTTTGTATTGTCACCTGCTTGATTAGTAGAGATGTCTGTAATGTGCTTGAGACCATGAAGAATGTTTAATTCTTCTGGACAGTGGAAAGCAAGGTCCTCGCAGGGAGAATGTTTGGTTTCTCATATCAGTTCTGCTGCAGTTGCTGTCATGAAGGCTAGGAGAGTTGGACTGAAAAAGTAAGCTGCTTCTTGGAGAAATGACCAGGAGAGTGGCAATGTGTCCCTTTTGTCACCTGAGTATGCATTATGCAGTGCAACCTCTCTGAAAAACTCTTGTAAAGAAAAGAAAACAGAAATGCCACCCTTACAGACTATCCAGGATATATTCTTTATAAACTGATTAATGCTGGGAGTAGGTGTCTGCTTTTAAAAGCATAGCTACTTATGTCTTGATATGCTTTAGTATCTACCTGATAATGACAAGAAAGGACAAGAAATTTTTCCAGCACTTTATTCTTTCAAGAGGCTCTTAGCATTATTTTGCAGGACCTAAGGATCAATACTCTAGAAACTTTTCAGCTGTTCCCATGGATAGTGATTACCTTTTAGAAAAGAAGTCGTATAACATTGTTCATATGGATGCATCCTCCTCATATAAGTCAGTGGCAAGCCTAAGTGTTTCCTGTTTCTACAAATTTTGTCTATTGTAAGTCATTACTTTTTCCAGGTGCAAAGTATGAATCCTCTAATGCCATTTCTGGAATCCTTATCACTCTTGCTTGTACAGGCCTTTTGGTATCATGGTCAACTTTAGTGTAGTCTTATACAAGGAATTCTAGCAATATTTCTTTCTTGACTTCACAAACTTGATAATGATAAAGATTATGGTGATGACAATGATAATGATTACTATTAGTTAAAAAAAAACCCTAAAAATATACAACAGTCTCTCTTCTTAATTCTTGGCTTCCATGTGTTCCTGTGTTATAAGACTGAGCTATTAATCTAGGTCTAGTTTTGCCATTTTAAATTCTGAGACCATAGACAGGACTTCGGTGAAGCACAGAGGACATTTTTTTCTGGACTTTGAAAACCAGTAGAGGTCTCAGAAACTTAACTCTTAAACAGACAAGGGAAAATGTAATACTGAGAAGATGATAATCTTACTTGCTGTACTGGCTCTAGATGAGACTCTGTCATAAGATTTATTTTTTGACTAACTGAGAGCCATATTGTTATGAACAGATGTCATATTATGCAGCAGACCAGAGCAGCAAGTGTATTTTAAACACAAAAGAGAAAAGCTTTTAAAAACATTGAGGAAGAGGAGAGCAAACAGTTTGCACTAAAAGTAGGTGGCCAGAAACTACTATGAAAATACTGTGTCAAATGTGAGCTGGATTGTAGTTTTTTACCAAATTAGTTGTGTTAAAAACAAGTTGTGAAAATAAGATGCTGCTTTGTGTACAGAGCTTTTCAACATGCACATTTAAAAACCCTTATTGGCATTAATTAATGAGAAACAGTGTAGTGTCCTTTGTGTTTGTGTTTGTGTGGTAGGAAGAGCAAGCATGATAAGTATGGAGAAGAGAGTTAATTAGAGTAATGATTGTACCAACGAGATGATAATGTCAGAAGTCCATACAGCATATACCAGAAACTGCAATAAATCTGTGACCT
This sequence comes from Grantiella picta, assembly GCA_013397955.1. NCBI lineage: Eukaryota > Metazoa > Chordata > Aves > Passeriformes > Meliphagidae > Grantiella > Grantiella picta. The sequence continues at coordinate 1,864,175 of VZRM01002768.1, read as the reverse complement.
TTTGCCTACTTTTTGCTTGTAGGGGAAACAGAGAATTGGAGTGGAAAAATACAAAACTTCTATACAATACATATGCCTAGATTTAGATTCAAATTTATTATTTCAAAACACAAACTTGACATTTAAAACCTGTTTTGTTTTTGGTTTTTTTTTAAAGCAACATCAGATGATGAAAATAATCTTGTAGGTTTTCTCCACACAGATTTACATGTAAACTTAATAACGAATCAATATAGTTAAGCAATATTTATCTATTTGTAGCATTCTTCTTTGCATGGTTTAAGGCTTATTATTTCTGTTCAAATACTTAACATTTCTAATGTTAAAGAAAATTTCAATGGAGAAATCCACTTTAACTGATTTAATGATATCCTGTGTCTACCTATACCTGGGCTGAATGTTTCTCCTCTTACACTGCAGTATGATCTTTCCAGTGTTTGGAAGTGGAAAAGTAGAAACCATTAGTAAGAAGGAGGTTTCACGGAGCACTAAGTCCGAACCGTAACAAGAATTGTAAAATTAGTGAGAGTGTCATGCAGATATGCTAATAGGAGCAAACTTTCCACAGAAAGTCTGTAGATTTATTTTTTACTGTGTTTGCTATAGGTCTCTGTCCTTGTCACTTGCTCAACTTCCCTGGTGTGCAAGAAGGCTGTAGAGGGGCACCCATTACTGTTTCAAGGTTGCTTTTGAAATCTTCTGCTCAGGTTCTAGACCATTTATTTAATGGAATGATGGCATACAGGTACATCAAGCTGAATTATCAGCTTCACCTCTTATAACAAGGTCTTTATGATACAATGTTCAGACAGCTTGGTTTCAAGTTTAAATTCTGAAGGTTTGAATCACAAAATGTGATGTCCCATATACATTTTTGACATCAATAAAGGGGGAATTTATGGCTCCCTAGATATTTAAGTCCAGAGACAATTTCTCTTTTCTCCTATTTGAAAACTATAATACCCTGACAGTGTGGATGGTGAAGATTAGAGGAATGGTGATGATAGTGCTCAAATGTTAAACGTTTTATTCAAGAGCTGGATAGCCTTTCAGGAGCTGCCACATGCCACTGCCTTCTCTCCTTTCCACTGTTCACTAAAATAACTTGCAACATATGAAAGGTTAACTTGAGGATAAAAAAGTGTATTGATCTTTTTCACAAACTTCAGTCTTTCATGATAGACTGAAGGTTTGAGCATGTAATCCTGACTTGGGAAAAACTCACATTTGTGTCAAAAGAGGCTTTATAACTGCAGGATCAAGAAGTCTGGATATTCTGCTGCCAGAGTGGCATATAAAGAACAGCCTTATGTTGGATTCCTTTGACTTATCATTTGGCATTTTCGGATTCGTAGAATCCTAAATCCGTTTTTCGATAGTGAACAAGTAGCGCTCCAAATGCTGAGTTCTTAGTTCTTCTCTGTTTTGTTAAGGCTGCATCCATCCAAACACGATTTTCCTAATTTTGGGTGGCTGAGCCTCGTATTTTCCTCAGGTCTAGGAACTTTCTTTAAAAGATCACCAAATATTTTCAAAAGAATTAGGAAATAAAACCTAAATATCATACAAATATCAGGGCAGAGGAGGAGTCAGGAATTTGTGGTCAAAAGTAGTAACATTTTGGGCTTAAGGGGAACACTGAAGGGCAGAACTGGGAATAGAAGGGGAACCCACCTTTCAACTTACATCTTATTACTAGGCATGAACTCATCCTCTTAAACCAGAATAAATAAAACCACCTGTTTTGACTAATTGTCCTAAAAAGTAAAAAAATGAATGGTAAAAAAGATAGCGAAGGTCTGTTTGTTTCTATTTATGGAAAAGAGAAAGGGGAAAGAGCTGTGATTTATTTACAAGTAGTAGGTAAAATTCACATTTTGGCAGAGAAAACCAATCAATCAAAAACCTCAGAAGAATCTCTTAAGAAAAACCTCTTAAGAACACTTACTCTTTTAGTATTAAATTTAAGAAGACTATCTGAATTTCTGAGTTACTAGTGGGGATGGGGACATCTTCTTGGAAAGTAGTAGTATGGCAGAACTCCCCTGATTTTCAGCTGTTGTTTTCCAGTGCTGTTGCTAGAGATCACAGCACAGTCTGAAAGGCCAAAGGCTATGACAGTTTAGAGCTTGAGGGAGAATAAATAGCAGTGTTTTTTCCTTTACTTATAAGATTCCAAACCCATAATGTCACTTTTCTACTTAAATCTTATCTCCTTGAAGGCATTTTTGCCTCTACCATTTTGTATAATCCATGTCACCAAATGCAGCTGGAGTGAAAAATGGTATTAAAATGGCTAGTTTCTTTTCAAACAGAGTTACTTCAATTGAAAATCCATTCTGCCAGTTTATAAATCTGCTCTCTCCATGTCTTTCTTCAAACTGAAGTTGGTAAACTACCCTTGGAAGTTTTAGCATTTAAATTTTGAGGTATCTTGCTCTCTTAAGAATGTAGAAGAGGGATAAGGAAATAAAAAAATAATCAGGAAGTAAACCCAAATCCAAATAAAGCTTCTGGGCACAATAGAAGAAAAGATTCTCTTAATAAGATGGTGGTGCTGGGTAGTTTTGCAGTGAAGTGCTGATACTGACAGAAGGCTGTTATACAACTGTGCCAAATCTCATTGTTAAATTAAGGAATGTTTTATGGACGGCACTTTTCATCATGTGAGTTGTATTCTATGGAGTTGCATGAACTTGGAAATTCTCAAAATACCGTGCACTTACAATGCTAATGAACAATAAATTGACAGTGAAGGGTTTTATAAAATACACAACTGTGGAAAGATCAAAACATGGTTTTGAATGTTCTAAAGAAAAATGGATGAGGAAAGTCACTTTATTTAGACTTATTTACATTTATTTTACATGGTACCACACATTTTATTTCCACCCCATCTTCTGCATGTTTTGGATTGATTCCCATCTGCTCCCCATGCTGCAATGTTTAAGCAGTGTCTTTCAGGCTGTTCAAACAATATTTTCATACATTAACTATAAGGTGCTGTTTTATATCTGAAGTTACACCATGCCTCAATATATTGTGTTGAACACCCAGCACAGAGGCTGGATAGACACCTGGGAAAATAGTTTTATGCTTAAAAAATACAGCTGCAGCTGGTTCTTGGCAAGTTTCTCTGTCATTTTTACTGGCAGAACTTGAAGCCATGTGTTTCTTTGTCCTCTGCCTAGAAGTTTGAGTGGAGCTCTGACTGCCCCTAACCTCATTTAAGCCCTACTACTTTTATTTCAAGGATCTACCTGGCAGACTTCTGTCCAATAATAAATTCAATCCAGTGTGATCTTGTGAGAAACACTGGCTTGATCATAGCACCATGTTTCTCTCTTTGAATCTGTATCCTAGCTTTCAGTGTTACAAGATCTCAAATGGAAAGCAAATAGTAACCTGGCTGTTGCCAAAAGCCAGCATAAAAAATTTAAAAAGAAATAAATAAAATATTCAAAATTGAAATGTCATATTACAGAGTTTGTGACTAAATTTTAATAACTTAGCTAGATCTCAGAATTGCCACTGCTTCTTGAGCATCTCAGCTGGAAGCCTGAAACTATTGCAGTATAAAACAGTACTCATGTGAGACTCAGAGCATTTCAATAATGCATCACTGTATCAGATGTGCAGAGCTACTGGTGAACAGAATAAGAAAAATAGGATTTTTTATTTACATATATGTGTATTCATGTGGGAAAAACTCCTCAAGTATAGTTTTTCCAGCTGAGATACTTAACCATGTAGTGGGGCTTTTCCGTACTTATTTCAGCTAGTAGTCATTTGTCCAATTTTGTGTAATTTTTGTTGTCGTATTTTACATGGATATTATTAACAATGCCACCTAATGTGATTTGGAGTAATGTTGTTAAAGGAAGAAAATGTGAGAAATGTGCCTATGTTATAAAACCAGTAAGTTTGTTCCACCCAGTCTAATAACCACAGGACAAAGTTGTGATTTATGTCTCTTTCCATCTCCTTCAGAGTCTTTCTCCCTTGACTTCTTGGCCTGAAGAGGATATGTTAAAGCATTTCTTAGTGGAATCCCAGTGACCAATCACTGGTGTTTGGACCAACGAGAAATCCTACCTCTGTTTGGTGTTATGTAATCTTTATTGTAAATGAAAGACTAATAAGATGGCTGAATCTATTCTGAAACAGCACTTCCAAGGTGAAATGCTTGTTTAACCCTATTGCTAAACATACAAGGCTGAGTAAAAGCTAAAACACTAAAAGGGAATTATTCATTAATCAATTCTAACTGTAATCTCAATATTTCTCTGTAATTATTTGTTTGTTAATTTTTCTCCAGCTAATTCCCAGATGTGGATCATCTGGATTCCTGTAGGATCTCTTATTCTATGTCTCCTTTCTTGCCTGATAATACTTCCTGACTTGCAGCAGTCTGTAGTTTCCCAATTGTCTGTCTGGTTTTAGACTAGCAGATCTTCAATATTTGCAGAAGTGTTTCCAATCCGGGGCTTAGCCATGAAAAGGATAAATCATTCCCTGCTTTACTGGAGATTGATAAGGGATATTTGCCAGTATCATCCTCTTTATTTTTAATACGGAATCAGTCTATGGCTTTTGTTTCTTGCTCATTCTCTGGTGTTTCACTTCTTTTGTCATGGGCAAACACTTGGGTATACATGCTGTATTGATAAAAAGCTTTCTGAAAATTGTGGAGTTCATCTTAGACACGATGATCACTAGACTTTCGGGGTAGAGAGGAGACTATTGGAAGCCTGTGAGAAATTGTTAAAAAACAATTATAGGAAGGTTCAGAACTAGCTGAAGACTAAAGCCTGATAATTTTTTAGGCTAGATGAGAATTGTGATGATCAAAAAAACTGTGAATTCTGTATCTGGGTGAGCTGTAGTAATCAAAGTGAGGGAATCTGGAATTACTTCATAAAATCTCAGTGTATTTTAAAATTTCTTTAATAAAGCATTTTGATTTTTCCTTCTAGAATAAATTAAGTTTTGATGTTCAAAATATACCTCAGAAGCAAATCCTTTCCTTTTTTATTTGGAGGGCACTTTGAAATGTGGGATGTTACTTTCATTATTCCTTGTGAAGAATTAAAAGCTCTGACTTTGGCATCAATTTCACACAAATAAAGTCCCTGCTCTAGGCAGAATGATGCTTCTACTGGGTAGGTCCATATGTAGTTCCTTGAGGCAGTGAACCTGTTTGTTACCTGCGATGAGGATAAGGCCCAGCAAAGGCTTAAATAGAAACTACAGAGTGCTGTGATTCCTGGACTGGTGCTGTGGAAGTGGAGGCAGGGGGCTCTCACTTCACTGCAGTCAATGCAGTGCCAAGGTACTTGAGCACCAGAAAGTGAATATTGAAACCCCAAGCCTTCAGTACTTACTTGAAATAGCTTTTTTTTTCCTTCCCCGCTGATGTCATGGTTTAGGAATGGCACTTCCCAAGTCAATGCCCCCACTGAGACTCCCCAAACCATGTGCTGCTCTTGCTTCCTGGTTTTCTTGTCCCCCATCCCACTGTGGCAGGACGAAGTTGAGAACTGGAGGTACAAAAGGCAGAGATCATGGCTTGAAATAACATTTTTCTGGGAACAGCAATGAGATAAGAAACCAAACAGTAACAGCATCAATAATAATTACTGAGGGTATACGAAAAGAACTGATTCACACAAAGTCCCCAAAAATAGACAATGCTAGATGGCTCCCGCTACCATGTTTTCTTGTGAGGATTCTCTTCTCCCTGGAAGAGAGTCCCTGTCCCCTGCTCCTGACAATGACCGACATGAAATAGAATAACCTCCGTGTTCTAGTCATGCCCAGCTACTGCAAAAAATTAACCTTGTCCTGGGTTAATCCTCAAAAGTAGCATACCTGGATTTTTACTAGGGATCAACTGAAAATGGCAAGTCGAAATGGATATGCATGGAAGAGCATGCAAGGGGCAAGCTGCTCGTAACTTGGCTCAGAAGACATAAAAATGAGTTCTACAAAAGATGAAAGATGGGGCAGGTGATCCAGGAGAATCATAGAGTAGTTGTCTGATCTTGCAAGGATAGGCTTAGGAGAGCCAAGGTTGACCTTGAGTTAAATCTGGGAAGGGATGTGAAGAACAACAAAGGATTCTACAAGCACCGCAGCGGCAAAACGGAGACTGGGGCAAATGTGGTCCCATTGCTGAATGGCCGTGGGAAACTGATGAAAAATGACATGGAAATGGCCAAGGTACTCAGTGCTGCCTTTACCTCAGATTCTGCTAGTAAAACCAGACTTTGGGAATCTCTGGCCCCCTAGACCCATGGGAAAGTGTAATCTCTTCTTTCACTCCAATCTTTTCTTATTGTCCTGTGGGACAGCATCCAGCATATCTCACACTCGGCCTTCTTTCCTCCCTGGATTGCAAAAAACAGTCTGCTCCAACCAGATCTAAATGTCAGCAGTGGATGTGTATTACATTTCCCTGACTTCTCCTAGCAGGAGTGGCAAACTAAAAAAGGCCAGTGTTGATAGCAAGAATGTGTTTGTTGCACTGGCACCATCATGGACACAGAGCGTAGCCAGGCAACAGGAAAACAGGGCTTTCATTTGTCAGACAGGACACAGAACAATCTCTAGATGTTCTTGCCTCTGCTTTGAATCAGAGAAAGCAATTTGCAAAAGGATATGTGCAGAACATGCAAAATTTTGCACAAGGGAAATTTCTGTAGCAAGAAATATTCTGAGAGGGGGGTAGTATAGGTAGAAACACATACTCAGATTCAGGTAACATGATTATGAGTGCTGACTTGCAACCTGCCTAGAACAGAACAGATTGTAAGTCACTGGAAAAATGCTTTCACTGTAAAGTAAATAGCAAATGAGTGAAGAAAAGGCAGTGCGTGCTGCTTGAACCTGGATGTTATAATAAAAACAAAATGAATTTTGGGTGTAGTTTAGGCTTAAGACAGGATTTTGATTCTTGATTTTATTATTTTAATTTGAAAAACCCCCAAACTTGGTACATATTTGGTATTTCATATAATTTCCTTTGCTATGAAGAATAACTTTTTGATATTAGTTATAAATGATATTTGATTTTCTTTCATTTTTGCTGAATTTTTTTAAAAGAGCATCAAAATATCTGGTTTTGATGAAAGTTTATTACTGTTAGGTAATAAATTAAGATAAATAGTGCGTGATTTCTCTCTCTTTGGAGTTATAATTAGAAGGTTATATCTATTCCTATACTGGGTCAGAGCATACCTGCTGTACTATCTTGTCTTCAGCCTGCAGCAGGTGCCTGCAAAAAGCCTAACTTGTAATGATAGTTCCTTCCAAAATTTTCTCAGCTATTAGAACTCAGGAGTTTCCTGAGGTGAAGGTAGGGTCTTGGCTGGGTTTTTATCCAGTCAACTCTTAAGCTGTCACAGGGGATTTGCAAAGTGGGGTAACCACAGGAACAAAATCACAACATTCAGTGGCAGAAATTTTAATAATAATTAAGCAATTTTCTCTGTTTGATTAGTCTTTGTAGCACAAAATAGAATAATGAACTGCCAGCAGAGCAGATTTAATCAAGACCTCACTTCCCTGAGGGATATTTTCATATCAATTTCACCCTGTGATATTTAACTCACTTTTTGTATCTTTGTTGTCTTATGGAAGAGAGTTCTGTAACTCATCATGGGAATGAAGAACTTCTGGGATTTATATCCTTAAATATTCTTTACAATTCAAAGAACAGTGAATACATTTTTAATTCACTGTTTAAAATCAATGAACAATATTCCCTGTGCACCTTTGTCATGATTGTATAACTGTCTATTATCTCTCTCCTCAGATGCCTTTTTTCCTAGGCTAAGGAATCAGTCTATTTAATTCCACTCAGTAAAGAAAACACAAAAAGCTGGAGGTCTTTTGTCCCCTTTCTATGCATCTTTCCTAGTTTTAATTTCAAATTTGAAATTGTGGGTTGGGACTGAAACACACAAACTATTCAAAACAAGGTGGTAAATGGATTTTTTCCATGGTACAAGGATGTTCTCTAGTGTTTTGTACTTCTTATAATTTGTTTTTAATTATTTCTTTATTATTATTGTAATTCAAGATCTTATTTTTGAATATTAATTTTCAGTTCAGAGCTCATCAATGAATACATGAAAATAATTTCTCTATTTAAGGTATTTTTTCCTGGTGTGCAAGACTTCATTTATTAAAACTGCAAATTAAATTCAATATAGATTACCAGCCATTCAGATTTATAAGGGTTTCCTAGAACTCTATGCAGCCAGTTCTTTGCTAATCTCAAGAACTCGGTGACTTTAGCAAGTATTGTCATGTCACTGTTCATTCTCTTTCCTACATCACCTAAGGATATGTTCAGCATTTATGAGTTCTGCTGTAGATTGCTGTGGATCTCAACTACTCACCTCTTCCCTCTGAAAATCGACCTGGGTATATACCTACCCAGGTAGGTAGAGGCTATTTAACCTCTTTATCCATTGAACAACCTTCCCTTGTGCCCTGTTTTTCTTGAAGAGGTTCTTAAATGATCTTTGGTAGGAGAACATGTCCAATACATATTGTAACTCCAAACAGAATGTATCTTCTGGAAATGCTTTAATCATACTATGTCCATACCCATATCTATTTTTATAACCAGTGTTTTTTTAGGATTTTATTCCATTCCAGACGCAGGACTTGGCCTTTATTGTGCTTAATGTGGCTCTTCTCAGCATATTTTCCTGGTCTGTTGAGGTGCCTCTGTAAAAACAGAGCATTTTGAGCTCTCCAGCATTTTGATCTCCCATGTTCTCTGATTTTTCTGTATTTTACAAAGCTGCTGAGAGTGTACTGTGTCCTGTTTTCTGGGTTATTAATAAAGGCACTAAATGGTATTGCCCCAAATATCAGCCTTCAATTGACTGATTACTGGTGATCTGTTGGATTCTGTGCTACTGAATGCAGCCCTCCAAGCCTCGTGATTCACAGTTTATCACTTTTCTTATCATCTGTTAATCCAGTCGGTATCTCAGTAGTTGGGCTCTGAGGATACTACAGGAAACAGTGACAAAGATATTGCTAAAGGTGACGTAAAATGGTGGGCACTGTTCTCATCAAGGAAGACAATCAGGTTGGTAAGGCGTGATTTTTCCTTGCAAATTTCATAGAGAATGGCTTTGCAGTGTCTGCAGTGCGCTCCTTAGTACACTTAGATGCTAATCTGGTCCCATGGACTTTTATAGTAAGTTTAGTTGTATTCAGTTTAGATGCCTCATAACTCTGATCTTCCCCTGCATTTAGGAATGCTTTGCTTCCACAGGCTTCGCCAGCAAGCTCAGAGATGTTGCTCTGGACAGTTTACACCCAGCAGTCAGTGAATTCACACACCAGGGCTTGCATCTTTGTTCACTCTCTTTATTACTTACTATACAATTTTTGATAATTTTCCTGATACAGACGTCAGTGCTGATGGTTTCTTGGATCTTCCTGGAGCTCATTTTAGAAATATTTATTAAATTTGCTGTTTTCCAGACCTCAGGTACCAAAGCAGTTGTAAGCAGGCCATACGCTGTTCAATAGTACAACACTTTTCTCTCTAAATTACTTTTGTTATTCTTGAATAAATAACCATGCTGAAAAAGTGTTGCTTTTTATTTTGTCTGTATTCTATAACCTCTTGTGACAGCACTATGGTTTGAGATGAGAATTTTCCATGAGTAATCCTGCCCATTCTGGGTTGAGAACTTCCTTGAGGTCTGCCATTATGAACTTGGGCAGGGGGAGGAATACTTTTTTTTTGGTGTGGCTTTATCTTAATAATTTCTTTGATCCTTTATTGTTTCTTTGAACTGTCAAGATTCTTGCTTTTAATGTGTTTGAAGAAGAATTTATTTGTAATATTTATGACTTTTATAAATTATGCTTCAAGTTTGTTTTCTTCATTCTGACACTGCTTTAGTTTTTTGAAAAATGCTTACTTCCTTTTGTTAACTACTTCTGTCCTGTTGTTAATCTGCTCCAAGTTGCCCTTTGCCTCAGGTTTTTTTTTTTTTGTTTTTTTTGGTTTTTTTTTTTCTTTTTGCAAGGCAGTGTTCATTTGTGCTGTGTCTCCAGCTAGGTATCCTCAAATGCTGCCTCCAAGTTTTAACCCTCAGCTGCCTGACCCAGCTCCTTCTTACCATGCTGCTTCATCCTGAGGTTCCCTTTCATGAAGCAGAACATGCTGTAGTATCCAAGTACATTTCGGTTGCTGCTACAGTGCTGTTCCTGCATGGCATGCAGAACAAAGTAACGAGCTGTTTCTTCACTCTTCAGCCTTGTTTTGATTTGCTTCATAAAAACCTGGATTTGTGTCTAAAAATTTACACTTGCTGCTAAGCTACAGTTCAATGCCTACACAGACTTCATGAAGTCTGCCATTCCTATTGCGCTTCTGGCCTCATAGCCCTCCTTACAATATGTATTTGATCAAACTACCTTTTGCTCTGGAGAATGTGCTTATCTACATACCCCTCTTTCTTCCTCACAGGCCACTGGGGACAGGTTTTCCATTTTATCTTTCAGTTTCTATCCTTATTTTCTTTCCATAGTTAACTTTGAAGATGATGTATAGCATAGGCTATGGATCCCTCTAAATGTGTCTCATCTTCTTTTGTGAAACACAGGATGATCAACTCTCTACTGTACCTAACTTCATTTTGTTGGCTTCTTTGCGCCCATGCATTAGCTTAGGTAGAGAGAACCCAGCATTGGATCATTTTCCTCTCCTTCTGCTCACTCACCTGATACAATATTGCTGGATGATCTTTCTTGGGCTTAGTATGGTTCTGGAATGTTCTTGGAGGTCACCTCAACAGATTCCTATATATCTTTATCTAATTCTTCAACAGTTCAGTGCTTTCCCTGTCCCCTTGTGGGTGTTTAGAGTGAACCCAACTTCAGCATGTAATTTTCTCAGAAAAGACCAAAGGATGCTTGTTCTGTCTGCTCACTAGGGCACATACCTATGAGTGGAAAAGATAATCTGCCCAAATATTTACTCTGTGTGGCTGCTGCTAATATTAGCTAGTGCCCTCTCTTCATCCAGTCTTCTTCCACTTGTGATGTTTAGGTTCAGGACCATGCATGAAATCTGCAATGTGAGAAGACAAAATAAAAATTGTGTTGACTTCTTTTGCTAAGATATGAAAGAAATTCCCTTTGTAGTCCCTGTGCAGCAAAATATATCTGCCTCTTGTGTGCAGAAAGTAGCCAAACTGTTAACATTTTTGGTTGGTTCTGAGTTGTTTTGATTTATACAAGTGCATGTTGCAGTTTGGAATTGAATCAGAACAGATGATCATTTGTGGAGAACCGACCTCCTAAAATAGACAAAACTTTGATAAAAGATGTTATTGTGGTGGCAACAGTGGGAGGGATTTGCAAGCATGCATTTTAAGCATGCTCAGGCTGTTTCCAAGTCAGAATTGTTATCTGTTCTCTGCCTTGCATCACATCTGCATTAACCCCCCAGGATTGTTAAGATACCAATCTCTCTTCATTAAAACAAGAACAAGAGCCAAATGATTGAGATTCCTGCTTGGCTTATCACATTTGGAAAATTAGCATTCTTTTGACAGTAAGACATGACAAGCTACATCTATACTAGAAAAATAATGTGTATTAGAAAATAACTTTCAGCTAGCACAACATCAAACATGATCTTGTATTTAATTTAGATTCAGATTAAAAACATTTATTGCAGATGCATTGTTCCATTTATTGAGACAAGTTTGTGGGTTTTGATGCTATGATTGCTTTATAGTAGAAGTTGCTTCTGTGAACATTAGGAGGCCTTTGTGGGGTTACGGACTGGCTAGTTAAAATGTGCTAATTTAGTTAGTGAATTTAGTGAGTTAGTTCCACTATAGAGAAGTCCACAGCTATGTCTAGAAAGAAGGAATTCAGGTGATGAGTCAAAGATTAATTTCTATCTTCCATTAATCCAATGCAGCACTTTGTTGCCAGTGAATTTGGAACAGTGGAGTAAGAGAAGATGAAAACTAGCAAAAGAAAGCCTTATGTCTTCCTCTCTCTCTTTCTGTTTTTCCTTACTGGTACCTTTCATTTTGCAGTACTTTTACTTCAGGTGTTTTCATATTCTGCTAATACAGCTGTGCTTAGTTCCAACTGTAAGGGGGCAGTTGGTGCTCTAAAATGAGGCATAAACCCATCTCATTTTGTGGTACACCTTTTTTCTTGTATTGTTTACTCATGTGCTTCAATGTTGCTATTACAGCTTTTACTGTTACGGTTGTTTCTAGTTCTAGCAGTTTATCTTGTAGGGAATGCATGATGTTCTTGACAAGGGCATTCTTTTTTTTAATGTGCAAAGAATTTATTTTGAACAATTGAGTTTTCTTGCCTGAGGACATCAGCCATCACTACAAAGTTATTGAGATGTCATTTAATTGTCCCAGAAAAATGAGAAAAATAATACAAGATCCAGCTCACATACATTCAAAATTTTAATTCTGTTGTGCTACCCTAATAACTTCGTAAGATCAGAAGATTCTTCAGTCGTTCCTAGGGTACAACTTCTGAAAAAGATGCCTACTGTGTTATCTTCTTTTCACCTTAATCACTTTGTGAGTATGTGTGTGTGGAACAAAGGGACAAAAAAATGTTGCAAATAAAAAAATTGAAAAATTTTATTTTTCTGTACTTTCATTTCTACAAAAAAACTTGCTTTGCTCATATTTCCCTCTCTAGCAGAGGAAAATTTCAGTCTAAATGGTGGAGGTTTCAGCGAGTTGAGAAATACCAAGAAAAGTAAGAAGCAGATAATTTTACTAAAGATGTATTGATAAGTCATAAAAATACGATGTGTGCTAATGGATATTCTTCATTTTCACTCTAATCCAATCTGTTTTGTAAGAATAGGAATAGCCATATATTTTTGGAGGAGTGATTAAACCCGAAAGAAGGTACAAAGTATGCATCAGAATCAATACTTTTAAGAGCTAAAGTGTCTGTAGGAACATTCCCCCCCCCCCCACT
>VZRM01002768.1:1737173-1851147 GCA_013397955.1 Grantiella picta | reverse complement strand
GGGAGGACATTGCCCCCCCCCCCACTGATTTCTGACAAATGGAGAGCATCATGAATGAAGACTCACACTGGATTTTAGGGGATTTAAAGACAGCAGCATGCAAACTATTACCAAAAAAGTGCAGAATTGAAGCAAAAATGTGCAAACATACATCTAATAATTTGATTTAAAATTATATCATTTTTATGGATACATGTATCTAATGTATTTCTGTAATATATGCAGCCATGTATTCATTTCAGTATGGAATGATATGACATTCAAATTTTTAGGGTGTTTTGTTTCTTCTGTTTCTCATTGGAGTGGCTGGGCCTTGCTTGCATGCAACTCACATTGAAATTTATTTGCCACATCTCTCTATAGTATAGATTTTGTGAGATGAATGGTAGCTGGTTTCTAACAGAACTGCAACTTTTGAAATCATTTTGGCTTAAAAGAAAAAGAGTCTCTAGCTACAAATATTGTATGGAGTAGGGAAAAGTGTGAGGAGGACAGTGACAGGTTCTAGGTTATTCCCCATTCCCTATAGCCCTGTGCTGCTGGTAGAGGAGGACGTAGAGTCCAGAGTGAAGGAATAAATTTGTTCCTGTGAAAAGCTGGTCGTGGTTATGGTGGGAAAGTGGTTTAGATGTCTGTTTCTGACCATCAGACTCTATTCTTAATTGTCAATAAAAGGAATTCATGAGAAAGAAGCTGGGCGGGCAGCTGGCAGCCAGCCAAGCTGCCTACAGTCTAGCCTGGTTTTGAAATGTACACACATTCCAGTTTCTGTCCTGCCTTCCCTCAGCTTTGTCCAGAAACTGACAGATTAAAATTAATATTGAAAATATCCAAGTTCAAAGCACCACATTTAACACAGAATACTGATATTCTGGATGAATGTAGCCAAAAATTGTCCTGTATCTAGGAACTTGGTTAGGAAAGAATGTATTGTTTTTATCCAGTCTTAATCTTAGTCTTATATTGCTGATGTGAAATTTCTGTTTCACTTGAGGAAAAGGTTGTGTAGGTTCTTGGTCACAGTTAACATCCAGGCCAAAAGGATCTCTCTAGTCAGGCTTTCCTTTGCCATACAGGGCAAGCAAGGATTTTGTTGTTTTGGTTTTGGGCTGTTANTTTCGTTTTTATTTTGGTTGTTTTTTGGTTGGTTGGTTTGTTTTGCTTGAGGTTTGTTTTAGCAGAAATAAAGATTGTTCTTTATTTTTTCTCTCAAGTATATTGTGATATCTTCATTTTAATTGCCTGGCAATTAAAATAGAAAATTAATTTTGATTATTTGGAACTTTTTGATTTTGCAGTTTTGTAGAGGTGCTCTCAGACTGCCTGATCTGAGTTTCAAACCCATTTCACTCTTCACAGTGGAAGCTAATTCTCAAGTTCTTCAGTGTTTTGGATGTATGCTCAAGGAGTTTCCTATTATTAAGTACTGTGTAGAAGCTGCCCCTTTTCTGTAGTCGATGTTGAGAATGTTTACAATTTCTCGCCTTTCTTCTGTCCTTCTTAGACAAAACTCGCTTTGATTTTGGAGTGCTTTGCTCTAGTAAAAGCTATGGGATTTGGAACACTGACTTCAAAAGGCTTTCAGCAGAAAAAGCACAGGAGAATTTTTAAGAAATAATTCCTAGTAATAGGTTTTCTAACTTTCTGTTTATAATTATAAACTAGCTTCCAATATAAACCACTGCTAAAGAGCTAAGAGCTATAACATACCCATCAGGGGACAAATTGTTAATAAGGTGTAATTTGAAAGGGGAAAGCTGATGATATCTGCAAAAGGAAATAAGAGCCCCAAGGCTGCACAGAAGTGCCTTATTACCAGTTGCACTGGGCATTCTGTTGAATGAGTTTTATTTTTCATTTTTTTATAGTTACTTCCTCTGAGCTTTCAGTGACATTGGAAGAAAAATACCAAAGTACAATATTGTTCTTCCAATGTAGCAATCAAAGAGTTTCTAAATCAAGAAATATGGAAGAGAGACTACAGGAGTAAAATAACATTACATAGCTGTTTCAGAAATAAATTTTTCAGTTGGCCTCCCTGTGTGAGATATTTATTAAAATTTCTGTGTCACTGAAATGTAGGAGACACTTTTCTCAGTGCTTGAAGGGGTGTGAATCTAAAGGTTGAGTGGAGTTCCCTACAAGTCTATGAGGTGAGCAGGGAAGGAAATAGGAGGGGGAAAGTTGCAGAAGAATTATTAAGATATTATGATTTTTTCAGTGACTGCGTTCCTAAGATTACTTGCCAATGTGGAATGAGGTAAACACCTTTATATGTAACATGGGTATGTTTCCCCTTTAAGCAGCTATTCCATTGTCTCTGCAAAAGTGGCCAATTTGGATCTGGATGTTTGCCTTTTAGAAAGTGGATAGAAATCACCCACCGTTTCTACTACGAGGCTGCTAGATGTCACTGAACTCCACTAATTAATAACTTGAGTGATGTTCAACATATAACCTAGAGGTGCAAAGTTCCATGTGTCACTGACATTTCTCCAGACTATTCACTTGTGTCAAAACAAGAGAAAGGAACATACATTCAGGCTTTTTCATAGCCTCACTGTTACCTCACCTCTTCATGAGGAAGTTGTGATTTAGCATTGGGGCCCCTGGTTCCCACTGCTCCTTCCATTGCAGTTGGAGTATGATGTTCCCTTAAAGACATTTTCGTATTCTGAGCAGATACTCTCCTTAGTCCTGAGGCTCCTGTTTGTCTTTCTCACCCTTGATTTCTGTATAATTTAGCTGTGCAGCTACACTCCAGTGATTTTCCTATTAGCTATAAGTTCAAGATTTCTGATTTTAATAAGCATCTTTTGCACTTTTTCTCTAATGAGAATTTTTCTTTGGCTACTGGGGTTTTTTTGTCTGACTCCACAGCTCTTGATATTATCTATATGTTGATGACACTCATGTGTCTCTCTACTTATTATTCTTCTCCATATTCTTCTATTTTTTTCCTCATGTTATTTTAGCATTTGTCAAATTAAACCCAATTATTTGAAAGTAAACATAACCAAAATTGAAATTTCCTTATTCCATCTTTCTGTTTATGAAATGTCAGTTGTGCTGTCATCAACTGTGTGGCCAACTCTTTGGAAATTTTTGTTGGTTTTTTTTTTCTTACTGCCCCATCCACTTTCTAGATGTCTTACATATTTTTGTGTTATCCTTGAGTGGAAAGAGAAAAACTCAATCTTGTTTTTCACAATCACCTTTCTGGGCAATTAATTTAACTAGAAGAATGTAGAATATGCATCTTCTTGCTGTTGAAATGTGTTTTTTCACTAGCTTTTCCCTGGACAAGTTGCATGAATTGGTGGTTCTTACATTTCGTCTGTCATTAGCATTCTACTTCCTCTGTGCTTTCATCTATCTAAAATATTCTTACCCTGATTTGTTTGCATATTTAATATAAACCCCCCATATTTTAAAGTTAATTCAACAGTTCTTGCCTCATTGCTGTCTTGTGAGATACCATTTTTAGGTTAACTTTAAAAAATATTTTTATTATTGTAAATGACAGTTATTGTAAAGCATACTATTTTCTCTAGACCTGTAGATGGATATTACTATTAACAGAATCAAGCCTGCCATCCCTAAAGCCTAATGACAAAACTATTAAAATAAACGAGTAAAAAAGACAAATCAAAATTGTGATAAAGTTGTTCTTCTCTTCCTTATGCAACATTATATATAAAATTGCATGCAAAAATACAGAAATACTTTTTTTTCTAGTCTCAGTTATTCGGTGGGACTTAGAAGATGTTATAAATTTCATCCTCCAGTGTATCTTTTAGGTTCATCTGAGGATTTTTTAGCTCATACCTGGAAGCTTTAATGCAGCTGTGTTTGACATCCCAGGGGAAAGATACAGTATATTGGCTGTGTCTCTCAGAAATTATTTCAGGAAGGATTTTTATTTGCACAGTCTTCTGAAGTGCCTTGGCTTCCTTGGCTGCCTGTGGCTGGAGGTTGAGGAGGGATGATTGCTTGGCACACCACATCAGCATGGCTGTCTTGATCAGCCAATTGGCATCGGGCAGGATTGCCCACATTCCAATGCCATCTCTTCCTTTCAATGTGCATGAAACTTATTAACAAGGAGCAGGTGTACAGGAAAAAAAAGAATCTCTCCTGCTTGCCTGTGCTCAATGTCCAAACCAACATTTTGTGGCACTGCAGTACCAGAGAACTCTTTTCACCACTTACTTTGTTTTTTACCCTAGCAGCTTGAGAAGTATGAAATTCCTTTCACTTCATTGGAATGGAGAGAATCATGACATATTAGCACCTAAAAGTTCAAAACTCTAATTGTAAAAAAAAATAACATAAAGCAAAATGTTCCTTTCAAAAGGTCTTGGAGCCTACTAAAATCAATCCTATTTGCAAAAACACCAGGAAACACTTCAAAACTCAATGTGGCAACACAGATGTTAAATCTTAAAGGATTCATATGTAATTTATTCAAAACATTAAATTTACTATATGTAGTATAATTTCAGAATGTGCACTAAAGATGTTTTGTGAAATCTCATTCTTACCTGCTGAATGGCTGCCAAGTTTGGTAGCGCAAGAGCATTTTGTTGTTTTACCCCTTCAGCACAATCCTGCATTCAATTTTTAAATGTCCATAAAAGCTGTAAAAGCCTCAAAATGCCAGATTGGAACAATAAAAACTTTGAAAGTCACTGTGCAACAGTTTTGGGTCTTTTCATAACTGTCTGGGAGCAGGATTGAAAATCCTAGTTCCAAACATGTTAAAATTTTGAGTTGTTAACTTCTAGGTTTGGAACTTCATTTTCCTCTATAGAACTGTGTCTGTTAAGTGTAAAACAAGTGGATATTTTTTGATATTTAGAAATCTTTGCAGAAGACAAAGAGGGAAATGCACAGGTGGATGGGTAGCTGGCATTGGTGAAAGTTCAGTCTTGGGCAGATTCCTGTGTCATTCAAGTCAGTGAAGTGACCCAATGCTGAGGAATTGTTGAAAGCCTTAGTAACTCTGAATTATTCTCTAATATGGTTACTTTTTTCTTTTATCATATTAGCTCTGACAATTTTCAACAACTGTTTATTTGAATAGTCAATAAAATCAGATGATTAAAACTTTGGCTGCTTCATGAATTGGCAGGGTATGTACTTCTCACTTATTTATATACTTCAGGCTAGTATGTTTGGAATAAAATTAAGTTGACATCAGCTCCTTGAAGCTATATAAAGCTTCAGATATTACTTGGTTTAAGTACAGAATTATATATCTACCAGGGGATCTCAGTTCTAACTGAATTCCAAAGCCTGAAAAACTCAAGCATGATTTTATGTTTATTTCCATATATTTTGCAGTGCTTATTTTATAAGAAACTGTAATCTTTTAACTGTGGATGAACAGTAAAAGCTGATTCTGAACGAATGAAAACACACATGATGTTATTCCCAGGAAAGTTGGCTGTTACACGTGGCAAAAAAACTTGGAGGCAAAATAGTACAGTGACTGTAGCCAATTAGTAAAGTTGTCCATATGGTGCTGGACTTCTTGTATGAGCTGCTGGCCTATCACTTCATGTGAAAGCCTAACCAGGATGCCTTAAATCCCCAAAAAAGCAGATTTCCTTTTTTTTTTATTTTTTTCTTTTTCTTTTTTTTTTTTTTGGTGAGCCAAAAGGGAAAGCTATATTAAAAGGAGAAGCCTCTTTCTAATATTTTACTTTAGTTTTTCACTCGGAGAATGATAGTCTCCAAAGTTGTTTGTCAAGAGCCTAATGGCAAGATAGGCAGCTCCAGCAATAATGGCTGCAAGGATGAGGGGTCATGACTCTGGAAAACAAAGAGAATGGTTCCTGTGAAGTAGAGAGAGGTATAAATCTTCCTTAAGTGGCTTTGCATACTTGCTGGAAGCAAGGATGTCATTATACCAAAGCATGCCTTAAAATTTCTGGTAACCATCAAAACCACCACTAACTCTGCGGCTGCTAATTTGCTGCTAATGTCTTGCTGGTGTTCTGCTCCGTGGCTACATTCTTTCTTTGGGTTTACGATCCTGACACTTTCTTTATGGCCTCTTTAAATTCAGCTTTTGGAATCCGACATACAGAGCTAATTAGGCAGGCTGCAAGACACCCTCGCCAAACAAGTCAAAACATTTTGAAGCCATTCCATTGCTGGACTTGATGTGAACAGTAAGGCAATATTACTCACGTTTGTTGACATATATCATTATGGTTATTGCTATTATACCCCAACTCCCCAGAGTATTGTTTAAATACATGATACAAGAGATGAAAACAAGCAGATAATGAAAAAAGAAAAAAAAGAAAATACCACGTAGTTGTTAGTTTTTGGCATTGTGTGATTAAACCATCTTCTTTAATGATATTTTTGCCAGTATCTAATTAGCAGAGCCATCTGCCTAAGAAGTGCTGGACCATCTGTCTGGAGTACTGTTCTGTTCATTTCTTGGTTGTTGACTAATTCTTCTCTATGAAATGTAATGGTACATTCTGTTTCTATATTTCAAAGTTCATATATAAATACATATATGAATGCATACCTGTCTACCTGTATATGTTTTGAGTATCTGTGTAGCTGTGAGAGCATAGTTCTCCCAGGAGGTCTGATTGTACTCACGTGTGCAGCTTCAACTGCAGGTGAAAACCAAACTTTTTTTTGTTGACCTGTCAATAAAACTATTATATCTCTCACTTAAATCATTCTAATTGACCAGTTCTTTCTTGACTGTGTTCAAATTTTAAATTTCCTGTCTAGCTTTATTAATTAAAGTTAGAATTATAGAAAGTGGCCATATTAAAGTTAAGTTCTTAAGGCTCTGATTTTTTTCCCCTGTTGTATTTTGTAATTTTTCTGGAAAATTATACAATCATTTAGATTGCAAGGGACCTCCAGATGTCTTGCCTGGGGACTTCCTTTGTTGCTGCATGTTGGGCATGTAAGAGAATCCCTTGACAGTTACTTCTGTGAACATTATTTACTGTTTCTGCACTTTCCATATTTCTCTTTTAGTGTTCTTCAAAGGTATTTGGATAAACCAGTTTAAATTAGAGATTGTCTTTCAGTTTTCATTGGAGTTAATTTCTTTGCAGTTATTTAGTTTAACTTGCTGAAGATACAACAGCTTAACTTCTAAGTGAGACTCTTATTGTTCATCCAGAGAAGTTACTAAAATATATTATTTGTTCCAAAGAATATTATTAATTTCAATAATGTAATTTTTAACTTCATATGTATGGGTGTTGGATATACACTTTTATTCATTTTGAAGATAATAGATTCTTTATCTTTAGTTGGAATTTTTTTCTTCTCTGGCTGGAATTTCTCTCCTCCTACTACCCCTTGAAAATGCCAGGAGACATTTCATCTGAAGTTTTGAAGTTCTTTACAAACATCAATATTTAAAACACTGATATCCTTATTTACAATTGAAATGTTACAAAAAGCTGCCTACCATTAGTTTGAAACTTGATTTCAAGCTTGGAGTTAAGTGTGCACCAAAGCCTTGGATTTTTTCAGTCTGATTTTATGTCAAATCTGTGTGGAGCTTTGTGGTTCATGCATTTTTTTAACCAAAGAAAGGTGAACTGTGACATCCTCATTGGAGTGCACAGGGTTAAGTTCAAGTTGCTATCTTTCAAGTGCACTCTTTAGAATTGCTCACATTGACTTTCACACTGCTAAAAATCTCACCACATTACATAATTATAGTTTATTTGCATATAAAGAAATGTATTTATGAAGAAGATTGGGAAATAAGGAGCACACTAAGTTGAGGCATTAAATTTAGAGGTGCTTGAAAGACCATATCGATCACAGGATTTATAAAAGCCATGTCATTGTAAATATTGTCAGTTTGCTCTCAGAAACAGACTGATGTGCCACCTTAAACCCTGCTCCTTAACCTATGCAGCTGGGTTCTTTGTAGAGATTTGTAGCACCTGCTGTGTATGACCTATCCTTATTTTCTCTGACACTGACTTTCAAATCCCTGTTTGCTCTTTCCCAAGAGCAAACAAACTTGAATGTCTATAATTTGGTTCAATGAACTTTGGTGCAAGCTTAAATAGAATTATAATATTAATTAAAACCAGTACACAGAATGCTGCAGGTAGTATTTTGCATGTAAAAATTGAAGGTTCTTGTTAAGAAAATTAGAAAAGAAAATATCCTAACAGGATAAACCTTAGCTGTATAGACCTTCATAGTGAATCAAATATCCAACATAGTATGCATGTCATATCTGCACTCTTTCTCTGAACTTCATGGAAGTGTCATCAAACAGTATTAAGCAGGAGAATATGTCAGTTTAAGAGAACCAGTGGATAACAGTAACATCTTTAAACATGGTTTTGCACTTGCTTTCTAGAATAACGCAATCCATATATGTCCATCTGGTCTTTCAGAACAAAAATTTCCAAGTCTTAATCTTCTACTGGCAAAACCCACGTTGTTATTATTCTGTTGGGACACTTTGTTTTGTCTTTACATGCTGAAGTTTCAGGACACATTTTTCTCTTTTTTTTTACCCACACTGAAATGATGTTTAGCTTGAGTTTTCTACCTGTCTTCCTCCTGTGCATAAGCAGTAGATTGTGTTGAATATCTGAATATCCATTTTTTGGGAAGCTCCTCTGAATTTCCTGAAGATTAGAAGGTAGAAAGAAATCAAGCTCTGTATAGAAATGTTTGCCTGCATTACTGAACCGTGTGGGAGCCTTAGGGACCAAAGTACAACAGGTTGAACTACTCAGCTCTCTTCACATGCCTTTGTACTTTATTTCATTTGCAGCTTCCTCTATTATCTCCTCTAGCAGTGGCACCAAGGGCTATAGGACTATAAGTGCACTTGATTTCAAAGATGGGACTTAGCTTTGTCACTAATGTGTCTGCCCTTATTTCTTATCCATACAATATTACTCCATTTTAGTAGATGTTGTCATGAATAGGGTTTTCCCAGAGAGTTTTCTATTTGGTTAGTTTGCAAGCATATATATTTATATTTAGTTGTAGCAGTTTCTTCTATTTGGGTTCTTGTGTGTGCTGTTAACTATGATGTTCAGAAATGTTACATAATGTTTTAATATTTCACATCCTTCTCCTTCAAATTACTTTTACTGTGGACTTAGAGCCAACTGAAAGCTGGGTATTTTGTCACTGCTAACTGGTTCATTGATAAACATGTATTTAATGCAATCGTTTTTCTGCTGTTCATGCTTGACATATTTTTCTCAGTTCAGTTTTGACAAGATCTTTTCTTCAAACCTTCCTTTTAAGCACCCATATTTCACTCTCTTTCTATTCTGACCTCCTCCTGGTAGCTTAGTCTTGCATTTCTCCAGGCAGTTGAAATTTTTTGTGTTTTTCAGAGATAACAGATTCAGTACTTGTATCTAGTGCCATGTAACACAGATAATCAGTGTGTCCTAATGAATTGATTAGGAATTTAATTGGTGCCACACGACCTCTGTTATGGATGTGAATTGCTTTTTGAATTACAGAGCCAAAAGAGTTAAGTCATTGCTGCTTTTTTGTATAACTCAGTATGAGATTTCTTTCGTGCTGCTAGACACAATTTATTACAAATGCTAGGGTCATTCACAAGTGGATTCTTCCAGAAGTTTTCAATGTATTCCACAATATGCTATAATCATTTAGCATTGCAAAAGTAAATGCTGTAAACAGGAAGGTTTAGGATGGAAGAGAAGTAATAGCGTTAGTTTTCATGAGTCGTCTTTTTTTCTTCAAATGAAAAATGCTCATTCTTGGGCTTGTTGAAACACAAATACTCTGAAGGCATTTCCGCCCTTAATTTAAACAGGCTTTCACCCTATTATTAATTAGAGAGTCTGCTTGCTATTATTATAGTCTCCATTAAATACAGGTACAAAAAATTTCCTATATTAAATCTGGCTAAATGGTCTTTCATTATTTCCTTGTAAATAAAAATGAAAAAGCTGTGGTTTCAATAATTAGGCAGCAGTGGTTACTTCAGAAATCTCAATTCTTCTTGATAAAATGTGAAGTGCTTTGTGGCATTTTTATCTAAAGAACATATGGATGTGCACTGCTGAGGTGAAAGAATGCAGGCTGATTTAAAATGCACTTTGACTACACAGCAAATACAGGCATTCAAATATGTACATGCATTGGCACATTAACACCAAGCACACAACCTGCTTCACTGAGCAGTAAAGTTTGTAACTCATAGCTGCGTTAAATATGGAAATAACTGGAATTAACTCCTGCAGTGAAATGGTAGTAATGCAGACTGGGCATTACAGTCCTGGCATAAATCTGTTGAAGCAGTGAGACAGCTCAAAAATGAGGATAAATTGCATCTGCTTTGCAGTGCACTGTTTCACTGTTGTCTTTTATGTCTCTGCCCATTGCTTCTTTCTCTGAATGGATGTTTTAGTGCTTCTGATTAGTGCTGCAGTCGCACCTTTAGAGACTAAAATCTCCATTTGATGCTTGAGATAAAAACTTCAAAAATTGCAACAGGGTACACTTTCCCACAGCGCAAGGTTTCTCAGCAGAGCTGACATCAGCCACTGTGGTGATGAAGCTCAACTCTGCTGGAGAAGGAGGTTTAGCCTTTCCGTGTGTTCCTCTATCTTCTTACCTTAGTAAAACTCACCCCCCCAAAAAGTGGCTAAATAATATCAAATGTAACGTGATTTCTGCTTTGGTAATCAGTACTATGGATCATGATGTTGGCCAGCCTCCTTTTGGATTAAAATAATAAAAAACTTTCAACAGCAAAGCTACATTTCTAAGGAGAAAACTCTTAAGAGGCATTTATGGGTAGGATCATCCACAGTTAATCATCACTGTGTCTGAAACACACAACACAAACATGGGCTTAGATAGTTCCAAGGCATATATTTCTGTGTTCCCTGCATCTCTAACAAATTCCTTTTGGTTGCAGGCAGTGGAGTGGCAATGTGATGAAGCTACTAAAAGAGCCTGTTACAGTAAAGGCAAATCAAAGGTAAGCAAGAGACAGCTGTTCTGCTTTAATAAAAATTTTATGTTAATAGCAGATGTAATTCAGTTTATAAATCTCTACCTTGTGCATTTTTACTGTCTCCCTTTCTGAACAGAGATGTAGGAAAGGAGTCTGACACTGACATATAAGCAAAGAAATAATGAAGAATATAGGGAGCACGGGATGAGAGATACAGTCATGTGATTGTTGTCTGAAATGACCATGAACTTTAACTTCCACCAGTTTACTCCACAGGTTAAACATGGCATGTTATATGTAGTGAACTGTACTCTCACTTCATTTTCTGTGCTGTAAATCCTGAATAAGTGTGTAATTACATTGTAAAATTCGCAATTTATATCCCTGTGCTTAAGATGCAATTTTATTAACTTTCTTATTTCCTATCTACTGGTACTATGAAGAAAATAATATTAAATTTACTAACTTCTTAGATGTTGAACATGATACATTTTTTGTATTTAAAACCAATTCTTTATCTGGTCAACTGCAATTTCTTTTATTCAATACAGGTAAATGTAATGCTAAAATGGAACCTGCGGCTGTCCCAACCTGAAGCTAGTTATCTAATTAATTATAAAAACAGAATTGCATGCAGTCGATATTTTTAATTACTATACTGTTTAATGATTAAAGTTAATTCAGTTAAAACATAAAGGGAAAACTAACCAAGAATGTAAGTGCAAAAGAGCACACTTGCTTTTATTCAGCAGAACATCTTGCATACATTATTGTTGTGCAAAACTCAAAGAACTCCAAGCTTTAAAAACATGTTCTGAAAGCTCTAACGTCTAGTAGAGGAGGAATCTCTTCTGCGTAGGTATCTAATCACTGATTTTTTAACTTCTCCCATTAAACGGTTGATTTCCATCTCCTTTTTTACTAAGTGCTGGGAAATAAAATTGCAGTATATGATTGTACATTTAAGATTAAAGAGGAAGAATGGCCTCACTTCAGAAGCAGAGCCACGTTATACCATGAGGTATAGAAAAGAAAGAACTTTTGGAACCTCATATTTTAAGCAAATGTTTAATTTTCTAAGTTGTTATTTCTCCCTAGAAAATTTATACTTCAACATGTAATATATCCCTCAAGCCTTTACCCTTAGTTTTCAGACGACAATACCTGGAGGTAAGGGAATATGCTCAGGGGTCAATAGAATATGACAGACTTCATTGATCAAGGGGCATATGCAGTAGAAACTATTCTGGTAGGAATGCAATGTATAACTAAACATATATAACTTTGTTTTATAGTGATTTTCCAAGTTTAAAGCAGTGAAAATAACATTCAACTTGTCTGAAAGTCATAGTGCGGTGACTGTGATCTAACATGATGGATGGAAGTAATTGTAAATCCGAGGCTATAGTAGTGCACTTTTGAATATTATGTTGACGACACTGTTACCACACATTTGATTCAACAATGTAAAGCATCTGTTGCTATTAAATAATTTTGCTGGGAAAAGTACTCAACACTGGTGATACACATTTAAGAATGGACCTTGGTGTAGTTTTTTATTCATGCAGAGTTTAATTTATGCTCAGCACACCGTCTTGAACAAGATAGTGATTGGAAGTTAAGCTGTCACTGTAAAATAGTATATATGCTATTCAAATAATGACCTCTAGGACTGTTTCTTAGTATTATTTGGCTAAAGATTGCATTTGTACACATGGCCGTGTTCCTCATTCACAGTCTAGAAGAGTATAATCCTGATGCTTCATTACATTCAAAAGTAATCCTGGGAGTAAATACTTTTCTTCTTGTTACCGTTTGGGGTTTTTTTGGTGTGCAGACTTTGTGGCCTGAAAGCTTCATGTGGGAGTTGCTGGAGAATGCAGAGATACTGACTGAGGAAACCTACCCAGCTGGGACAACAACTGTCTTTTTGAACTTTTCATGCCTCTTTTGTTTTCACTGATGTGGTCAAAGTTAAAATCAAAGGATAAATTTATTACCAGAGAAAGGATAGCCAAACAATATTTGTCTTTTATTACCTTATTTCCAGGACTAAAGCAAGGTCACTATACTCTCTGTAGAAGGAGATGCACGCAGATGAGGAAAGCACCTCATTTGCAACATGGTTCTCTTCCTAGTCGGACCACAAAAGTCTTCCCTTGGGAAAACGGGGAACTATCAAACCAGGATGAATCCAATCCAGTGCTACAGAGAACGGTCCCTCTTCATAGGAAAACTCTTGGCAAACACAATTCTGGTTACTGTTACTGGAAAAACTCCTTGCTTGGCTGTTGAAAAAATAGATCCAGCCCAAATTGCAGAGTTACTGGGGGTTGCATTTCTGTAACATTTCTCAGGTGAATTCAAATTCCGTGGGAAGGCACATTAACTGTAGGAAGAGACAGGAAAGACTGCAGACAAAATGTATTAGGCCAGCCCAGACTGGCAAAGGAGAGATGAGGATTGCAGGGATGGCTGTGGGTAGGTTATTCATTCAGATCGTGGTTTCTCTTGAAGCTCTACTGACCACAGAGCAGCATGAGGGCAATGAGTTCAGGTGGCAAAACTGAAAGCCTCTTTACTGATGGCCTGAATGCCCTGAAGCCAGAAGGTGTCTTTGAACCCTGAAGCAACTCGAGTAGTTTTGAGATAATGGTCAGTGAAACACAATTCTTTTTTGTTCTTGAGAAAGAAGCTGCACGGAATTTTTGCCTGTAGCTGTTATCAGTTGTTCTGAGGTTTATGCTTTAGAAGCCAATGAGGGAAAAGAGCTGAAGGGGAAAATATATAGGGACATCTGTCACATTTGACAGTGTAATGCGCACTTGACTTTTGAAGGCCAGTGTTTGTTACTCAGACTTCAGACATTTATCCACCAATTTAGCTGTTGCCTAAAATAGCTAGTGGCTCCAGGAGTGAGCCACACAAAATTATGTCCTTGTGGCCAGCACGCATTAGCATTTAGAAGTCTAAAACACCGCACATGATTAAGAGAATAAATTTTTCCATTCATGCTGACACTTGTGGTTGGGAATGTTAGAAAGCAAAAATATAAATGCACTTGGTAAGAGTATAATAAACCAAAGGGAGGTTAAAAATAATTATGCTAATTGAAATTAAGTCCCATCCCTTGCTTATTTAAGTTTCTAATGGCTGGATGTGTTAGTATCCAAACCGTCAATAAAAGTAGTTAAAAATTAAATGCAAGTGTATTTAAAATGTTAACCTATACAGGAAATATTGCTGCATGAGTATAACTATACTGCGGCCTGATTGACCTTGAACTGTCACGGTGGTCTTAAACTTAAGTAACAACCTAGTCTGCTTGGCTGCTGAATTGTCTCTAATAGTCATATTTTGTTCAGATATGCTGATACAGAAGTAGAAAGTACTTCCTAAATGTATTTCTTTATTTCAGATATATTTTTATAGGCAAATAGGAAAATATATGACATAGAAGTCAAGACAAACTGGAAAATACGACTACATAAAAGACGGCTACCAAACTTAACACCACCCCCTGACCTAAAAAACCCTTTGGTTTTGAAGTCCTTTGCCACTTCTAAAGCACACGTCTCATTTTTTTGTGCCAGAAGTGAATCAGTACAGCCAAGCTTGACTTCAGAGATAGAAAAGTATCTCTGAACAATTCAAGTGACTAAGTAGCAAAGTCCTTTTTCAGTATGTTTTTGGGTGGTGATAGTTTTATTAATGATTAATATTTTTAAAAATTTTCTATTGTATTAAAGTGGGTATTTTTTCAAATTAAGAAAACAGCCAATTAAAAAAAAAGTTATTAATTCAGTTTTAATTTTTTTGCACTGTGTGCCCAACAAAAATTTTATGAGATATCTTTGCCCTGTTGCACTATGGATTGCTGTCAAGTTGGCATCAGACTTGGGAACATTAAAGAAAGAATCTTGTGATTCCCAAGAATGTCAGAATTTAAGAAAATAGCATTATTTCTGAACAAAATGAGTGGGTGATCAGCATGCGAGTAATTTGGAAATGACACTATTTCAGGGAGCTCTGGCATATGAAGAGGAGAGGTTGGATGGGTTGTAATGTCAGAACCCACTTATTTTTCCTACACTTACATTCCATGCCTTGCTACAAAGGGCAGAATGGAAACAGACCAAAGAATAAATTACTCTCTTACGTTCTGTGAACCTCCTTGAGCACCCTTCCCACAATAAAAACAAAAACCAAAACCTAAAAGACTTGCCTTCTAGTTTTGGGGCTTTTTTTGGTGATGGTGTTAAAGCAGCCTGAACAAGGTAGCTGCCAAAACTACCAAGATGTGAAATAATTATTTTAAAATGGCTTGTTGCACTGCCCAGCTCTGTTTTATGGTTGTGTATTAGCTTCTTTTTGGTTTAAAGGATATTAAGATGACAATTTAATGAAGTTCAATATAAAAACTTGTATTTTTTTACCCAATAGGAATCAGGTCTTACTTCTGAGATGTTTATCCCTTATCCTTAAAGGCTCAAAGAGAAGCATTTAAAAGCTAGCTTTTAATGAGAAACCAAGGCAAATGTGGGTTTGAGATGTATTTTTTCAAAGAAGTAGGTTTTTTCCCCTGAGATTTTACAGGATTTTTTTTATTTTTAACTTTACTTTTATGAGGAAAGGTATAGAAGATAAATTCTGAGAGTTTTTTCAGAGACTGTAAAGTATTTTCCCCATCTTCTTTTGCAGTCTATTTTGTGCCTGTTCAATTTATTCAGGATTATATTTGTTGTCTTCCAGGATGAGAGTCTTATTTTCAAGATAAACAAGCAATCCATTTAATATAACTGTAGGCCAGATAATGGGACTTCTGTGCTATTACTATTGTATGGATTTACTTACATGATTTCACTTAATATCTGCTAGAATTGCATAGCTATATTTTTGCAAGGTTTTTCTCAGGCCTTTTATGTGACTATGTTGTGGTGAATGCTAGAGAGCATTCAAAAGTTTGCAGGAAATTTTATTTTATCCAAACAAATTGTTGATCATTTTATTGGATATGGATATTGATTTTTTTCAACAGAAGTGTTTGATTTTTTCCTCATAGAGTTCTGGGAGATTTTTAATATTGCCAGAGAAAGCTTTCTGTCTGAATAAAGAGTAGAAATTTTTATTGATTTCTAGCTCTTGAAATGAGAGATATGAACGTCATAAAGCCTTCACCCATCCTAATAGGGTAAAAGATGTGTTAAATTATTCCTCAGGGTGAGCATGTTTGTATTGCAGTAATGATTTTTTTTTGAGAAACTTTGAATTAACAGGAAAGTAGATGCTTCTAAAAAAACAGATAGGGTGAATTATGAAATTACTGGTAACAAATTTGCATCTGAACATCTCAATAATTTTATTTTTACCAGTTTCAGTATATTCTTGTTACTGACAACCTGTTCTAATCTGTCTTTGAAATCAACATGTGATGTCTTGAGACAGTAGTGTATTATTTAAGACAGCATCTATAAGATCATCTATTTGAACTATCAGTTCAGAATTTAACTAAGTCTTTGAAATATATCCTGATAGGAAATCTTCAGTACTAGAGAGGTTTATTGTTATTCTATTCAGAACTTTACAGAAAGGTTGATGGATGCATGTGTGTGAATAAGTAATCTGTGCATATTGGGATTGCTAACTCAGGTATGGTTTAGCTTTGTTCACCTAAAATTTTTCTGTGTGGATAATTAGCAAAAAGCAAAGTGTTATTGGTCTTCTCAGTACTTTTCAGTATCACTGAACATATTCTTTCTCTTCTGCATGGCAGGAGGAATGCCAGAACTATATTCGAGTGCTTCTCGTTGGAGGCAACCATCTCTTCACCTGCGGAACCAACGCGTTCACTCCAATCTGCACCAATCGCACGGTACGAGTTGGGTGTTGTGCCCCACAAGCTGAAGTCCTGTTCTGAGGCAGCAGATTAAAAGGCAGAAGATGCTGTGGCTGAGAACTGGCTATCTGTGTATTGATGGGGGAGCTTATGTGTAAAAGGCTGATTTAGCTGGTGGGAGGCCAAACAGGCGAGCCAACCAATCTCTTTTTGCAGCCTTTTCCTCAGCTGTGGGAAATGCACAGCTATGAGCAGATCAGCTCCTCCTACATGCCAATTTTTATGAACCTTGGGTCTTTATCAGACACCTTCCACTCTCAGATTTGATTAGCATCAATTGGTTTAGTTATAAAATGTGGTTGTGTAGCTGCATACTGTGTATGTGTAGTTCTGGAGAAATGAGAGTACCTACATTAGTGATTTCTTACTCGTGAGAATGAGAACTCTTGATTGAGAAGGTCTGTCGTTCTGTTTTCAAAAACAAACCTAATTGTAGCATCAGTATAGTCGTAATAAAAATCAAAATGTGACTATTTGGACTAGGCTGCCTATTTGTTTCAGAGGGGAGAAACACTTTATTACAAAGAATAGCTGTATTACTAAAAAGCTTCTTGACAGATTTGTTATATTTAAACCCATTGTACCTTTACTTTTAAATAGCATATTAACATCATGCTTTGGTTTATGGCTGAAAGTATTTGGGCTACTAAATCAGAGATGGTTCTGCTGAGTTGGAAAGCTCCTTTTGTTAATCACAGTTTTCATGTGAGATTCTTTTCTAAAACACACCAACAAAACAAATAATAGATTTTTGTTGTTGTTGTCTAGTTGTTTGATATGGTGAATGCCTTAGTTTATTCTGGTAATCAGGTTTGGTTTTATTTTTCTTAATAATGATCTTTGCAGAGACAATTAATTTTTGAGCCCCTTCTAATAGAAAACACTTAGGTATGGTGGATAATGATTGACATGCAGGTTTTACATATCACAGTGGCAAAAATGAGACCTGAAAACATTATAATAAGACTTTCTATATGAGACAATTTCAGATTGATGTAAAGGTCAGCTCATCACTATTCTACAATACCTAAGGCTGTAACTGGTGGTTATCATAGGATTTTGTTCAGATTGATGCAGCTTGGCTGAAATGATAATTTTCAGGTTATTTTAATCCCTTTTCCTAATTCTTTTATAGTTAAGCAACTTGACAGAGATACATGACCAAATCAGTGGCATGGCTCGTTGTCCCTACAGTCCCCAGCACAACTCCACTGCTCTTCTCACTTCCAGTGGAGAATTATATGCTGCCACAGCCATGGATTTTCCAGGAAGGGATCCTGCTATATATCGAAGTCTGGGGGCCCTTCCTCCTCTCCGAACTGCCCAGTACAACTCCAAGTGGCTGAATGGTGAGTGCTGATGGACTGTGAGACTCATCTTTTTTTAACTCATGTTCACAATATTCATGGTATTGAAATTCCATTATGAGAGTTTGAATGGTTTTTGAGTATTGTTTATTTAAATTTTAAATTATTTTGCTTTTTTGATATATTCATTTACTAGTGTAAGTATTCTAGAATTTAATACAGCTGAAGTTTGGAGATGTGCCCTTAAATATATGTCATTTGCAGGCAGAAGGATGAGCTGCACATATGGGGCTCTTACATCACAAAGCTGAGTCAGCTTTGAGCAGTAGCTTGCACTGAGCATTCTTTTCTGAGTCCCTCAAAAACTTGAGCAGAAAATCAGCAGTTTAGAATGGACTGAATTCTCCTGGCTTTCCCTGCAGCTCCCAGCCTCGACAAGCGGAAAAAGTTCAGCTTTCAAGCTGCTTAGGTGGCAGACTGATATTTTTGACACTTATTATAGCCAAAGGATAGGGAATAGTCTATGAAACATATAATAAAATTGTGTTTAGCAGTCAATTTTTTGTCATGGATGTTGATCACCTGATGAGGATTTCCAGCTGGGAGAAACTGTAAACAGATAGGTATTCCTGAGATATGACAGATGGAGTTGCCATTTTGTTTATTACCAAAAAAAAAAAAAATCATCTAAAATGAAAATTATTATTAAGCATGAAGTGTGAAATTAAGTATATTATAATTTGTCCATGCCTGTTCCAGAAGAAGAAAAAAAAAAGCATAATACGTGCTACGTGACACAACAGTCGCTATTCCTACAGCACATTTTATGTTATGATGGGATTATTCTCATATTTGAAATTAAATACAAATAGAAATCCTTCTAGCTTCAGAACATTTGGTCAGCTGAAAGTAACAGACCTTATTTTGAATATTTCAGTTCTCATATAATGTGAATGCTGAATTGTGCTTATATGATTGGTATATTTTACTTGAACAATGAGGTTCAAGTACCTATCAGAGGTAGCTTGCAGAAATTTGTGACGTTCTCCAAAGGTCAGATGATTTTAGAATGTTAATTAACAACAACAACAAAATCCTAAATTGTATGGAACATAACAGAATTATAGCAGTGCAGAAGAAGTGAGGGGGAAATTGAACTCATTGTATATATATGTATATACAGGCACCCTTTGTTCACACAGCTTGGTATTGGAACTAATTGCTGTGCCACACCTGTGTGCTTTTGTCAAAGGGGAAAAAGTCTTCACACAGAATTTGCAGCTTAACTGGATATTTTTTTGCCAAAGGCACGCTAAAATTCCCTCTAGACTTCTCTAATTAATCACATTCACTGTATTCACATTTTGTCTATTAAAAGCTTCAGATGTACTTGTACATTCTCTGTTAGAGCTCATTCTTCTACCTTAAAACTGTTTATAATTAAGTTATCAGGAAACTGTAGCTTTTATCTTTGGGGAGGAAGAACAAGATGAATTTTGTAATTGGAGCCCGTTTAAGCAAGTCCAATAAAAGACTGAAAGCAGCCCAGGTAACTATTTAAAGGAAGGGGGAATATTTTCTGGGGTAGCTAGGAGTGGGGGATTCATCCACTTGACTTGGGAATTCATCTGCTTTTGTGTCGATTTCCATGCTTATATGATTCAGTACCGAGAAAGACATTAATTTCTCAGTGCTTGGACTGAAGTGAAGGTTTTGCTGCTTTCACTGAGAAAGTAACACAGATCAATAATCCTGCAAGAAAAGTAAGGCATCAACTGGAATGGAAGCTCCGTAGTCAATACCTGTTCAGCAGCAGTAGCTCACTGTTACTGTAATTCAGCCTCATTTGAGGTGTTCATGTTCATGAACATGTGCCTGTAAATGTTTCCAATTCAAAGTTTTCCTCAGAAGCACTGTGTGTTTTTGCATTTAGATTTTCTGCTCTGCAAATCTTGTTGTACCAATTCAAATAATCTCTGGGGGTGATGGCCGTACTTTTAAAACACAGCTGATTATCTTGCTTTGTGCTTTATTGCAATGCAATTGCTGATTTTAATGGCTAGCACGGCAAATTCAGAGATCTTCAATCCCATCACTCAGGCGAATAGGACATGCCTATATGCCTAGGTAATCTGCTCTTGGTGCTCACTGTACCTTTGGTGCAGGATCTTGACTTCAGATTCTCTGAATCTTCATCACAGAAGAAAACTTGTTACTAATCTTACTTATCAAAAGGTCTGTAATCCTGAAGGAACATTGATACGCTGTGTGGGAGGGGAGTATGGAGCTGCTGTGTCAGGTGGCTGGGGTGAGATTCCATATTACCATGGTGTGGTTTCAGCTTCTGGAATCACAGATTTCACAAAGAAAATACATTTATGTTGTTGACATGAGTTCCCCATTTGTTTTGGCTCAGCAAGAGTCATGTATTTATTATTGAGTCCTACTAGGGGTTTGATAGGCCTGAAAGCAATCCACATTGGCTGAGGAGATTAGTTAACAGTTATTTACTGAGCATCATTCTGACCAGTTGCTTACCATTAGCAGATTATGGAGAAATCAGTGAACTGTGATTTCTGCATTATCATTTTTTCAATGCACTCAACACTCAATTACTTGGGGGGTGAGATGAAGAGTTGGGTAGCTCAGCTAAAAGTATTAATTATTCAGCAGATGTGTAACAGTAAGATAGAGGGATATGCTGAGAGAATATAACTGAAGAGGAAAAGGAAAATTAATGTGAAGCACAAGGATTTTGAACAAACACAGGTCCGAAAAAGTAGATGGACAGCACAACAACACTGCCAACAAAGAAATCCTGGTTTTGACTGGATTTAGTGTTTTTGGAGCCATCTTCGAGGGTCTCTGAATATACTGTTTGCTCACCTACTAGACAACCTGCTTCAGGATTTGTCTCCCCTGAATTTTGTCTGGTTTAAAAGTTTTTATTTACAGAAAGGGCACTTTACCAGTTACAGATATCTGCACACTTCCCTAAAGTTTTCCCTATTTTGGAAAATTTTAGAGTATCCACAACACATCTTCTTCATTGGTGGAGGAAAGAAGCATCTGGTGGTACTTACTGAACTTAGTCCCTTTTTAACATTTACTGTAGCAATCTATTCAGCTCTTGAATATCCCTGAATATGATCACCAGTAATTTACTGTGCAAGGTGTCCTGTTCTCTCCTTTCCTTCCTTACTCCAAGGTGTACGTGCTCTCCTTTCTTTTTCTCTCCAAATCCATGTCCAAGTGCTTCTGTGCTTAAGGGAAACAATTTGAGGTGATAGAGCACACAGTGAGGATTGTGTCTGAAGCAGACATCTCTTCCACTGATTTCTTCTCCTGACCAAAGCAATAAGCAAGACCTTGAGCTTCAGCCAACTGCTCAGGTCAGTAAAGGGCAGAATGTTGCTGGAATGTTTTAAATTTCCCTTGTAGTATTTAATAAAAAAAATAGTCTGCCTTAGCAGACCGTTATGGACATTATTAGGTGATAACAAATAAATTGATCTTTCATTAAGCTGCCATGCTGTCTGTTTCAGTGTCTTTAAGCTCTCAGTGTAACAGTGTTTAAGTAATATCTGAAGGTGATATAGTTATAGTATGTTTCTAAT
Organism: Grantiella picta; assembly: GCA_013397955.1. Classification (NCBI taxonomy): domain Eukaryota; kingdom Metazoa; phylum Chordata; class Aves; order Passeriformes; family Meliphagidae; genus Grantiella; species Grantiella picta. Next base: position 1,829,349 of record VZRM01002768.1, on the reverse strand, counting down.
TAGACTTTGCTGTAGAGTTGATCTGCAAAGTGCAGCAGGGGCAGAATTCATCACAGTTTGCTCTAGAGAGCAAACAAAGAGAAGTAAATGTAATAGTTATATTTGTAGTCCCCAGTTGCAGTGTGTCCAGGCTGGCAAGGAAAGGCTTCACTGTTTAGCCTTAGAATCCTTTTCTGTAGTCCAGCATTTACAGTTACTAAAGGTATTTCTCCGTTCAGTACACCTCTTTAAATCACTAAATGATGATATGATGCTTCAGTGTGAAAGTTTGCCTTAGTCTATAATGTCTGTTTGCTTCCCTCAGCCAATAAAAGGGCAAAGGAGATTTAAAAAAAGAAAAGGAAATCCATTTCTGTTTCATCACATGGAGAACCATTAGGTTTCATCATTTGCCAAATGCCTTTGCTTACAATTGCATGGGTCTCCCAACTATCTTGAAATGACTGCAGCTGTATTCTTTACCCTAGACATGCAATGATAGATGCTATTGGAACTCATTAAATAAAAAAACTGTGTTCTAAATGTCATGACATTTCATCAGTGGGTAGACCATAGATGATTGAAATGTAATACTATATCAGATGTAGCCCCAAAGCAGAATAAAATCAAATGAAATAAAATGAAATAAAATGAAATCTCTTGCAAATTAGAAGCCTTTCTGTCTGAAGAGAGGAGTGTTTGGATTGCTCTGCTTTGCTAGTAGACATAATATTACCATTTTTCCTCTTGCTGTCCTAAGCATTTTGTTATTAGATACTCTTACTAATGTAGTTCTTCTGAGATCACTTTCTTAAAAAACGTTTTGCTTAATAAAAAGCTTATTAATCCAGAGCAGATACTTTTAATCTTCACAAGTAATAGTAAAATTCTTACAAAGGTGGTTTTGTTAGTGGGGTTTAATACAGCTCTGAATCAATTCCTGTTGTTGTTTGTTAGCAGACTTTTATTATAACTTTTGCTGCTAGTAGGATGTATAGAGAGAATTTATGATCTAAGAATAAAAATTAATTCTTTCAATTTTGCTTTTAAGGATTAATGGAAATGGCTATAATAATTCAGTGTTATCCTTTCGTTTTTCTGGGTTTTAATAAAAACCCTTGTAATTACCTAGTGCAAGCTTTTCTTTATTATGTAATATTTCATGTATCTCTAAACCAGTGTGTGCTTGAATGCGCAATGTAGTCTTTCAGATAAGAGACCTGACTGAAGATATGCAAAGCATATTCTATCAGTTGTTGCTTATTTTGCAAGAAGATAAATAATTACTTTTCTTTGGTTGTGCCACCCATGATGTTGGTTCTTTTCTTTTGTGTGTATCATCATTTTTGCCAGTATCCTAAAATAGGAGAGAAAATACCTGCTGGTTTTGAAACCTGTCCTTAGGCTTCTTCACTGGAGCAGCTACCAGAAGAAAAATTTGAGCAGTTAAACTATGTTTTTCCTTTCAAATTTGTACATCTTCTCTCCAATGACAGTGACAGAGTACGAGAGCAGTAAGTTGGTGTGAGATGGAGGTGCCTCCTCTGACTTCCTTTTTCCAGTGCCAGAATAAGTTATTACAAAACACCCTCATAGCATTTCCTTACCTGCTTGAAATGGTAGGGACAAGAAGCACTACCCATGAAGTTGGGATGTTTTTACTTCTTATCTACCCTAGGTAAACCAGCAAGGTCCAAGTTCCATTTATTAAAAACTCTAGGATGCTATTGAGGACAGAGACTCTTCTTTTATGTCTCGTCTAGCCTGCTTATGTCAGGTGCCAATCAGAGAGACTGAATGAGGAAGGAGGACATTTCTGCAAGCAGATCATCTCTTACCAACTGCGGAGAGGCACAACAGGAGCGGGAGCCTCATTATTGCACAAATCTGTGATATGCAGTGACCCAGAGTGAATGAAAAAATTTAGGACTGAAATGCATCAAAGCCAGGGGAAGGTGGAAAATGTCAAGTTTCAGGGAACATGAACACATGAAAACCAGCATTTATCAAAAAAAGGAGGAGAATGAAAGGTTACCTGAATATAAAGAATAATGTCTTTACTGTACGAGTAACTGTGCGCTGGAACAGACTACCCAGAGAGGTTGTGGAGTTTCATTCACGATAGATATACAACGAACAGCCTGGGCATAATCTTGTCCAATGTGCTCTAGGATGACCCCACTTGGACAGGGAGGTTGGACCAAATGACCCACTGTGATCCCTTCTAACCTGACTCATTCTGTGATTCTGTGTAATTTTGTGACAGAAGTGTTGGAGGCAGAGATGGAATTTCAACAGCAGACGTACCAAGTCTTAAGGGTGAAAGGGGAAGAGGATGATTATGAAATTGGTTTCAAATTAAAATTAAAAAAAAAAGGAAAAAATAGAAAAAGGAGAAGAGGAGCAGGTTGTAGGGGGTTGATGCTGGACAGGTTTCAGGCACTCACCAACAAGGCCTCTCTATCACTCCCCTCCACAGATAAATGGGAGAGAGAAAATATAACAAATTGTTCATGAGTTGAGATAAGGACTGGGAAAGATCACTCACCAAATGTCGTAATGGGTAAACAGGCTCAAATTAGAGATATGAATTGAATTTATTGCTAACAAAACCAGAGCAGGATAATGAGAAGTAAAATAAAACCTTAAAACCCTCTACATTCTCCCCACACCTCTCTCCTTTCCAGCTCTACCTTCTACCCCAGCAGTGCAGGGAGACAGGGAATGGGGGTATGGTCAGGTCATCACCCATGGCTTCTCCGGCTGCTCAGGGAGAATAGTTCCCCTGCCGCACCATGGAGTCCCTCCCATGGAAACATTTCTCCATGAACTTCTCCAGCGTGAGTCCACTGCACATGCAGCAGTCCTCCCAAAACTGCTGCAGCGAGGGTCACTCTTCCACAGAGTGCAGTCCTTCAAGGACAGGCTGCTCCAGTATGGGCTCCTCTTTCCATGGGAATTCCACGGGGTCACAGACTCCTCTAAGGTATCCACTTGCTATGGCATGGGTCTCCTCCACGGGCTGTGGGTGGATCTCTACATCCCTGTGGATCTCCATGGCTGCAGGGATGCAGCTGCTTCACCATGGTCTGCACCACAGGCTGCAGAGGAATCTCAGCTCCAGCACCTGGAGCACCTCCTCCCCCTCCTTCTGCACTGGCCTTGGTGTCTGCAGGGCAGGTTCTCTCATGTTCTTTCACTCCTCTCTTCTGTGGCCACAATTGCATCTGCGCAATAACTTTTCTTCCTTCTTAAATCTGTTATCACAGAGGCATTGCCATCATTTTTAATTGGCCCAGCCTTGACCAGCAGCATGTCCATCTTTTGGAGCTGCCATGGATTGGCTCTGCCAGACATGGGGGAAGCTTCTGGCAGCTTCTCACAGAAGCCACCCCTGTAGCCACCTGTTGCCAAAGCTTGGCCATGCAAACCAAATGCACGGGTCTGCAGGGAAAGTAATTTGATTGTGTTCCTCCCTGCAAAACTAGAACAGAGAATAAAAAAATAAAATGGCAGTACAAATGTTTGGAGAGAAATGGGTAAGCCATCGTAATTCATAACTGCTGGTTGGCAAAATCTCCTTAAAGAACACTAGATTCCTGTGTATGTGGAATTCTGGATTCAATTTTAAGTAACCATCCAAACTTCTGGATCATTTGATAGGTCCCCATAGTCTGAATTTCTAGAGGTTTTGAGCGAATTAATGTAATCCCTTCGTATTTTTCACCCTTGTCCCCCTGCCCCTGCATATACAGCTTTGCAAGGTGTCTGTCCAGTGAATATAGGTGACACAAAATCCACTGAACTTCAGTGCAACTTTCAAGGGCTTGAATAAGTATTAGGTCAGAGCAGAAAATGGCTTCTGTGACTAAGTTTGTCACTGGCAAATTTGCATCAGCAAAATGATGTAATAAATTACAAACTATTATGCCATGTGAGAACACTTTACCTTGAAAATGAAGGAGATTTATTTGAAATAAACAACAGGAAATAAAACAAGGAATTTTGTAATACCATATTTGAAAACAATTTTTCAGAAAAGAAATAATTGCATTTCAGAATTTATTAGAGTACATCAGTGAAAAAGTAATGAGTGCATCCACTTTTATGATTATACTGAATTGTATTATAAAATCTATCAGCAATATAAGAGAAGATCGGAAAAAAAATGTCTGGGAGACACAGTTTTAGTGTATTTTGCTGTCCTTGCTCTTCCATACCTATAAAATTTTCAATTTAGCAAAAGGAAAAGAAGTCATGGAGAGCTAAGGGATTGCAAAGGAAATAGTCAAAATAGATTGGTAGCCAGCTACTCTATGACAGGTTAGCATTTTTAGCACGCATCCTAGGTAATTGTGAAACACACAGGAAAAATAGCTGTTAATAATCCATTTCCGCCAGTTTCATACAGTACTTAACATTTTACAGCTCAGCTCCTGAGGATCAATATAGCCATGATGACCACAATTATATATTATATATTACTTTTGATATATGTAATGCTGTAGGAAAATTTTACTCTGTGATTAAAATTTGTCCTTAAACCTTCATGAGCAGTGATGGCTTGATCAGCCTAATGCAAGGTCTGTACTTTTTTCCAACAGCTGCAAAGGGCTACAACTAAATAAACATACTCAGTAAATATACAGAGATGGCAAAATGGAATTGCAACTGGACATTGTTGATTATGTCAATAAGATGAAAGAAAATAATATAGACTGGCACATCTGAAGCCTAAATCCTTCCCATTACTTTAAATGTCCCTTTTGGAGAGCATTTCTAGCTGAAAAGTGAAGTTTATTCAAAAAAGCTCAAGTGCATATTTTTAGAAATTAATGGTATCAAGCATTAGGCTGAATATGAATATTTGGAAGAAATGGGTGTTTAGAGGTCAGGAGTTTGGTGTGATTCATTGATCTAGTGAGGTCAGTGAACAAGTTCCAGATAGATGTCATTCAACATTACAGCAGTATTTAGGCTCCTAAGATTTTGAATATATTGTGTATTCAAATATCTTTGTGTGTACGTCTTATTTTGTGTGCATGTATACAAATAAAATTGGATCTGTGTATAGATCAGAAAAGCTTAATATTTTAGCTTTCTTCTGACATTTCTGGGGTTAATTTCACTTTTGACTGGGTCTTCAAATGCCTTGCACTTCAGATATGAGTGATCACATCTCACAGGAACTGTCAGTTGAAATCACAGCTCTTACTTGCTTAGAGTATTCATTGGACCTTTTAATCCTTAAGGTTAATTGCTGTTACTTCCTTAAAGAAAGTTATATAATTTCCTGTCATTTGGTTCACTCTGGAAACAGCAGCATCTACTATCTATGTAAATTGAGCCATGTTTTTGTGCTTCAGAAGATGTGAAGTTATATGGATTAAAGAGCATGAGCAAACTTTCTTGCTCCTAAGCTCAGACAGTGAGAAGAGGGCAGGACTACCTCAGATGCTCTCACAGAGGTCTTTTAGGTTCCTGTTTCCCATTCCTATACACAGAAAAATTCCTGTACAGTTCCTCTCATCCTTCTACCCACTCAGATTGCATCTGCACCACTAAATAAAAAAGGCCCAGGAAATAAAGCTTATGCATGACACCTTTGGCAGGTGGAAAAGGAGAATAATCTAAAGGGAATCATTGTGCCTTCCTAGAAATGCTGTCATATTAAGAACAGAGACTGTGCTCCCCCAAAAATGTAGGTTTGTCTCCAACCTTCAGAAAAACAATCATATTGTTTCCAATTGAAGCACTACCTTGGCTTCACATGGTTGACTTGTCTTCTTTGCAATAACTTAGAAGAGTCTGAGGGGAAACATCCTTGTTGGGCAGTCACGCTGCTTTATGAAAGAGATTCCCAGGGTTTGTGCTGAGCAAGCAAACTTCAGAAATAGCAGAGTAATGTGTTTGCCCAGGGGCAGTGCTAACTAGCCACCCAGTGCTTTCAGCACGTGGTCTTGTGCCTCTGTGAAGTGCTGCTCTGTGCTGTACACTGCAGATGTTTCTTGGGTCACATCAATAAAGTAATTTTCTTGCTTTCCTGATTCCACTGGTTCCATTTAATTTGGGAAAGTCTAGTCAGCCTGACACATCCATAAATTGAGTATATAAAAAACCCTATGAAGGTCGTATACAATACTACTGACATTATTACAGGTTGACATTCTCATGCTAACTGTATCCTGTCACATACCAGAATACTTGCACTTGTTGTGGTGATCTGATAAATCAGAAATGAGATGTGTTTGCCCTTCCAGAACTATTTGCAATGTCAGCATAAAACAAGAGATTCACTTCATTTGCTGCATTAAAAACTTTCATGGTAAGGCCTCCCTGTCAACAAATAGCAGTTCACAGCACAATATTTGGACACATAAGAACTGATTTTTCCTAGCTGGGAAGCTCCTTTTTCCTTTAAAGTTTTGAAGTGACCCTGTTCATTTTTCCCAGAGACAGAATGAAATAAATAATGTCTGACATGATAATCCTTCCATATCTACTGAATTCCCCAAGGTAACTCTGAGATTACTACATTTAGTGCAAATGAAAGCAGTTTTCACAAGTTTCAACAGTAGGTCACATTTTCATCAGTTCATAATCAGTAAAGTATGAATATAGGTGCTTGCAGATGTATATATTGTTTCTCATCTTTAAATCCATGAAGTATGAGTACCAGATATTGTACATGTATTATGATTATCAGTGCAACTTTAAAATCCTGTCTCTTGAAAGGTTGATGTGGATTTTCAAGAACCCCGAATACATTCTGAATGCATTTAATATTATTTTTACTCCTATAGTTTGTGAAGTTTCTTTTATTTTTGTAATTCCTCATTCCTTATAGTGAGTGCTTCCAACAGTGGTTTTTTTTACTGTGCAGTGAGATCCTCTGGTGCCAATGTAAGGACCTTTTTATATCAATGGGCCTCCAGTGAGAAATATCTTCAGGTCTGATTGCAAGGCCTCCTTGTTTAATGTTTGTACAGAACGTTTTTTGTGGGTGGATCAAATTTATTTTGAGTATTTACACAGTAGGTTTTTGAAGCCTTTGAAGCAAAATCCCTACTGTAATAGAAGTTTTACACAGATGAGGAAGGAAGATTTAAAGTTCTAGTAGGGTTAACCTTACTAATAGTTTTGTTCTTTGTATATTGTCAGTGCAATTTTATTTCTAATGATATCATAAATCCTGTGAAACTATTTTGCTTTCCCCCCCTTTTTTAAAAGAAAAAAACGCACTAATACTCTGTAACTTATGAAAGCTCAGGGCACCAACAGGTTCTCAAAATTGTTTGGTTGCTGTCTGCCAGCAAAATACCTCTGCAGCTCCAAATGTGGGAAAAATGAGGAGTGTTCCAGACTGCTCTCAAGGAAGCACTTAATAAAATAGAGAGTGAAAGTTATAGGGAGGAGTGAGAGCTCTGTTGGATCTGCTCAGCTTCATACATCCGAGGCAGCTCATAATCACTGCTGCCAAAAACCTGTCCTGGGGACTCAGCACAGCAGATAGAGATGGACACAGCTCAAGAGGATACATCAGCTGGGATCTGGTCTGTCTTTGGAAAAAGAGTTTTCTGACAGAGGTTGGACTCCTGTGAAGCAATGCCAGCTTGCTTGCCTTTTTAGTGCCCCTCAGAAGTTTTGATAAGTTTGAGATACTCCTGAAAAATGCTTTTATTGAATTACAGCAGCCTTTTTCTATATGATAATGCTGTCAAAATATAATCACCTATTAATTTTATTTGGAGTGTTTCCTCACAATAGGTGTTTTTAAAACAGTTTTGTTTATTTGTTTTTCCATTTTAGAATACAATTTGGGAATGAGAAACAAAAGTTTTCTTGTTTCTCAGGAATATGTGTTCTATAATGTTTCCTTGTGCAAGTGGGGCTCTTCTTCGTAAATATGTGTATCAAATTTGTCTTTCCTTTAAGAACGCATCAGGTTGTCAACCTCTTCTAAGGTCCTGGGCTTTCCTCAGTTCTAGTAATCCTTAGAGGAAACGGAACACATGTTTATTGTCTTTGTATCCACTGTTCCTTTTTTTTTTTTTTCCCAAGAAATACTGCCATCTGTTGCTTTCTGGATTATTTTTTTACATGTTTTCTAATTTCTCCTTTATCACCATCAGGTTTTTTGATCAGTTTTCAATCATTTTTTTGAAGAAAGAAAAAAAATAACTGTAATGCTCTCAAAAGCATTAAGTGAGATAGGGTTGAAATGCAATTATCTTTCCATCAAATATTCTTGTGTAGTTTTCTTTTCATGACAGTCTCTGAGCACTTTTTTACTTACCATCAATTACCACCCGTTGTCCTGCTAATCTGGAGCAATGGCGTGGTGGCAAAGCAGAGACAGGGTTAAAAGATACAGCAATTCCATTATAAGAATTCACTGTGGCCTTATGTGAATAATGAAAACTCAGATACACTTTTGATGGTGGTATACAGTGAGCTGGGCCAAGGTTGCCCAGCACAGTCATGTTCTATAAACAACTAGAGCAGAACCTGTCAGGCCATGTGTCGTGGTTTAACCCCAGCTGGCAGCTCAGCTAGCTTTTTGTGCTGGTGTGAGAAACAGAAATGGCCTTGGCTTTGTGTAAATGCTGCTCAACATTAACAAAAACATCCCTGAATTACCAGCAGTTTCCAAATCCAAAACACAGTGCCATGCTACTATGAAAAAAAATTATCTCTATCCAGCCAAACCCAGCACATCATGACCATGTATCTCATAATTCCAGCTGGACATGAGTTGGCCTGTTCAGATGTCATGGTGCCAGTTTCCTGAGGAATAATAAAATTGTATTTATCTAAATATAATGCTCGAAGATAAATCCAACTTCCACATTAATATGAGTACATATGTCACGCAAAGGCAATGAATGATCTTTCCTTATGCTCTTTTCAGAACCAAATTTTGTGTCATCATATGACATTGGGAACTTTACCTACTTCTTCTTCCGGGAAAATGCAGTGGAACATGACTGTGGGAAAACAGTTTTCTCTCGTGCTGCTCGGGTGTGCAAAAATGATATTGGTGGCAAGTTCGTGTTGGAGGATACCTGGACTACCTTCATGAAAGCTCGCCTGAACTGCTCTCGCCCCGGAGAAATTCCATTTTACTATAATGAACTTCAGAGTACTTTCTTCCTGCCAGAACTGGACTTGATCTATGGGATTTTTACCACTAATGTGTAAGTAAAGTGGATTATATAGTTTATTTTCTTTCTCTTTGTGCCAGCAAAATCTAAAACTTCTGAGCTACTCTCTTCTGCATATGCCAAGTAAAAATCATAAATTCAAACTACTGTTTTGCCCAATCCACTGTTCTCTGTGAACAAGCATGATTTCCAAATGTTTCCCACATGAATTGTTGAAAACATGAGAGACAGACAAATTCTTAATTTTTCCTTTCACAGGGAGCCAGTTCTGTTTAAGACTATTTTGTCATATTCTTCATTTATAGTTGGAAAGTAATTAACTTTTATTTTTACTATTGTGATACATATATGCAGTATGTATTTATGAAATAAATATTTTATAATTGTAATGTGACACGATAATGAATTTGACATGATGAAATTTGACCATGTCATAAAGAACTCATCTTACCCAAAAGAGCGCAAGAGGTGCTCTTATGTATTTGAAATTAATCCTAACATGTCCTTACGTGAGTTTGGGGGTCAAACCAAGAATTTAACCTACTTTTAAGTGAACCTGTTACATCAATAAGGTAAAATTTTAAAAAAAAAAGAGAAAGTACAATTTGGTCTTAAAAATTCAAACTTTTAAAATGTTAAAATGTTAAAAAATTGGATGGACATAGGAAAAAAGAGGCATTTATCTCAGAAATGTCCTTTGTTACTTTAAATGTGATGACTGGTGTTCAAATGCTGCTCAGTAAGAGCAACCTCAGTGTCATGGCTGTGCAGCCCAATGTTCAGACCACTGGAACAATTTCAGATTTTGAAATCTGATTCTCTTACCTTCTTGTGGTGTCTTGTTTTGTAAGTCAGTTTTGTCTAGAAATTTGACAAATTTTGTCAAGACAGTTTTGTCTAGAAATTTGACAAATTTTGTCTAGACAGTTTTGTCTAGGATTTTGACAAATTTTAAAAGGTCCTTGGGAACCTAAAACATAGGTAAGGGGCCCTTGAACACTGGGATACTTGCCTTTTATACATATCCATTAACCAGGTGGAAATGTTCTCAAGTTAATGCCAACAAATTATAATGCCTATGCATTCCAGACAGTGAGCATGGATTTGAGCTCATTTAGGCATCTTCCAGGCTCAAGCTCATCCCTGGGCTGGCAGCTTGGGCTGTGAACAAGACTCGTGAGGGGATGCTTTCACCAAGCTGTGGCAATTCCTAGTTCATGACGTTGGATGATGAGCTCAGCCTGTTTCTGCAAAGGAGTAATGTGGTGAATATAAACACTGTTTTTTTAAAGAGAGTAGTAGAGACTTTCAGATTACTAGGGATAAGAAAACTTGCTGTTGTTTTGATCAGTAATTTTAATTTTGTTCTGATTTACTAGCTAGTTCATATGCCAAAAGACAGGTATTTGTCAGGTGGCATCCACATGCACTGTTCAGCATGAGAAGTCGTGATAGCCTGGACATGTTGCTGCCATGAAAAGTCCGAGCAGAGGAATTCTCTAGAAAATCCACAGGGCTTTGCCCATGGAAGGGGAATGATGTTCCTGATGCTTCCTGGTTCTTACGAAAATGGACTTGCTATTGTTAAGAGTAGCTTTGCCACATGCAAGTAGACAGCATTTTAAATGTTGCTGCTACTTTCCTCTTCCCCTGTGGCCCAGCATTCTGATTGTCCAACAGAGATGGACTGTTCAAAGAGGCATTAATTGTAACTGTTTGAGGGTAGGGTTTTTTGATTGCTCTATTTAAATTCCTGCCATCAAATGTTGTAGCTAATTTTTTTTGACATTTTGGAAATGTTTTAGAGTTAGGATTACTTCCGCATGCTGACTACCTGTTCACAGATTGTTTGTGGAACTCGTAAGATCCACCTTTCAGCCCTGCAACTGATGGTGGAGAAACACAAGGGTTTCCTATGACAAGGAACAACATTTTCCTTTTTGTTAATGTAACAGGATCAGATATAACTTAATGGCATTCATAATTCTTCAATCTAAATATCTTCACAATTACAAAGACTTTATCACACCCTAATGCTATTTTTAATATACCTTAATATACATGTAGAGGGAAAAAAATGAAATATTTCTCTAACAGCCAAACCTGCTCCTTTTACATGTCGTTGACTATTTAGTCCACTACAGCCACTGCTTCATGATAAATCTGATTTTGTTTCTTTCAGTCTATCCAAAAAATCTATAAACGTGAGTCTAATGTCCTCTAAGTACTTCATGAAATTCAATAAAACATCGGTACAGTTAATAATGTTAGTGAGCTGCATTTAGTGATGCAAGCAAGGATTTATCAGCTTCAATGAGGACTGATTCTGCAGAAGCTGTAAGCATATAACTTAACTTTTGAGCTTCCTTTGAAATAAGAGTGACAAGCATAAGAAAGCAAACTGCACTTTGTCCTGGTATTTAATCCATGAATGCTAACTCTTTTTCCACTGTTCATTTTTTCCCCCATCATTATGGAGTTTCTATAGTATGTTTTGTTAAGCCTTGTGCAAAACTACAGGCTAAGCTAAAAAAAAAAAAGGAAAAAAAGAAGAAAAAAATAAAGGAGAAGAGCATGCTGTGTGGATCAATTGCCAGCAATTTTAGCTGCAACAGGGAATCTGTGCAATTGACACCTTTATTATCTATTCCATTATCTCAAAATGAGGAAAAGAACAATGCAGCTTTCCATATTATGAGCTTTCATAGTTATTAGATTATATTCTCTACACTGTGGAGAATTACTTTTACTGTGTATGCCACATTTTCAAGAAAAAAAACAGGAAATTGTACGTTTTGTCCAGCTGCCATTTATTGATGTTTATTTTTTTAACATATCTTGTATGCAGTCCAAGTTGTTTTCTCTTGATGGGTTTCTGGAACTTATTGCTTACATTACTTATTACTTACATTCTTAGTGCTGTACAACATCTCTTGGAAGACAGAATTTTTGTGGATGTGTCTTGTCCAGGGATTCCATAGGGTCTAGAGACATACCATGCATTGAAAATCCTAACTTAAGCCATGCAGTCATTTGTTGTATGGAAGAAACGTTATTGAACCCTGATAATTAAATCATCCTGAACTTTTTAAATAGAAGAGAGGTGTCCCTAGTGCATGTGGCTCTGTGTGGAAGTATAGCCTGATGGTGTTAGTGCAGCAGCAGAAAGTAGGAAGTTCTGAGGTTTTTCCCCACACCAGCTTCTTGGTAAGGCTGACAAAGATTTTAAATGCAATGACTATGCTAAATCAGCTCAACGTATATCATTATCTTGAGATATCATTTCCCGTCTGATGGTATCTGCTTCATTAATTACTTGAAGGATTGAAGAATTATTGCCTTTTTTATTTATTTTTCAGCAAGTTGACTTCTTAATGTTATTAGTTTAATATTTTTATTTCTTTTGCAGGAACAGCATAGCAGCCTCAGCAGTTTGTGTTTTCAATTTGAGTGCCATAACTCAGGCCTTTAATGGACCCTTCAAATACCAGGAAAACTCTCGCTCTGCTTGGCTTCCATATCCCAATCCTAACCCTAATTTTCAGGTATGAATATGTGGGAGAAGGACAATATTTTTTGTGAGGTTTCCTCAAAGTACTGTATGGTTCATAATTTATAAATCCAGTTTTGCACAATGTTGTAGGCTAAGATGTTAAAAAAACTAAATTTAAAAAAGCGCTTAGGAGAACCCCTTATTTCAACATACTTAATTTGATCTTTCCACAAGATAATTTGGGTTGAAAAGCAGATGTACTTTCAAGGGTAGGAGAAAAAAGTCTTAACTTCAATTTTCTGTCTAAATAAAACAGTATAGTTATTTGTCAAGGTGACATTAACTCCTGGCTGAAGTATGATTGAACTGCTATTCTCTTTTACATTCCATTTGTGCTATTAGAACCTAAAAAATGGAACAGTGTCTGACAGAAAAAAGAAGGTGGGAGGTAGGTGGTAAATAAGGAGTGGTCAGAATTTTATATATTTTCATGTGCAAGATGCTCCACTTTCCTTGAAGAGTCAGATTAGAAGAACGTGCGATATGTTGTGCCCCTCATTTGAACTTGTTGGCCTCAGAGGGTGCACTAATCTGCAGTTGGCTGATGGTGTAAAAGCAGTTAATTCAAAGTGGGTCATTTAGAGGAGCTCTACAAAAAGAAAGGGGTATTTCACTAAGCACATGTGCATTATTTTCTTCTGCATAGTCACCACTCCTACTAGGACAATTTTAATGATTGTGCTTCTTGCAAGGGAGATGGAAGGAAAAGCAGCATTAATTTAGTGATTACCAACAATAGCTTTTCACCAAGGTACTTAAGTGTATTCACCTTTATCCACCTTTCACCCTCCCTTAATCTCAATGCAATTTCACAAGTTCACTTCTGCTCCTGGTACAGCCTTAGCTACCTTGTAAGAGTCATAAGATCTTTGCTAGCATGAGAAGGAATCGCCCATAAGGGAATATAGGTAGTTTTAATTACTTCCTGATCTATGCAAATAAAGAAAAATAAGGCATAGGTTACAGGCTAGAGCGAAATAACCTTTCCTAAGTAGTATGGTTGTCATTAGCCAAGTGACAAGGCTCTATTTAAGTAAGCCATGTTGCCGAAGCAGGCTATATTTACGTACAAATTTTTACTTGTTGTAGAAATATTTGTATTGTCAAAGTAGTGATAGGAAGAGGGTCTAAGAGAAGCTAAATTTTTGAAGGAGAAAGCCTGAAAAAATGCTTGCATATAAAAATCTTATCACCTTTCTGACTAGGTAAGCACATTCAATAAAACTTAATAAACTCTCCCTACAAACCCTGCATTAATGTGGTGTTAATTATTGTGAGAGCAGCCAGTACTGAATAGTACTTACAAAGAAAGATGACAGCCTGATGGCTGTGTAAAACCAGTTTAAGTCTCTACTGTACTGTTAGTGCACATCTCCAAGTCCCAGTCAAGACTGCGGTGTTGAAGAAATTTATTTCTTGGATGGTCTGGCTGATTTTAATACAGCTGTTATTCCAATTTACAAGAACAGTGACAACAGTTGTATCATAGCTTACTGAGCTGCAAACAGCTTTGAAGGTCAAAGCTACTGTTAAAAGCTGTAATGTGGCCTTTTAAAACGCAATATGGAAGTCAATTGATGTTAACTGATCTCTAGGTATCGCTAGGGATGTCCAACTTCTGTTCTTTTGCCGATGCTGCTTTTTATTCCCTTGAATAACTTTCTGTTCGATTTCTGGCTCCATAACTGCAGCAGTGATGCATACTAGAAGCTAGTCTAATCCTTAGAGCTGGGTGCAACCATTCTTTTTGACTTGATGGTGCTTTGGAGTACACACTTCACATAGATGAGATATATTCATTGACTGAGTCACTGGTTTCCTTCCCAGAAATGACTTCTCTTTTTTAACGTCCTTATGATAAAGTATCAGAAGTACTTTTTGTGTAGTCCCAGAAGTAGATTTATACTCTGAGTATTCACCTACTCAGAAGTATGTGATTTGAATGAAGACTACTGCTATGTAGATATAGTTACATCAGACATTGTATTTCCAAGGCTGGATTATATTAATGAAAGATTTTCCATGTTAGAATAGTATGGGAGTTCAAGTTTTGAGGAACATTGTTTTCTTCAGAGATCATTGCTCTTCACTTTAGGCAGGGCAATGTCTATCACAAGACCAAGGACCATTTGCATTTCAATGTACTGTGAGTGTTCAGCTGGAATTTTTCCTGCTTAATACATCTAAAGAAATTCTTCTTTGGCATGATTTTTTTCCACTGGTCTGACATACCGAGCAAGTAACTGTTTCCTGCCAGTTGCTTTGTCTTTTCTCATCATTTGATCTTCCATTATGAAATAATTTATTTGACTTTCTTTAACATTTGTGGATTTTGAACAATCACTAAATTTTGGATTGGAAATATGGCAATAATGGAAAAATAACTGGTGGGGTTTTGCACACTACTATTTTGCTCATGCTGTAATTCATAGCATAATTTATGACATAGTAAAACAGATTGAAAATTATGAGTTAAGTATGCCTTTCACGTCACCCAAATATTTGATAAATGTTATGAAGTCGTCCTTTACTTCTCTGATGCAATTATGCCTGAGTAAGCATGTGAATGTTTATATATTCACATGCATTAAGAAGCTTTATCTTTTGTGTCCTCAGTTGAACACAAATAGGTTAAATTTAACTCCCACTTATTTGGCTTTGTTTATTTGTGTTTGACACTTGTCCATGCAGCTAGTGGATGTTTTCCTGTGTGGAAAGGTCATAGTTTTCAGATTTAAAATATACTCAGTTTCAAAGCAAAAAAAATTTTTGCTGTGGATGATGTTTGATAGAGCTCTGCACTGTCCATTTTTGCTACTCCTAGAAGGAGTCCTAAGACGCTTCTGGAACTGCATGTGGTGCTTTCACCTTGTCAGCCCCTGTTTGTGGTGGGACATGTGTCTTTAGCACTGAAGGCTGTGAAAATTATAGTGAAAATTAGTCAGAAAATCATTCGATTTTTTGGATGATAGTTTTTCTCCTTCCATCCCTGGATATAACAAAACATAGGATATAGCAAACTATTTCTGTAATTCAGTTGTGCTGGTGCATTTTCATATTGTTTAGAATTAAGGAGCCTCCATAGCACTGCCTCAAGAAAACTGAGCCTCCTCAATCCTTGGACAGTTTGGTTAGCACTAAAATGGGACCTGAAAGTTGAATTCCACATTGTCATTATAAGATATCTTCTTGCTTTTATTTTCTTCTGCTGTAAACCAGAGAGTGACTCTGTTGTAATTGTTGGCACATATAGTCATGTTACTTTTCTGTGTTTACAGTGTGGAACCATGGACCAGGGTTTGTATGTAAATCTGACTGAGAGGAATCTTCAAGACGCACAAAAATTCTTCTTAATGCATGAGGTTGTTCAACCAGTTATTCCAATTCCTTACTTCATGGAAGACAACAGCCGATTTTCCCATGTGGTCGTGGATGTTGTGCAGGGAAAGGACATGCTCTTCCATATCATCTATCTTGCCACAGGTAGGAGCTCTCCATTGCTGTGATAACTGCAAACGTTTATGAGGTCTTTGGGTTTTAATGTTCTGTTAATTACTTATGAAATATGTGTACAACACCTTGAACATCAGCTTTTCCTCTTTGACACAATCACATGTCTATATTCTACATTTTCAGAATAGATTAATTTAGGCATTGCAATGTCTTTTGTGTTATTTTGTGAATGTCAATTTTGGTGTCTGTTTCCTGTTCCGCTTTGAAGTTGGAAAGCTTGGGTGCTCTTGAGAGAATCAAACATTGGAAATTCTACAAAAGGGATTTCCCAAGTTTCACTGCCTTTGTTCTTTTTTACTTAGTTAAGGGTACAAAATTAAGGGACCCATATAAGATGCTTTAGGACCCTCTGATAAAGAAGTAACTTCATAAATAGCAAATACAGCTACTGCTATTTCTATTTCTGAATTTTATGCTCACATGTATTTTATTAACTTTCTTTTTCTTCTCATTTTTAAGACATTCATTATGCGTTTTTTTACCTTGCCTTATTACTTGCACATTTATATATAAGCTTAGCAGTGACAGAAAAACAGCTCTCCACCTTTTATTGCTTTGATTAGAGCTGTTGCCTTCTTTTCAACTTAAAAATAGAGAGGGTTTTTTTTTCTTTTTGCAGAACAAGGACGTCCTCAGCTGAGGCTGAAATACTGGTCTGGACTAACATGTTTAAAGCCTCATGGCATAAAACTTAGGATAGTTCTTAAATACTTGGGCCTATGCACATAAGTAGGGAATAGCTCATCAAAACAATGTTTTTTTCAACATTCCATTTGTCTCATTGTGCTCTTTAAAACTTAGGCAGTAATAGAAAAGCCTTTGACAGATTAAAACTATGGTTGGATTTTACCAGTTCTAGTCAAAACAGCCTGCTGGTTGGTAAATCAGAGCATTTTAAGTGAAAAGAGGCCAATACTAAGTGTTGTTTGTATTGTAGAGGCCTCCTGAATTAGAGAATTAGAGACCAAACCTGAATTACAGAAACATGCACTGAATTGACTTTGTATGAAGTGACTATCACTGCATGGTAGCGTATTTACATTATTTACATTCTTGGAAGCACCAAGAAGAATGTGTTTTGTCATAATTCTGATTGTCTTCAGGTTTCAGTTTCCCTTCTTGTGTGACCTTTTACGTTTGAGTCAGTAAGTGAGGATCTAAAATGTTACACTTCATGGTTCATTAATAAATTGTGTTCAGGAGTGATTATGTGGGTTTTTTGTGCTGCTAAGACAAGATATTGCTCCTATCTACTTATGATTTATGTTTGTCTTCCATTCTTCTCTCTTCTCTATTTCTGGTTTTGCTCATTTATGGAAGCAGGACACTTACCTTAGCTGGATCTTTAGTCTGACTTCAGCACATGCTTTCCTGTAACAGGACAGCATATGTTTTATAAGTGTAGAGAAAGCATATGATAAAAACCCCATTCAATTCTTGAAGTTTTTTTTACATAGTAGATTCTATTTCACATGTATTTCATTGAATCACACTGAATTTTGTTAACATTCCTTCTACCCCAATTGAGTGTAAGTACTAACCTGTATTTTTCCAAGAAATATTAATACTCACTTTTGGTATAATTTGAAATTACCACACATGTTTATATACAAATACCACAGGTAAAGTACATAAGTGTAGTTTAAAAATCCCAAGATACACCAAATTACACAGTGTAATTTATTTATATATTCAGATTTTAGGAGAAAGGTGGTACTTTGCCGTCTCTGGGGTGCAGATCATAATTTAAATTTCATTACATTGTTAACTGTGCAGCATCTGAGTTCTCCTGAGCCCTACCTTTGCTTATGTCGAAGCTGTGGAGTGGTTAGTATTTTCATGTGAAACTGAATATGGTAAAAGATTACTGAGAAAAATATCCCTACTTTTGTAAACAACAGAAACTAAAAGGCAGCAGCCTTGACTTTGAAAATAAACAATGATTTTGGAAACAAACCAAGTTTAACACTTTTAATTTCCCCTGTGTTCAGCTTTACTCCCACATGCAATGTCACCTACCCCAAGCTCCTAACACCATAAGGCATGGGTATGTTTGGGAGAGATGAAAAACTGGGGTGACAGTTACCACCAGTCTGAGAAATGTTATCACTATATCTTTCCTGATTTAATTTATTTGCATTATTAAAAGTGGTAGTAAATTAAATTTAGAATTAAATTTTTACCACGATGCTCTGTCTTTGAAAAAAAGACAAAGGAATAAAAGCTGCCAAGCTGAAAAGGCCCTGGGGGTGCTGGTCAGTAGCAGCTGAACATGAGCCAGCGTGTGCCCAGGTGGCCAAGAAGGCCAATGGCATCCTGGCCTGTACCAGCAATAGTGTGGCCAGCAGGACAAAGGTTTGATCTTTCCCCTGTACTCAGCACTGGTGTGTCTGCACCTTGAAACCTGTGCTCAGTTTCAGGCCCTTCACTACAATGAGGACAATGAGGTGCTGGAGTTTATCCAGAGAAGGACAATGAGGCTGATGAAGGGTCTGGAGCACAAGTCCTGTGAGGAACAGCTTAGGAACCTGGAGTTGTTAAACCTGGAAAAAGAAGGCGCAGGGGAAACCTTATCACTCTTTACAACTGCCTGAAAAGAGGTTGTAGACAGGTAGAGGTCAGTCTCTTCTCCTAAGTCACAGCTGGTAGGACAAGAGGAAATGGCCCTGAGTTTTGCCAGAGGAGATTTGGATTAGATACTAGGAAAAAATTCTTCACTGAAACAGAGTTCAGGCATTGGAACAGGCTGCTCAGGTAAGCAGAGTACAATCAAGGCAGGAGCTTGTTCCCTAATTTTGGCCTCCCCCACTACAAGGCGGACATAGATAACATGGAGCAAATTCATTGGAGGGCCACCCTCTGTTGGAGGCTGGAGCACCATTCTCCAGCACGGTAAGCTGAAGGAGCTGGCCTTGTTCATCCTTGAGGAGAAAAGGCTGTGTGGGGAGCAGGATGCTGGTAGCATCCTGCTAGTAGCTACAGGGAGTTTACATGCAGAACGGTGACATCCTCTTCACACTGGTGCATGGTGGGAAGACAAGAGACAACAGGCAGAGAATTTCAGACTGGATATAAAGAATTGCTTCCTCACCTCTAGGACAGTCAAGCAACAGGTGCAGTCTCCATCCTTGGAGGTTTTCAAGACCAGATAGCAACACAGTCTGTTATAACTAAATGTCTTTTGAGCAGAAGGCTGGACTTGAGATCTCCTTTCCAGCCTAAATTATCCTGTGTTTATGCAAGTATAATTTCAAATTTGTTGGGCTAAATTACATTTTTATTCAACACTGTGATAATAGATGCCATTGCATTTTCTGCTGCCTAAAGGAAAGTGCATTCAACTCTGATGTAAATTCTGTCAGTAAGCAATTTGCACTTAGTGCTGTAAAGCAGGACAGGCCCAACCCATGCTGTGAGAGATGTACACCACATAAATTTTGTATTTATAATTCATTCCAACATTCTGCAAAAATTGTCTTTTAAAATGCACAAAGCTTCAGTGGAAAACTAGGCATACACATTGGATTTAATACAAATGAATGTTTTGCTATCTTTGCTACTCAAAGCTAAAATCTCATTTTTTGAAACGAATGGCCAATAGTTAAGAGAAAGTTCGCTCTTCACCTCCTCAACACTCCACCCTGTTATTAGAATAGAAATATTACAGGGGAGAATAACCCTGGGAGTATAAAAGTATAATCTAATTTCATTAAACCTTAAATAGATATAGTATTACTTCAGGAGAGACTGGGAATAACCAAACAAATGCATTAATCTGCTGTGTCAACAGCTTTCATTTCCTAAACCTCTGCCAAGTCATCATTCTGCTAGGAGATTCTGGTGTGCTAGGATTTAACAGCTACTGCTTATATAAAAAATATACTTTGGTACTTTGGAGAAACATCTTAATCTTTCACTGTACTCACTTTTAACACAGAATGAAATGATATATAAATTCCTGCACATTTTGTGCTGCTGGCCTTAGGCAAGAAGAAATCCCTACAACAATTTTCAGTGATTTAGAAAGGAAAGTCAAGGAAAGCATGCATGCACAGATGTCTTGTGAACGAAATATCATCTATAACAATACATGAAAAGCAGAGCATGCTAGAGAAACACTAAATATTCTGAAAACTTTTTAAGTTTGAAAGGCCTCTTTCTTTGTTAAAAAGAAATCCTATGAATATGTCATGTTTCAATCCCTTTTGTCCCTTCTCCCCTCTCCTCATATTATTTTCCTGCCATTTTATTTCTTTCACTTTGTGCCTAGATATCCCATGATTAAAAATTTTGTTGCTTTGTTTTTTTAAAATAGGATGCTGCAACAAGAGTGAGTAGCCCTTATTCAGAGGACTGTTGCAAAATGTATAAATTTATTACAAGAAATAAAAAAAAATAATATGTAGTTTGAGGGCATTATGAAGACATAATTAACTTGGGAGATCAGAAAAGGTAGTACTTGCACTGTCTGATGAAAAATTTTCAAGGCCATCCTTAAAAAATACTTGGTGAAAAAACTTCTGTATTTTTTCTGTTCTTCAGTCCCACTGGACAGAGTATGTCCCCTCTGTGTCCTGAGCAGAAATAGTATTTGCCCAGTGATCTTAGATCTTAGTTATTGGGATTTATAGTACAGCATTGATGAAATTGGGATATGGCTGACCTAGAAAGAAAGTATGAAACCTGAAGAAAGATTTATTGTTGGCTACATTGCATGTCACTAAAGAGTGAATTGTTCACTGAAGTGAACCTCAATTTTTATGCCATAAATCCGGGTTTTATCTGAGGCTTAAAGGTCACTGGAGGATGTTAAAACAGATTTCCAAGAAGTTCTAAAAATTTCAGGTAGCAATGCAGAAAATGATAAAAATAATTCTGATGAAACACATACAGCAATTATAATGAACAAGAAGAGAGATTTCATGAAGAAATTTCAAAAGAGGTTTTTGAAAAATGCAGATGGAATTTTCATACATTTGCCTTTAGAAGGGTTAAAACAGGTAGTAAATCTCCCAAAGGTAACATTTTTCTCATGAAGCCCTGAAACTGTAGATAATACAGAAACTAGTCCCAACCTAATAAAGATATTTGGAAGTTTGCATGAAACTCAGTTAGGAAATGCCATAGTATTAGTTTGTATTTCTTCTGTTTGTCTTGCTTGATGGGAGTAAACTGATGCAAAGTACTTCCTGATTTGATTCCTCTGTTATTTTTGTTACAGTTCTATCTTTTACATTTGTTTTTGTAATCAGTACACCACACTTTTTGCTAGGAAACAACCCAAGGTCTTAGCAAGAAAAAAAGTTTTCTGTGTGTTTTTACTTAAAAATCTCTGATGAAATATTATCATTTTCCTCACAGACTATAGCTTCTGATCAAACTGTGCAGCTTTCACAGTTTAATATGCATGGTGGTAGAATAGATGCAGTATCTGAGCAATTGCCAACCTGAAAGCTATAAGCAAATATAGATGCTTATATATGGTTCATACATGGTGAAGAGAACAACAAAGCTTAAATTGGCTGCATTTTTTCCAATTTGGTGTTATTTCTGACTGCATTATCTTAAGTGCATCGAGGTTCTTGGAAGTAATCTGTAGATAATTTCTGTAAAAAGCAGATACAGACTTTTCATCTCAGTTAAGAACCACTTTCTTAGTCTAGAAATTACAATATAAATGCAATAATAATAAGGACCAAAGTAGTTGTAATTTGAGTCAGAAGTCAAGTGTGAAAGTAATAGGTAGTCTATTTGTATGTATTAATTCTTTCTAGCTCAAAAACAGAAATGGGAATCAGAGTAAAGATGAATAATGGGGCATATACAATGTGGCACACAGTTGTCACTTTTTAAAACCATTTCTCTTTGTTGTTACAGAAAACACAGTTGTTTTGTGTCTTATGTCTTTGCTTGACAAAGGTATAGTATGCTTTCACAGAGTTGTAAAGCACTCTTGCAGTGGTTTTAAAACTATGTCCCTGAAACTTGTTACCCTTCTAGCCTTATGCAATGTCATTTTAAGAAGCTTGAAGAAAGGATACTCATCAGTTACTCTGATGTGGAAAAATGCTGCCTGTTGGAAGACACAAGTCCTAAAAGCAACATGATGATCTTGAACATTTGTTTCAAAGAATCAAAGAATAAGCCATAAAATTAATAACCTTACTGTCTTCTGCTTTTGCAGTGACACCTACCTCTGACAAAGGAAAACACTAGCTGAATAAATACTTCGTTTATATTATTAATCTTCTCAGGAAACATTTTGCTGCAAAGTTAAAAAAAATGTAGAATATTGCAGAGTTTTGTTTTGAAGAGTCTAATGTTCACTCTGGGATTTATGCTAGCTTTTCTAAGAAGTATTGCTATATATTTCTGCTAGCATATTTATGGTATTTTCCATGTAGAATATCTCTAAAGACAAAGAAGGATAGTGCAAAACTTTGTTGTTTTTCTATCTAATTTAAACAAAGAAATGCTGATCTTTTTGCTGCCTTGTGTCATCTGCACTGGGTAAAGTGATTTTAAAATGCTACTAAATGAGAGTGATTACATCTAAAGTCCAGGTTACAGAGTTATAAATTATACTATGGGGCTCCAGAGGATCAAACCCAGCATTTAAAATGTCCAGCAGTACTTATTTCCCTTGGTTTTATCACTGTGTATAGAGATAAATCATTCTGCCAGATCCAGTTGGTAAGCTTTCTTAATAAATAGATGGCTCTAACTAGAGCTGGTTAAATTATTCATTGACAGCAATTTATATGTGAGAATTGTAGCCCTTTATTTGGTTCACAAATTATCCAGCACTTATTTGTAGTCATTTTTTGTTAACATAATCAACTCATAAATAGGTCATGATTTTGATTAGTTTGTTGCTGCTATTTGCTCATAGAGTTTTCATATTTTACTTATCATGTTCATGAATTGCTTGCTGCAAGTAGATGGTATTCTGTTTTCTCAAGGGACAAATTTAAGTCGGAGAAGCCCTTTTTTCTGTTCACAAATTATCATGATGTCTTTATAATTACCCAGCTCTGTCAGATAAAGACTATAAATAAATGTCCAAAGAACATACGGTGTGTGCATTTCTGTGCTGTCCCTGGAAATCAGAATTGCTGCAAGAAGCTGCTGGCTGAAGAACAGCTGGCTCTGCTTGCATGGGAGTGAGATTAATGTGAGGTCCAGGGAGGGAAACAGATTGCAAAGAGCTGGAGACAAAGTCTCAACCTTCCATTAAAAAAAGACCATCTCCTCTTTATCATAGTGATGCTGAGCTTTCAAATTTTGTTTGACTACTTTATAAACTTAGAATGGCCAAGTAGCCTTTCCTTCTTATTTTCTGATTTTTTGTTGGAACTATCACCTCTTCTTCCTGGAAGAGAAACTAGACTTGACAACCCCTATGTTCATTTATTATTGCACAATGCTCAAACTGTGAAGCTGTGAGCAAAAGAGGTATCTTACACAGTGCTCAGTCCTCAAAGTTGAGATCTGGTAGGATCTATGCCTACCTTCAAAACTCTCATATTGCCCCAATACCGTGCAGTACCAGTTAACAGGCTTGTCTTGATTTTGGAAACAGTGTTGGCATTAGTCTTATTTTCGCATGAAATTTTGATCTTTGTATCAACTGTGGAGCCCTTGTGTGAGTACACAGTTAGTATTCAGGACTACTCCTGAGAGATGTGGGGAAGAAGCCTTCCCTTTGAAGGGACATGACTTTGTCACATGTTGCTGAGCATTGTGAACTTCTTTAGAATATTCTTTACCTTTAAAAAAAACATTTTCTTTTAAGGTGGATGTGCATGAGAGTGACTCAATAAACCCATGCCACCACAAGAAGAAATTGGAACAGTTAAATCACGGGGAGAAATAAAAGTTTGAACCTTACATGAAACTCAACTTTGACCCTAAAAAAGCCAAAGTTGTGATGATTCTATGATATGTACAATATTTAGTGAGAGCAGTCAGAAAAGCAGTCAATAAATGGGATATTCTACTGAATCCTGGTTTTGTTAATGTTTACAAGCTTTGTTCTGCATTGTTTTTCTTGGTAAATCTCAGTAAATCCAGATGTTTATAACTAAGCATGCACAAGCAGTGTCACTAGTAATCATTGGGATTTTTCCCCCCTTGTGCTTACCTAGCTCTGGTCATCGGACAGGGCAAATCCTAACAAGCTAAAGAATTTCTCATTAAAAATATACCTTATTTACTTTGTTCTGCATCTTGTAAGTCATCAAAATGTGAAGATGCTTTATTCCAGATGTTGTGGTCTTTGTGGGAAGAGTCCTATAACCTGCAGGCAGAATCACAAAAAGATGTGTTAGGTTCCATGCATTTTATTTAAATCAAGTCACTGGGTAAAAGTTATAATATTTGAAGCAAACAGTCACTTATCTGGAGATTCATTCTTCTAATTTTTAGTTATTTTTATTTTTTTCCTTATCCCATGAATCTTGTAAATTTGGTTGTATAACTACGCACCTTTAGGAGGAATAGCCATGGCTGCAAGCAAAATAGCAGTTAGATCGCTTGCCTAGGAAATACACAAAGATTTTTAACTAATAAGCTCTGTGATATTTTCTGGTTATTGCCAGATATCCTGGCTCCTAGACCATTATATAAAGAATATAGTGTAATATTATTGTATGTATTGCACACTAAGCCTATATACAATCGCTATGGCTACTGTAACATAGTAGTTAGTGAGAGTTATGAGATTAACAACTTCTGGTGAGAAGTTTTGTGGTTCATTTCTCTAATCCCAACATCACCTCAGTTTCTTGTCCATTTACTTTCTTATTTAGTTTGATAAGAAAAAAGTACACATCTTTCTTTCCTTCTTAATTTCTGAGCAAAGGCTGTGTTTTATGCTGAAATTGCTTCTGAGGTTCCATGCCAATCACAAAGGAATTGTACTGGATATATTTGGATAGAGTTGACTCATCTAGGGACTGAGACATGTACTATGCAATCTGCAAATCAGTTTGAGTATAGCTCCTGAAACTTTCTCTTCAGTCAAGTTTGTGATGTTTCTAGATCTGTAGAGTAGTCAGTTATCTTTCTGACACTTCCATTGAGAATAACCACATATGATTCAGTTAAGAAATCAGGCAAGGTTTGCTGTGGGTTATTATCTGAGAAAAAGTCTTCTCCACTTGTGCATATAAATGCTTCTTTGATCGGGGTGCTGAAAAGTTTATTCAGTGGGAAAGCAGTATCATATTCATAGCTTTTTCGGGGTCGTACAACGTATTTATTGTTTTGGTGGTACGAAGGAAGGCAGTATAAAATAATAGGAGCAGTAAGCACTCCCTGTCCAGTCAGATCCAATCAGAGTTAGTATATCTCAACTTTGGAAGACTGGCAGGGATCCAGGGCCTGTATTTGATAGTAATTTTTTCCTTCGTGCACAGTGTGGCATTCTTCACTGCTCTGTGCCAGATAGCAAGGCTTAAATCACATAAACCACTTCATCTGGCGATTAATATCTATGTTTATTACCTACTCTGCTACTTCAGTTAGAGGTTATGCAACTCTTCAGAGGTGCTCATCTCCCCTATCTGAGAAGTCCAGTCCTAGACACTGATTAAACATTTTAGATCTCTTCAAAATCAGAATGTTTCCTCTTCTTGAGAAGTTTATGGGAAATTAATATAGACTTCTTTGTCTGTTTCATAGTCAATTGTAGCAACCAGTCCCCAGTAACAACCTTATAGTTTTGTTTCTTTCTCTTTTCAGAATCCAGGATAGTGAAATTTTGCGTCTCTTAACAAATGTAGTTTCGCATTTAGAACCATAAGAATTCTTGCGCCTTCTTTGCCTCAGGGCTTCAGGTTTTTTGTGTGTATGTGTCATTTTTAGTACAGAAAAAGCTAGATTTTGCCAAAAAAAGGGGCTGTAATTTCAATATATTGCTAAATGGGCATTCTCTTGAATAGGTGTTATTCATATGCAGGTCTTGATATTGGATCGGTTTAGTTATCACCTAACGGTACTGAGGGAGTAAATTTTGGGAATAAAAGTGTGTTGTTAGTCACAGTCTTCTCAGCTAGCTGTATCTGAACTGCTGCCTAACTTGTCCTAGTTTATGTCTGGAAGTACAAACCAGGTAACTCACTATCTAGTGAGCACATTCTTATGGACAGCCCTAAGCAGACCTTTCGTAATTTTCTCTTATGATGATGTGTTGATTTAAAAGGAAGATTCATATCCAATAGACCAAAAACATTTCAGGCTCCTGAAGACATCAAATGGGAATCTTAGTACCAATAGCACATGCACACATGCTCATAGCACATGCTCACAGGTCAATGTGCATATTGGCAGCATCTGTTTGATTCAAATGTAGTAACTATGATCCACACTGATAAATATGTACAATTTGTTTTGTCTGTAGGTTTGGTGCCCCAAAATAGTCTTGGTGTTCTATGTAATGTTGAATCTGACATTATTGAAGTGCATTGCTTTTCTAAGCTGGAAGAATGTGTCTTTTTATATGCCAAGTTATTTTAGTGTGATGCAGGACAAAAAAACCAGTTTTACTGGCCTTCTTTGAGGATGCTGATATAATTTTTCATTATCCTTCTGTTTATTTTTATTACTGAGTAAGTTTGTAGATGGAAATTGGGTAATTTAAATAAGAATTCAAAATTAGGTTATTGTTTGGTAAAATCAAGAAATGTTTGCTCGATGTTGTTACAAATCATGCCTTGATCTTCATGGCCTACTTGACATTTCCTGACACCTCCCCAAGGAAGAAAAAGAGAAAGAGTGTGAAGTACTAGAGCCAAACTTGAATTCTTGTCTGTCATCTCTTTGCCAAGTCCTGAGAAACAGCTTTCTTTTACCCAACTCATTAATCCCTTGTCTAAAGATTTTATGCTGTTGTATTAACCACATCCTCTCTGCTTAAATAGCATTTCTTAAACCAATGGTGGTAACTAAAGTATTGTTATTCGCATTTTAATATAACTTCCTGAAGGGGTTAGAAATGGTGATAGTTTGTATAGAGACATAATCAAGTAGCTATGCGCTGAGAAAATCTGATGCATTTCTCAGGAATTATTCTGCAATAAACAGAGCAACACAAGAGAGAAGGGTCAGTCTGTTGATGACCTCTTCTGGATGGCAGCAACATTTGAGGGTTTAGGTAGAGCTGATGTTTAATTCCTCATAATGTCCAGAGCTCAAAGCTACTTCTTGCACCTCTTTGTTGAATGGTTGATCCAGGAGACAAGGGGCTGCTGTGGATGGGGAGAAGCCCTCCCAAATCCATTATCTGTTTTAATGTGCATGCAGAGCACACAGTTCATGTGGCCTGCAGACGAAAGCTCTCAAACCAAGAAGTTAGAGAATTCAGCTAGAGAGGTTGCTCCCTGCTCCAAGGACTATTAAGATACTTTTCTAATGACTTTTTAATTAAGCAGTAAGTTCCCAAAAATTTCCTAAGGATGTGGAAGACACCTATCTCTTAATGGGCATAAAAAAAAGCCATTTATGGCTTTTCTTGGCTGCTGAGACTTTTCTCTCTTTGGTCCAACTGTCTCCTATATACTGAAGGAGAATAAAGTAACTGTCTGTTACTGGTTTTGAATTTGTCATGGAATCAACTCAGTGTGCAAGCAAACAGCATAACAAAAGAAGTTTTAAATCTTCAGTAGGGAAATGTACCTGTTAAAGTACTCTTATAATTAGATATTGTTATAGTTACATGAAACAGTTTTACAAAAAGTGAATTTTCAAATTTTAATTTTATTCACTTTAGGTGGTATTACCGTTCTGAATACCAGTTTCACAAACGGAATCTAGAGAAAAAAAGTTGTCAATTGAATCCAGATTTCACAATTGTTCAACTTGTTTCATAATACAAGTTTCTTTATTAATTATTATTCTTTATTAAAACTTTTGTCATTGAAAAGTAATTATATGTAATTGCAAATGAAAGAGAGATAGATAGATAGATAGATAGATAGACAGACAGATAGATAGATAGACAGACGATACCCCTTCATAAATAAATTTTTATATCCTAAAGTAGATAATAGTTTATTTCAACAAGTAAAAGGAATGTATCATGGAATGAAATGTTAATAAATGTTTTCTTATCAACTGTGTTCTGTTAAGTAACTGTAGCTGCTATAGCATTTGCTTATAGGTATTCTAAAGACACATGTTGCTTCTGACTAAGTGGAGTCCATGAACTGTTAAGGATAGATTAATCTTCAGCTCCAACAAAATGTTATGAATTTCTGTCTTAGCTCTAAGTCACATCTTTGGAAAGCTGAAAAATCTCCTTTAAGATTGGAAGTAGAAGTAGTAGATCAAGGTGGGTGGGTGAGCATGATTCATTAAAAATACATACATTTTGAGATTGTTGAAATAATCTTTGGGGTTTTTTTGTCAGGCAGGAAAAAACATCTGGTTTAGATCTAGGAATGGTAAAAATTTGCCACTAGAGTATATGAGCATCAGCCTAATTAACTCAGAGAGTTTTATTTTCTTTGTGAAAGAAACAGCCATAATTGATGTGGTGGCTGAGACATGTAATTCAGCATGTACTTGTTGTTTGATATAAGTGTTTGCTTGACATTCTGGAAAAGACCAAAAACAGAGAAAAGAAATTTCAGTTTGAGGAGTTAGCATCTTCAACTTTATAGAAATAGTCTTTCAAGAAGAGGCGTGCTGCTTTGGTTTAGCTACTAGTCACTTTGCATCTTAGTTTCAAGTAGATCTGAATTTCTCTTTAGAGCTTGTATTCTCTATTTGAAAGATTTTTTAATGAGTCTGACTGGAGCTGGATTTAAATTCCAATTTGAGGCGTGAAACAGCTGCTGAGGGATGGTACACAAATTGCCCTATTTCCTAAACTAAAATACCTTTTTGATTCATAGGAAATCCTGCTAGTGGAAATGTTATTTGTAGCAATTTATAATCTGTTGTACTTTATGGAGCGATGGATATTTTCTGTACTATAGACAGGTATTCAACTCTTTGCATGGTAGGTACTGGAAGAAAGTTTTGCTAATTCAACTGCAAACTGACTATATCCTTGATACTTTTGAGACATTATAACACATTGGAATTAAATCTGCAGGGGACAACAGTGTTCTAAAGAATATTGTATGTTTACAAAATGTTCCTCTGGAAAACAGTAAAGAGAGGATGGAGATGGTGATTCTCCTGATTTCCATTGACAGATGCATCCCAAAATTGTTCTATTTGAAAATGGAAACTATTTTTTAAAAATTTGATTTTATTCTTTTTTAGAGAGGGAATAGGTTCTGCAATCATTCTTGGGCTGCACATGATATTAATTCATATATTCTTTTTGTCCTCCCAGACACATGGCTTTGAAGAAAGGTCTTTATTTTTTAATAACTAGTATCTAGACCAATGCTTTTTTTATTCAAAAGGTTCTTCAAGTCAATAGTTCAAATTTCTTTGTGGAATTCACAGCCCATAAATATTCCCTTCATAAAATGAATACATATTAAATTTTGACATACAACCATGAGAAAGTCCTCTAGTTGAAGAGGTACAACTGAATTTCTCTTGGAATAACAACTAGGGCATTTAGAAGCTTGCTAATAAATTTAGAAGGTATGCAAATACATTGTGGTTAAAATTGCTCATTTCAGATTCTTAATACTAGATAAATGAGTTGAATTATTCTCCCTGGATGGAAGTCTGGGGATGTGTAATAGACCATCAGACCTCCTTTGTTGACAAGCATTCTCAAAAATGTATCTCATTTCAGTGTTGATTTAAAATAAGTTCCAATACTATAAGGAAGAACATCAATATTTACTTGAAATAGAATAGGAATGAGGGAATAAGAAGGAGTCAGAGCCAAAGATAAAGAACATTAATCTAAAATATTATGTGTGTTTTTTTTTTATTGACTACCTTTCAAAATTGCTGTCATCGCATCCAAGAATTGAAAAACAAAACCAAACCAGATTGCAGAAATACTTGGGGTCTTACCCAGATAAGTATAATTTAATATAGAATTTTTTTTTTCATTTTTCTTCTACTGCTTCCAAAGTTCTCTTCTGAGAGTTGAACCCTTCCTGTTTCCTAAGTTAAGCAACTATTCTGGTTTTGAAAACTTTAATACACTAAGCACTGTATGGTATAACTTCTTGTATATAATTTAAAATTTTTTAGTTTTTCAGTCTTGTAACTATAAAAAACAGCTAGGTTGTTTAAGAACTCCAGTTAGGACAGGTTCACTTCTTGGTGGTTTGTGTATATTTTCTGTAGGTGACAGAAACAAACTAGTGTTTATTTTTGTTCCAGCTTTTCAGTGATACTAATACCATTTTTTATAGTACCAAGTTTGTCACATGGGTTATGGTCTCTTCAGCTAATTTAATTTACTGAAATTTCATTAGATATCAATGAGCCATGATTTATGAGTTTTCTGGGTCACTTGCATATTTTTTTATCCTGCAAGTATCAGACAATGGAGTAAGGAAAACTAAGATACCTGAGTAAGGGAAAGCTTCAGCTTTTCTGTTTCCTGCAAGTGATGGTACAGAGGGTAACCAACATTTATTTTAGTCTTTTTGGTGTTTAAAAATAAATCTCCATATCAACAGGGCAGAACAATTTGCAACATTCCTCAGGGAAATGCAACAAAATTATTTTTTCTATTTCCAGCTACAGTATTTCACAGAAGGTTTTGTTCTGCAGTTACATAATTGTCTTTCATCTAACAAATGTGCTTTATATCACTATTTCTCTTACTATCCACCCTTGCCTTGTTACTGTCACATGATAATGACCTGTAATAGTAAGGCAATCACAATGGTTTATTGTTTAAATCCTTCATAAGCTTATCACATTTCATTGTCTGTTATGCCCACAAAAGAGAACTTTCAGATTTTTAACCTCCATTTTTCTCTGATACGTCTAGAAAATTCACATCTATATATTTTATTACACCATTAAAATATATTAAAAGTAGATAAAAAGAATGATTTAACTATCATACTGACCAGGTTGTTCAAATAGTGGTTTAGTTTCAAATGGAGAGACAAATATATAAAACAGCTTTGAAAATAAAAAGTTTTTTTTTCCATGTCTGGATCATTGTAGAAGTACTGTGCTTGCCCATAGTATATTTTTTATTTTTAAAGAAGGGTTGAAGCTCAATCTTTCACTTGTCCTTTAGACTGGAGCATGATTAAAAATGTGTTCTTGTATTTCAAGTATAAGTACATATCTCAGAAACCTGAAGGTAAAAGATAAGTTACAGAGAATGGTTGTATTATCT
The DNA here is from genome assembly GCA_013397955.1 of Grantiella picta. Taxonomy (NCBI): domain Eukaryota; kingdom Metazoa; phylum Chordata; class Aves; order Passeriformes; family Meliphagidae; genus Grantiella; species Grantiella picta. The sequence goes on along the minus strand of VZRM01002768.1, from coordinate 1,797,857 downwards.
TATCTTCTAAATATACCCTTGCTTTAAACCAAATTGTACCCCACCCCCGCGTGGGAAAACAGATAATAACCAAAGCTTTAAGTATCCACATTCTATGATGATTCAACTAATTTTAAAGTTATTTTTAGAAAGGGCAGAGAAGAGTAGGATTTAAATCCCATCACATTCTGTGTGCCATATGTATCTTTTCTGATGTTATACAGATTGCTAAATCCTACGTCCTGGGCTTTCCTTTTGTAGGCTGAACCAGCTGCTGCATTAGCTGTTCCTGTGGTATTTTCTCTGTGTTGAGCGCTCTTAAGCCCTTATGCAACCTAATACTTTCTGTTCATTGGAATAATTTTCTGCTGTTATCCAAATGCACATTCTGCTTTGTGGTACAGCTTTTTCCAGTTCCTGCGGTGGAGGAAAGCAAATATTGATGATACATTCTTTCACAGTGGCTGAATGTTTATCAATCATCTTGCATGTTTTTTGATTTTTTACTATCACACATTCTGTAAATTAATTTTATATTTGGTATTTCAGTTTATAATTCTGAAAGACCTCTGCTTTGAAGATGACCCTAATGCCCTATTTTTTGTTTCTATGGTGTTTAATACAAATGTTATATGATTAATATAAATACTGTTTATATGCACATATGGATATTATTTACAAGATATTTAACATTAACAGCTTTTTTTCTTTTAATTTCAGCTGTCTTAATCCTGTCTGAATGCTTTTATTTTCCACTGGGAAAAATAATTGGTATAAAACAAATATATGCAAAACCAGTCTATAATGGATAAAATTAAAGTAGTTACTGAATATAATTTTCCAAAGTCTATGTCAAATTAGACCCCTTGAAAATATACAAAATTTATATTTGTTTCAGCTACACTTTAAAACCAAGTTTCCATCTATTAAACCCCCTGATTATTATGCTGCCAGATAGTTAAACTTATCAGAGTCTGTTTTCACATATTACAATATACAGGGTGGTGTATTTCTTGCATAGGTGGTATCTTACTCAAGTTCAGTTACAAGCATCTCCTGAAGTTCCAAATGTTGTGTTGACTGCCCCTTTCCTCTTCACCACATCCTTCAATCTGCCTAAGGCATCTTACTGTTCTGAAGAATGTTTTGTGGGAATTTTGAAAAACAGGCCCATATTTAAATCGACAGTTTATAATTTAAAGTAGATTTTGCTGTTTCTTGAGGTTTTTCTTGGTATATTTGAGATTTTCAGATCTGTAAAGCCACCTTGTTGAGCTCAGAAAGTGCAGGAATGTTTGTAAAGTCTTAAATATAGGCATACAGCTGGCCTGAGGAGATGTTTGAGATTATTGTGAGTTTCTTTGGCTTGCAACTCATATAGTTTAGAAGACAGCATTGATTTTTTTACCAACATTAAGGAAAGATGATACTATAGGCTTCTATTCTGAAAACCATTGGTTTGGATTCTGACTTCTGGTGCTGGTTCAGTTGCTTTCTGGAGATCAACCCACTCTCCAAGGTACTATGGCAAGAGTTAAGAATGAAAGTGTTCCCTCTTGAAAAAGAATGAGTAGAGATTTTTTTCCCTTCTTTGAAATAAGTGAAATGAATTTACTTCTATGCTGCCTCATGCTGATTTGTTAAAGATGTGTTTACTTGAAGAAAGCAGCAATATTTTGTAAATATAACAGCTCATATAAATCTTCATTCTTCTCAATAGCAAGAATTTACTAAAGCTTCCTTGAGTGGTTTTATTTCTGTCAGGAAACTCAGGAAATTACAGGTTTATTAGTTTGTTGCATCTGCTGTTTCTTTTGTAGGTTCATTTTCTGTTCTGCTTTGGAGGTGTTACCAAAGATGTTATAATGATTTCAACCACACTCTTGCAGTGTTTATCATTACTGTCTATGATTTATACCATTTACACCTTAAACCTTATTCTTCACTTTTAGAAATCATCGTTTCATTTTGTCCCATTATAATTTGGTTCATTACAGACTTTCTTGCCTCCAAGCATGTTCTCTAAAACACCATCTCAGGTTCTGCATGCCGTTCTTCATAGTCTCCTACACATTGCATAGCAATATTTCAACAAGATTTTTTCTCTTTATTCGCAGTGGTTTTATTTCTAATGTTCAGTTGCTGGTTTTGCAAGTCTCTTTAAAAGTATTGAAGTACAAGCTAAAAACACACATTATTTACTTATTCTGGCCAATGTCATTATTTTTTACTACTCCTGTATGTAGCTGGCCATCCTTAAATAAAGGCTGTCATGTGTCTGGATCTATCCCAGTATGTCTTGCTTACGGTCAGGATGCAAAGATGCCTTTAGTTTGAATTTGTAAATGGCTGTTAGGCTCAGACTTGACATTTGTCATGAAACTGGAACTTTCCCTGTGACCATGGCAATTAAGTTACATCCATTAAGATGCTCAGGGCTCGCTTTCCTTCTTAGATATTTACAGGCAGAAGTGGACAGTTCGTTTGATTGTAAATTAAATATTCACTTGAAAGATTATGAATGGTCAGAAAACCTGCATGCCCTAGACCAATGTTCCAGACCTATTTCTTTCCTTACTTTTCTCCCTATTTTGCTTTACAAGTGATGTGTGAAAATGGCCGAACAGACAACACTTGAGGTTGTGCTTTTTACAAATTCTTGAGGAAATCTGCAGTCTTTGGTGGACGATAATGTTGCACACAGTGTAGTAGAACTGGAAACACCGGAGCAAAACACCTGGCTTTGGAAGGCACTTTTTTGAAAGCACTGGAATCACTGGCTATGATTTTCCCCTGTAAGAAAGCCTGCCAAAGCCAGGTTGCATGCTAGTGTAGTTTAAGGACATTGATATCTACATACCCTTCCCATATACCATAGGCTGGTGAACAAAACCACCAAGTCAATCTGTGCCTGCCTCAAAACTGTAGAATAAAACCAGATCCTTGCCCTAGGTTGGCTTCCTGGGTCATCCTTGCAAAATCATTCATAGACAGTAGGAATTTAAAGTAGAGAAGATAGGTTATAGAAGTCAGATGTAGAGGAGTTTATAGAGGCAGAAGTAGATCTCAGATAACATTCTATTCCTTTTTGTTGATTTTGCATAAGACCCACATTGCTCCTGAGAAGAGCAGGGTTTCTTCATGATAATTTGTGGGATCTCAGACACTGTTTCTTCACTTGAAGCTCAGTCAGTTATGACTTTCAGCATTTCTGAGTGCTGATCCTCTTGGACAACAAATGAAAAAGGAATGTTTTGGGAGATGCTGAAAGAGAGCAAAAGGAAACGTGAGGAATGGAGAATGCATGTCAAGATAAGAAGTAAGAATAAGAGCAATGACAGCTGTCTTGGGGTAGGCATTAGTGCAGCAGTTCTCAAAGTAAGAATATTTTACTTTTTCCTGGGGTACTGTGCTGCTGTAACCATAATCTCCAGGTCATAGAATTGAATATTAAAAAATATAAGTTTTCCCTCTGTAATAACGGAGTCACAAAAACAAAATATTTGTGTTTGATCATATTCTTCTGTCTAAAGCTGTATTTCTGCATTGAATGTGTATGTAGGCATAGGGGATGGAGGCCTGCTGTCATGTTTTTTTTCCTCTCTTGGGGAAGGTGACAGCAAGTGATTCAGTCTGTAAACGCCAGACCCAGCACAGTGGTAGGAGGAAATATTAGTTTGTAGAAGAAGCACATGCTGACTGTTTACCTGATTTTTGTCTCATGCAGGAAAACGATGACAAGCCAAATACAATGTATCATGAATCATACTGGATCTGTTATCTGCCAGTTGAACAAGTGATACAGAGTTGTACTGACTGATCTATAACGCAATGCCTGTTCATTTAAATCTGTAAAAATGATCTCATCACTTCTTCTTAGTACATTTTTCTGACTTCTGTGCTCAAAAGAAAATCATTCATCTCTCACTCAGTAACTAACACAGTGTCATGGTTTAACCCCAGCCAGCCTCCAAGTTCCACGCAGCTCCTCACTCACTCCACCATCAGTGGGACTGGGGAGAGCATCAGAAGAAAACTTGTGGGTTGAGACCATAAGGTTTATGGTCAAGGTTTAATAGGAAAAGCAATAGCCACACACACAAGCAAAGCAAAACAAGGAATTAATTCACTGCTTCCCATGGGCAGGGGGGTGTTCAGCTATCTCCAGGAGAGCAGGGCCTCATCACACGTAATGGTTACTTGGGCGGACAAATGGCACCACTCCAAATGTTCTCCCCGTCTTCCCCCACTTTATATACTGTGCATGATGTCACATGGTCTGGAATATCCCTGTACTCAGTTTGGGTCACCTGTCCTGGCTGTGTCTCCTCCCAACCTCCCAAGCACTCCCAACTTCCTCTCCAGTGTGGCAGTACAAAAAGCAGAAAAGGCCTTGTCTCCGTGTCAGCTCTGCTCAGCAGTAGCAAAAATATCTCTATATTATCAACCCTGGGCTCAGCACAAACCCAAAACACAGCCCCATGACAGCCACTGTGAAGACAATTAATTCTACCTCAGCCAAAACAAGCACACATAGGCACTGAAATTGTGGAACATGTCTCAGATCATATATTGACCTTGAAACTTACTGTAATTATAGTCAGGATTTTTCATCCAGTAGTCATCAGTGGAAACACTGCTTGTTACATTTCCACCTAAGCTGGTTATTGCTTAATTGTGGGGCAAAAGTGATTGTTGGCAACAATTTAATTAGTTTTTGAATATTAGACTGTTTTAGGTTGTTTGGGAAAAAAACCCATCAAATTAGATATTTTAATATCAAAAATGTTAATAAAATTGTAATTTAATGAAAGCTTTTTTCTAAAAAATGGTCAAGGATGTTTATATCAAGAAAGGAGAAAAATGTAAACAGGTCTATGAAGTGATGATATTAAAACCTGAGTGGCTAGTTAGATTTTAACATGCACACATGATTTGACATGATCAAAATCTTGTTATACAATGAGCTAAGCATTTATGGTTTATCTATCTAGTTTTCTCTGTTTAATAGAAATATATAATATTATCTAATATTATATCTTACACATAAACTTCCTATTAACTTCCCCTGTTACTTGGTGTATGCCCTCCCCTCTGGGCTGCAGAACAGGCCTTCCCAAATGTTCCTCTTGCAATTATTACCAACTCAAAAGAGAGCTCTTTTAAGACTTCATGAGTTAGGGCTTATCTCTGTGTGTGTTTGCAGTGTTGGATCTTTAATACTTTCTATTGCTGGGACATGGAAGATTGCATAATGCTACAGCTACCTAAAATATTTATCAGCATGAGAATGTGATCCTTTGTGTTCAGAACAAATGTACTTTGATATTTTTAAATTATTTAAAGACTTTGCAGGAGTGAATCATAAATCTTATCATATATTCTGACACTGGTTTTCAATGCATAACTGTCTTTCCTTGGAAATCACATTAGGAATAGAAGTGAAGAGCGAATGCTAAAAGCTATGATTTTCCAGAGGTCAAAACTGGGATAAATAAGAAGAAGGGGTGCAGCCTCATTCATTGCTATGTTCACCTAGACTCTTTTAAGACCTGCATATATTCATATATACATGCTTTATTAAATGAATGTGACACATCTTTTACCCCCATAATTTTTAACACAAAGAATATTGAAACAAACTGGGGAAATTATGGACTTCATTGCTTTTTAAACTGCTTTAAATATAGTAAAGTGTAGTAGAATCCAGTAGACTGAAGTCAGTAACCCTTGAAATTAATATGCATTTATTAAACCAGACTTTAAAACCTTGTTTTCTAGTGACTACTGCAGTGAACGCCATTCTGCACTAATAACTTTTTTCTTTATTTTTTTAAAATATTGTATCGCATGAAAACAGACTTTAAAATTTTCTAAGTTCTTTTCACTGTAGTATAATCAATTTAGGAAACTTCAGTCAAAATAATCCCACATTCTGAGGCTTCATTGAAAACATCCAGCACAGGACAAAGATTTTTCCACTGAATGACACCAAGTAGGTAGAATTGCTAATGTGATTTTTAGTAACTCATTTTCCTCTTGCCTTTTCAGACTATGGCACTATTAAGAAAGTACTTGCCCCAATGAACCAGACTTCAAGCAGCTGCCTGCTTGAGGAAATTGAACTCCTGCCGAAAAGTCAGCGAGAGCCCATCAGGAGCCTTCAGATCTTGCACAGCCAGAGTGTCCTTTTTGTGGGCCTTCAGGAACATGTGATTAAGGTGCCCCTGAAGAGATGTCTCTTTTACAAAACATACAGGTATGAGGAATCAGCTAGCTTTATTTGATTGCAAAAAAATACATGCAGGGGGTTGCAGAAAAATGGGAAGGATAAATGGCTGCAAGTAGGAATCCAAATTAATTGTCTCTCTCAGCAATGATTTCCTGTGTACATCGTTTATCGGAAGTGTCTCTGTCTACTTGTACTAACTCGTTAGGACTAGATGAGGCACTTGAGGAATTATATTCATATCGAAGTCTCATTATGCAGGTTCTGAATTGTGAAGTGAAACAGTAAGAAATGCTTTATATAGAAAACAGGTACCTGGTAAAGTGCAATACAGCTGCTGGTTTAATATATTTAAAGCTTTAGACTTGGACAAATCTAATGGGTGTTTTGTTTGTTGTTTTAAAGCTGTATTATAACCAAGTAAACAATATCTCTGTGGATTCAGAAAGAAAATTGGGTTGGATGAACCGAGAATTTAGAGTACTTGGAAAAGTGGCTATTGAAAGGTAGTGTTGGATCAGCCAACTGCAATGAATGTAAATATGTTACTAGGTAAAAGGACTATGCAGCTGACAGTTGTTCAATCAAAGAAAGAGGATAACTTACAAATTATCACTTGGTTGTAGACGGTATTATGATAGTTAAGGAATTTAAAGTTCAGCACACAACCTTTTCAATAGGCTATCTGAAAACACATCTGAGTTGAAAAACATGCTATTACAGATTGTTAACTTAATCTAGTTAGCTGTATCTTCCTTTTGATATGCTCGGTCCCGGTAATTCAGTATAATTGTTTTGTGTTACGTCAGGTAGACACTGAACCAGTGTTGTGAGGTTGTGAGAACTGTGACAGAGGCATGTCGTTTGTTTTCCAGCTTGTTTTAGCTTCACCTTGTTTAACATACATTCCTTTCAAAGGCTGGCCTGTCAAAGGAGGGAGAAAGGCTGCCCGTTGCCTTTCTTGGCTGCTACACTCAGGCTCACAGAGATATTATATCTCTTAAAAGGTAATATGACCATTTGGAGGTACAAACATTTCTGGCTGTAAGAGGACCATGCCGTTGGTCACAGCAGCGAAGTGACCACAGGACATAGATGTAGTAGAGCTGTGGCTTGGTGGCAGTGGAAGGAGATTTCCAAGAGACCTGGCTCACCATGAGGATTTGTACCATGCAGGAAGCCAGTGAAAGGCTACTGGGCTGAGAATAGGACCGAAGGAAAAACTGGGCCCTAGACAAGTGGGCCAGGGAAGGGAAGAATTCTACTTTTTGCAGTTTTTTACCAGCCCTTTTTTTGTTTATGCTGTCTCATGTAGCATATTTTGACATTTTCTTTTGAAACAGAAGAACACTTGAAGCCCAACTGGAAGTCCTGCAAAGCTTATTTTAGGGGAAAGTTATTTCTGGGCAAGTCTCTGCTTCATGTTTTTTGTTAGTTTAGTAGCCTACATAGGACCAAGTTTCAGTTTCCTTGGAAGTTTCAGCTTTCCTTGGTTCAGTGAGTTGAAAAAGAATGTGTGGGGGCGAGTATTTACACCAAGTCTGCAGTCCACTTTGGACATTTCAAGGCTGGAACCTTGCTATGATTTTAGTGAGGTGTGAATGCACAAGGTCCCTGGTACCTCTGCTTTTATCAGGACAATTCCCAAGGCATGGCAGTGTTATTCCAGCTGCAGGGGTCAAATATGCTTCTGCCCCTGCAGGGTAGGACTGCTTCAAGTCCCAGACCACATGCATGGCTGCAGGCTATTCATTCCTCTCCCTGTTTGAGCAGTGGGCTCTAATTGTCTAATGTGAAGAATTTATTTTAGAATGAAAAAGAACAAAACAAAACAAAACAAAGTGGTACCATTCCCATCTTACTGAGTGGAACAGTAGTTAAATGCCTCAAATCCTACTCAAACAAAAATTTATTCCTCTGCCCAGAGATATATGAAGTCTCATCTTCCAGTAGAATTACTTATTTAAAAGGAGATAAAATGATTCCTTGTGGGGTTTTTCAATCATATATTTTGTAGTTGAATGACTTCTCTTGTAGTAATTAAATATTCATTGCACCAAAAGACTCTTCATCCTTGCTTTCTTCTTGGTTAAAGAGTTCACCAGCAATTCTAGCTCTGTTTTGTGAAATATGAGAGGATTGACAGATGTGATCCAGACGAACAAAGAAATCTCCCTGTCATCTATCATTAGGGACCTAGATATTTGGAGAATACAGATGCAATCTTTCTCTCACCTACAATTTACTTTTGGTTTGACTAGTTTTTTTCGTGGCTTGTACTGGATTTTGTTTCTGCATGTGGCAAGAGTATGAGTACATTACTTGGGACTATAGATTTCTCCAGGCATTGAAACATCTTAAACTTGTTCACTGTGTTGCTGGGTGCTTTAATACTCACATTCTTCTATTATGTTGCTAAATATTACTTGTATACTATACCAATGGACAAACAGAGTAATGGATAAACCTCACCTAAGGTAGTGCCTTGGAGCATTGTATGGGTTTTTTCTGGATTATTTCAATTTTATTTATTCACATTTATCGTACCTAGGGACGCGTAACTGTGCCAAAGCTATATTCTGAAATTCTGTCAGTGATAGCTAGGGTCTCTTCCCGGGGTCAAGGATGTGTACTCTTCAGTATCCACTTCACATAATTATTGAGGAATAGGGCATGCTTGTGTACGAATAACAGCCTTAAAAAAGCCAAAAGGCTGAAGACATGCTAACTCACCTGCTCTATCTTTTTGTATAAGTGGCACAGTGCTCAGTTGCCTAATCTTATCTGATCTCTTTGTTTAGGTTTGTTGCTGAGTTTTCAGACAATGCAACTTCAGTCCCTCTGTTGAGCAGACTCTTTCATGAACTAATATCTCAACATCAAGATAATTTTCTTGAGATTGTCTATTTTTTTTTCATTATTCCTTAATTCATCTTCCCACAGTAGCCCCAAAGCACAAGGTTATTGCTTTTATTTGTAGTTTATTAGGTCTTCTTAATTATCACTCTAATATGCTCTGCATGTCATAAGTCTGTTCCTCTAGTATTTTTGAGAGGTGGAGTAACCCTGTGACATACTGCTGCCTCTGATAGGCATTCCCTGTGCTTCAGAAGCTCTGCTTGTGACTCTACTCCCATAAACACCGTTAACAAAGGCCCTTGAAAATACATTTGGGGGGTTAATTTTTTTTTTTTTTTTAAAGTTTATGGTGTTTTAGGTGAACTTGGCTGCACTTTATTACTGTGACAGCAGACCTTGCCACAGGCAAAACCTGTTATCACACCCATAGTTTGGGTTGCTCAGCACTTTCCATTATACCATGATGTTTCCATCATTCATGAGTTGCCCATGCCAGTTATTTGGATTGCCAGTTTCCATCGGGGCTGCTGGAGGCCATCTCATACAGACTTCTGCCAAAGTCTGAATAGTTTTGAACATCCTGTCATAATCATGCTGTCTTCAGGAGTCAGGGAAAAGTAATTAGGGACATGTCAGTCCTTTGGAGAATCAGTTCTCAAAAAAACTCTGCCAATTTCAAGTAGCAGAAAGCAGCAGAGCAGCTACCTAAGTTCAGTTCTCCTTTGGGAAAATACTTAAGGTTTGACCCAGTTATTATCACCTGGGTATTGCAATTTACACATGTTTATCAAACTTTTACAGAAGCCCAGAACATTATTCACTGGAGCTATTTTCACTATGAATTCTCCATCTCTTTGTACTTCTTCAGAGTTGAGTAGGCCAAGCATGAAGCACAGCTGACTTTTATATATCTGCTAATTAACTGTAATGTGAGATAAACAGAATAATTATCAAGAGAAGATAACTATTAAACTCTCTAAAATTTCAGTGTCTGCCTTTTACTTTGAAGGCTCTATGCATCTGTAATAAGAAAGAAGATCTGTAGTACAGAGGTAGAGACTCTGTCCCCCCAAACGAAGAAGTGGTCGTCTTTCTTTTATTGGCAGCAACTTTGTACTGGAGTTTTCAGTGCATTAGTTCTGAAAGGACAATGAAAGGTTGTATCAGCTCAACGTTCTTTAAAATCTTACCAAGCAAGGGTCAAGGATTGGTATTTCTGATGGAAGGTAGGTTTCACACACTTGAAAGGCTTGAAAACTAATCTTACAATGGCGTTATGTCTAAGTAAATAAATACTGCCATCTGCTAAAAGCTGTACAAATAGTCACTTCTCTGACATAAAAATAATACCCCAACTTTAGGAAATTTCTGAGCATTATTTTTTTACAATATATGCCTAAGATACTACTGGGTCACAAGGTTCTCTTGCTAAGTAATGTTATCATATCTTTTCTACTGTAACTAATTTTTTTGTGCTTTGCACTTTATTCTTATTTTGGTGTCTTTGTGAGCCATGAGTTAAGCAATCTCTGCACACACAAAAGAAAACTGTAGCAGCACAGTGCTAAAAAGGGTACTGAATTAACTAACAGAGGCAAATTATATACTTTATTTCATTCCTAGAACTCCAGCAAGATTCCTGGATTAAGTATTTCAACCACTTCTGTATTCCTTTATTTTGCCCTAGCTGTAGGTTTTGCAACCTCAGAAGTACTCTCACACTCAATAGGAACCTGTTTTCCTGAAAATAAACATTCTGTAAAAATTAAATAGTAAAATAATTATTCCTGTATACTGATACCATACAAGTTAATAACAAATATGTGGTCTAAACCATTGCTAGGTGCTCATGTGTCCAGAAGAGCTTGCCAACAAATGGAATTGAAATTGCTGTTTGGAAATAATCATTCCAAAGTAGTTATTTTTGGATATTCAGGTGGATTTCCTGATTTCAAAATATGCAGGCTTTATTCCAGTTTAAATATGAGAAATCTGTTGCTGCATTATAATGTCAGAACCACATGAGGACTGATCTGAATTAGTGATTCCAGAGTAATATTCCAGAATCAGAGTTCTCATAAATTTCCTAGACAGGGATAAACCATACTCCTGTCTGCAAGACTAGATTATAAGCAGATATTAAAAATGTCAATGCTTTTTTTGGGTATTAGATACACTGAAAAATCATCTTCAGTTGGTGTCAACTTATGAGAACAATATTAAAGTCAGAAGAACTATGAAATAAGCACAGTTGTAAGTTTTTCACACTCAGGAGTATTAGTCCTGTACTGCAGAGGGAATCAATTCAAGCTCTATAGCACTGAGCTTGACCCTTTCTGCCTCTGTGAAGATAAAAGCTTTTGCAGGAAGTGTCTGTCTAACTGTCCTGCAAAATGCATCAGAGACAAACTGTTTATTTACATTTTGCTGCCCCTGAAATATTTAGTGACAACTCCTCAAAGTGTGATCTATGTATGTATGTATGTATTGTATTGTATTATAAGCAGATATTTTTGTCAAACGAGAATTTTACAGTCTGTTCCCAATTTAATTCTTGAAGTAGACATAGGAAGGAAATAAAAATGTCTTATTCTTTTAGTTTGCAAAAACCAGATGGACCCCACTACATATTTGCAATTCAGATTTTATTAGTAGAATATTATTTTGAACAAAAAAGTGACCTAAGAATGAAAAATTTAAAGTAGGCATGTGGTTTTCATATATGATGTTGTAATTAATTTCATTGCGTTAAAAAATATCAGAAGATTCAAGAATTCTAAGTTCAGTGTGTTCACTCCTAGTAACTGTAGGTGCTTACAGGCAAGTTCAAGAAGTAGGGGGTGGATGAGTGGACAGTGAGGTGGATTAGGAAATGGCTGAATGCCAGCTCTCGGGGGGTTGTGATCCGTGTCACAGTCTAGTTGGAGGCTTGTCACCAGAGGTGTCACCTAAGGGTCAATACTGCGCCCAGTATTGTTTAACCTGTTCATCAATGACTTGGCTGAAGGAGCAGATGTCTCCTCAGCAAGTTCCCTGATGACACAAAGCTGCAAGGAGTGGCCAATACCCCAGAGGGCTGTGCAGCCCTTCAGAGGGACCTCGACAGGGTGGAGAGATGGGTGGAGAGGAACCTCCTGAAATTCAACAAAGGCAAGCGCAGGGTCCTGCACCTGGGGAGAAATAACCCCAGGCACCAGCACGGACTGATCTGCTGGAGTGCAGCTCTGTGGAGGACCTGGGGGTTCCGGTGGACAAGTTATCCATGAGCTAGTTGTGTGCTCTGGGGGCCAAGATGGCCAATTGAATCCTGGGGTGCTTTAGGAAGAGCACTGCCAGCAGGTTAAGGGAGGTGATCCTGCCCCTCTACTCTGGGGAGGCCACATCTGGAGTGCTTTGTGCGGTTCTGGACTTCTCAGTCCAGAACATCAGAGATATGAAGCTCCTGGAGCAGGTCCACGGGATGGCAAGAAAGATGAGAAGGGACTGGAGCCTCTCTGGACGTGAGACTGAGGGAGCTGGACTTGTTCAGCATTGAGAGGAGAACACTGAGAGGAGATTTATCAATCTATATAAATATCTGCAGGGAACATGTCAAGAGGATGGAGTGCATGCTCTGAAAGTTGTCTTTCACATTTGATCCATATAGAGTTACTTGGAAGCACCAACATTCAGCAAATAGTGTGTTATAAACAACTATTATACATAAATTTCTGATTCTGGATTTGATGGAAGGGTATGTGGGTTTAAGGCTGGTATTCTCAGTGATGTTGCAAGATTGAATTGTACCTAAATATATTTTGATTGGGTGACAGAAATTCAAGATGGATCAACAGTAATCCACTCAGATTGTCGGAGATGATTAAGCATTTGATTTTTCTTACCAGTAGAGGCAAGGGGTTCTGAATATTTGACATGCATCTTAGTTTGAGCTCCTAGGGCTATATAAGTTGTGTCCCTACCATTTATGTTTTTCTGCATCATTTATCTGTATCTTTAGATCCCTGTTATTCATTGCACACACGTATATATGTATACAGCTACAAAACCAGTAGTAATGACAACACTGAGAAGTACCTTTATACAGAGGTCTAGTATCAGATTCATGTATTCATTCAGAAATAGAACTGTGCATTTCGAGCACAAGACAGGCTTATATCTTCAGTTTTCTGTTCAAATTTGCAGTGATGAATCTGTCTTCTGCAAAATAAGATTGTGACCCTTGTTCAGTTCCAGGTATACAAAGTGTCAGATCACATCTGACAGTAATTGGGACTTTGTAGGCATGGATATTTCAGTGGAAACGATTGAAAGGGTCAGGAGACTCTGTTCTTCTAAATGCTGTGTATAGGTAAAGACAGAAAAATGTTTCTTGAGCAGTCTTAGAAGATCCACCTCTTGCATTTATATATTGTATGAATAAAATTTTACAGCTCAAGAGGATACCTGATTAGCACTTGTAATGTATATTCATGTGGGAATATATTTTCCCCCTCAAAAGGAATTTAAAAATCTCTTTGAAGTCAATGGTATTATGATATAGCTTTTAAACTTAAGGGTCTTTTTTGTTGTTCTTTGGAACACATACCTTTTTTTTACTCTAAAACTATATGGGATTTTTAATATATTTTGCTCTGAATTTTATTCAATTCTGCCTCATTTTCTGATTCAATAGATCACTTCAAATATTACTGAAGTAGAACAATTTTGCTGGCCTACTTGATGATAATTATAAAATAGCTGAAGAATCTATTTGCTGTTACTGACTTGCTTTAGAGTGAGGTGACTTATGGTTCTGTTAGTAGTCAGTCAAAACCCTTCAGCAAAACATTGCTGAAGTGTTGCCCCACTGTCAGTAGGCACACTGAACCAAATGAATGCCTTGTAGGAGACACACTCTGCTACCTATCATTTATGTGTGGTAAAAAATGTGATGTGACAACATAGAGCAAAATTAGAATCCATCAGGAGAAGCTGAAAGCTGTTAAATGTTTTTGCAGAGAGTGCTGACTCAATAGGGTTAGTGGCATCAAGAGTCTTAGAATTAACCAGTTTAATTTTATTCCTGAATTTCCTTCCTGTTCAAAATTGACAGTTTTAGCAGTGCTGGGACAAATCATGTGAAGTCTTAGAGACGTGGGCTGGTGCCTACTGAGACTAACAGACAAAGCATTCTTTCTCTGCTGAAATTGAGATGTAAGGTATACTTCTAGAGACAAGATGACAAAATATATTATCCAGCTCTGCTACTTGCAGTGTGACAGTCTAAAAGGGCCCTGTCAAGTGAAAGACCTAATACCTATTTTAAAAATTTATCTAATTTTTCAACAGCAGCATCTAAATGGCTTTAATTTAGAGATTTGGACGGAAAAGGAGATAAAGATGTATAATAGTATCTGATTTTTGACTTTCCTTACTTGCATAAAATTGACATAAATTTGACAGCCATGTGGTATAGGGGTTTTTTTTTGGTTTTTTTTTTTACGTTGAAGCTGTTCCTCTTACTGCTGTCTCTTGGGAGAGAGAGATTGATTAAAAAAGATAAAACAATATAAAATTTTCCTAAAGACGCATAATTGTGAGTTAAGGATAGTTTCTTTCAATTTCTCATTTCAAATAGAAGTTCAGATATTTTCATACTTACAAGCTTCATTCTTTCTGACTTTTTATCTGTTAACTTATTTTGTTATCTGTTTCTTTGTTTGTTTTATCTAGGTATAGTAGATAAAAATAATTAGCTGCTGTTACTCACACATTAAATCATCCCTCAAAGGAAAGAAAATGGTTTTAAAAGGTGACATAACTAAGCAGTAAGGAACAAAAACTTACCTTCATATTACCACCCTTCTTTTAATTTTAAAGAAGCCGTGTCCACTTTTCAGACATATTGGTGATCTAAAAGAAATAAATAAGAAAACCCTCTGAGATGTAAGACAGGGTGGGAAACAAGAAAGAATTATGTTGCCAATACCTGAGAACAGGGCAGCTCATTAAGCCAGGTCCTGCTCCATTTCATTAATATGTCTGACATGTTGAACTGAAAGAGGTTGTTTATACATAACTACAGTTTTGTAGTACTTTTTTTCTGTCTGAATATAAGATTTAAGAAAGGAAAATTTTTACAATATGAGACTTAGGTCTAGTAATGACTGGAACAATGAATTAGCATGTTAGTTAAAAAAAAAACAAAACAGCAAAACTAGAGTTTCTCCTGTGAGGAATATTTCTCTGACAAAATTTCTTGTTGCTTTGTTTGGAATAGTTCATATGCTTAGAGAATTTCTGTACTGTAGTGTAAAGAAAAAAAAATACTGAAGATTGTGAGTGCCTTTTATTTGGGAGGATTTTATCCTTTTATCATCTGCATGAAGTTAGGTGAGTTATTAACTTCTTAAAATCATAGTTTTTGTAGGCTCAGCGGATCTTCTTAACTCGATTCTGAAAAGATTCACCTCATTTTACCTTGCTGTAGAGCACTCCAAACCTGCTCAGCTACTGAAACGGCCATGTTCAGTGTTCCCAGAGTGATCCAACATGCTTTGTTTGATGCTTTCCTAGCAGTACAAGAACTTTTTTTCTTCCATGAAACTAGGATCTGTTCTGATACCAGAAAATTGTAAGGACAGTCAAAATATGTTTCTAGCACCTTAAAACTTCTGAGTAACTTGTAATGAAAAGTGCAAGCCATTTTGATTTGTCTGAATGGAAGGTAAAGTGAAAATGAAAGCAAAAGAGG
The DNA here is from genome assembly GCA_013397955.1 of Grantiella picta. Lineage (NCBI taxonomy): Eukaryota > Metazoa > Chordata > Aves > Passeriformes > Meliphagidae > Grantiella > Grantiella picta. The sequence continues at coordinate 1,782,057 of VZRM01002768.1, read as the reverse complement.
AAATGGAGTCAAAGAGCAGAGTGGAAGAAGGATCAGCTTACACCCACAAAAGAGGGAGTGTGGTTCTAAGTGAAAGGATATTGACTTAAAAATATTTTTGTTTTCAATAATAAGCTTCTAGACCATAATAACTACATTTAAAAATATGAACACTTTGAAGTTAGAAAAGTGAGCACTTCTGCTTTGAGGCACAAGTTCTCATTTCAATGTTAACACTGCTAACACTGACAGTTGTGCATTAGGACAGCCTCTAATTTGTTTTTGTATTCTTTTTTCATAAAACACATGCTTTATCAGAGATATTCTGAAGGAGAACACTGGACATCATGTCTTGCAAACACTGGAAGATCAAGACACTTGAAACTTTCCATAATTTCCATTAATGCTCCTTCTCACTTTCTAGATAATTAGATGGAACCATGTGTAGCCTGAGTTACAAAAATGCTAAGTGCTCACAGCTGCAAGAGCCATCAGGAGGAACTCTCTTCTGAACAGTGAATTCCATGAAGCAGAAGCTTTATCTTTAAACTGGAAGCCTAATTAGGGATATCCATGAAGTTTTGACTCTTATGCCTCTTACATTGTGCCGATTTTGCAGATGAGAACTGTGCTCCCACATAGTACTCGCAAGCAACGTGTAATGTGGAAGTGAATTCTTGGAAATTTATAAGCACTGAGAATCCTCTGTGATGCTATTAAGGAATTACATTATGGAATTAGTAAGTCTGCTGGTCAGGTGTTAACATGGAAGAACATGAGGAATGCCAGAGATAAATAGAAATATCAATGAAACACATATATTAGTGAGGACAGAATCACAGAATATTTGAGTTTGGCAGGGGTCTCTAATGGTCACCATGTCCAATTCTTACTGGGCCTCCCAGAACCAGTTGTCTAGGGCCATGTCTGGGTGGTTTTTGAGTATCTCCAAGGAAGGAGAGTCCACAAGCTCTCTGGGCTATCTGTGCCAGTGCTCAGTCCCCTTACTGTAACAGTGTGTCCTGAAGTTAAAACCTTCTGTGTTTCAGTTTGTGCCCACTGTCTCTGGTCCTGTCACTGGGCACCACTGAAAAGATCCTGGATCCCCTTCTTTACATGCACCCTCCAGGGTTTTGTACATATTGATGAGATCCTCTCTGAGCCGTGTCTTCACCAGGCTAAACAGTCCCAGCTCTCTCAGCTTCTCTTCCTTGGAGAGATGCTACAGTTACTTAATCATCTTCGTGGCCCTTCTGTCAACAGATGTGATGGGAACAGATAATTAAAGAGAGAATGATGATGCCCAGGGATTTGAGTTGAACAAAAATAACCAGTCTAACAAAATCTAGACAAAATATTTGAATGTATTATTTTTATGTGTAATCTATAGGCATTTTTACAAGTGTTAAACCAATTATATTGTGTTTCACTATAATGGGAGTTCCACGTCCTTTCTTGTGGGTCTTTAGCTATTAAGCTGCAGACATATTGCCTGGACTGTTAGTGCTTGACCTTAGCAAGAGAAAACTGCTATTTAGTAGAGAAATTAACTTCTAGCTTTGTACAGTGGATCTTTCAGATCTGTATGAAACTGGACTACCATCCTTCTCAAATCCCTTTCTTTCTCTCCTCATGTGCCACTAAGAGAGTGTGTTGAGGGCAGGTGTGATATATAAGAGGTGTGATGGCAGCCACCAGTGCCCCTTTGAACTTCCAAAGATTTTATACCACTGCAGAAAATAAATCAGAAGGTTTTCCAAGTAATTTTCAAAGAGCAGGCATTGTCCTCTGATTTCTGACAAAGATGATATTTAGAATTCCAAAACTGATAGAAAAGACTAGGAACTGTAAATCCTGAAATCTTTGCTTGGAGCAGACAATATACACTTTAATGAATTGCTGTAATTCTGTAGTAATTAAATATAATAATCAGCCTTGACAACACAGCATGCATGCAGACAGAAATTCAGCTATGCATCTAAAAGAAATCCTAGGTTTGTGTAGGCATTCAAATTAATTTTTCTTCTGTTTGGTCATTTTGTCTGTGCCATACCACAACATGGATCAATTTCACTATCTGCCTAGGAAATATGAAGAGAAGCTATCTAGTGTTTAGAGATCTTTGGTCAATACAAATGAAAATGAATGTTTGGATTATCTGATTGGTTTTCATCCACAGTGCATGCATTGGATCCCAAGACCCTTACTGTGGCTGGGACATGGTGATGAAGAAGTGCACAACACTGGAAGAAAGTCTGAGCATGAGTCAATGGGAGCAAAGCATTACCGTGTGTCCAGTAAGTCCAAATGAATTCAACTCTTAAAGCCTTTGATTCCATGTGAATTCCATGAAAATTATAGATTTTTCAAACTCAGAAAACTGTATTGAATGCCATTTTCCTTAGGTTTTCCCATCAGATTTTAGCAGAATACCTAGTTTATTTTCTATTTCTTATCCAACTACCTACCAACTCACACTATCTGTGGGAGAAAATTATGTAGAGTAATTTCAAAGGGTCGTTGGTTTTTGCCTGTAGTGTCTGTGTTCCCACCTTGCAAACAAATGTTTTCAAATATTAGAGATACTCAAATATTTTTCTCTGCATTTTTTTCTCCATTATGGCTTTGAAAAAGTTTGATCAACAGTGGTATTATCTTTTCTTTTAGGATCATTTTTGCAAAGTTAAAAAGCCAAAAGACATCCTTAAAAGTCCATGAACTAGATGGGTGAATTCTATGAGATAAGTCTCACCTACATAAATGACAGAGGTGATAATTACAATAAACTTCAGGTTAATATTTACAGTGGAATAACACTTCTCTTAAAAAATTAAAATTTGCATAAATTTAATATAGTATAAAAAAGCAACAACAAAATTGCCTTGTATCTCTCATTTTTAATGTGATTCTGGTGTTGTTTTGATAGTCATTCTTTTCCCTCACTCTCCAAAGCATGCAAAAAGAGAGTTAAGAAGCATCTTTCTTGTGCTAATGAGTTTTGGGGTTATTTTGAGATTCTTGCTCCTTTGTCTCCTTCTGCCCATGAAGAGGGAGCCTTGCCAACTCAACTCTGCTTTCGTTCCTAGTAAGGACTTATTGAACTTGTCCCCAGTCACCAGTGGGTCACGTGCATCTATGAATTTACGCTTCTGAGACATTCGTGTTCTAATCTCCATGTGTTTAACAAGCTCCCTTTAACATCTTGATGACACTTCTCTCTCTTAAGATGGGCTTTGTTTAGTGAGCTAGAGACGTGCAAAATCAGTATAAAGTTCTTCCAGCTTTCACTTGGGCTCTCTTCATGTGTTGCAGCAGTCTCATAGATAGAAACGCTGCACTGATTCTGAATGCCTTGAGAACGTGTTCCTGTGTTCTGACTGTGTTTGACATTAAGTAGCAATTTTTAAACATTTTTTTCAAAATTTTAAAACTTTTAAAAGATGTTTATGTCTTGTCCTGTCCTTTGCATCCATCTTCTCACGTAGAGGACCAACAAAATAGGCTTGTGTTGGATTCATCTGCATTAGCATTTGTGCTGAAATTAGGAGCAGCTTTGGGAAAAATACTGTGATTACTGAAATGCCTTAGTTGATACTTGCATGGGCCGTCAGTCTGCTGTGCTCAGTCTTTGAATTGCAGCACTAACCCTTATTTTCTTTTGTCGATATAGGACACGAGGCCAAGATGGGGTGGGGGAAGGAATAATTTAGAAATAATAATTCCATTCTGTTCCATTCAACTGATAAAACTATTATTTAGTCAATTACATGACATGTGCATAGGATACGGCAGTCTAGTCAAAGTAGGGGAGCACCTAAGGCTTGCTTAGAAATTCATCCATAGCTGTGAGACTTATGCTGCTGATCTGAGATTCAAAGACTTAGTGAACCTCCAAAGAAATTTTGTCCTTGAGCAGATTGAGATTGCATAATATAAGGAAGATTTTAGAATTATCTATCTAAATTGCAAAGTGTGTGTTTACCCCTTTACTGTTTTAAAGCCTTATTCACCAAGTAACACATTATTGAACCGATTGGAAAACTTAATAGAAACTTTCCTTTAAAGTAACACTGTATTCTGCAAACTGCAGTCGATTACAATTTTGCTTAGCGAGGCTTTAAAATATTTGTTTTTATAGCATTTTTATGTGCTGTGCTCACAGGATATATAAGCCAAGATGTAATTAATTAATTTTGTAGGCAACTGAGCTATGTGCATCCTTAACATCTGCATGACACATTCAAGACACTGTTGCAGGCAGGACATAACAGAATATTCAAAACCTATTCTCCCTCTTTTGGTCCCAATTGCTTCCAATATCTTAATTGTTAGTAAAATTACTCTGATCTTTTTAACATTGTAGAATTTTTTTTAGATTAATGAATGACCAGTTTCTTCCAAAATTTTACAGGAGAGAAGTCTGTTTATACAATACTTTAGTCCAGAATAAAAAGTATGACCAATTTCCTTTGAGAAATTATTTCCTACAGAATTATTCTTATGGCTGAACACTTGTAAGCATCATGGTGGAAGAGAGAGGTGAATAGGAGAGATATGAGCGTCTGTGTTACCATCTCTGAAGATCAGTTTTGAAAGATGTGGTTATTTTGGTTATCTGGCTTTGATTTAATTTTCAAATTGATTTTTAGGTTATTGTTTCAGTTGGCATGAGTAGAGCAATAGTACATAAATACAGACAATATTTAATGCTATGGCACATGTACTACTTTGATCTTCTTCCAGCTGGTCATATATCCCTATTATTCAGCCAATACTTTTTTGTGGTAATGAAGGTTCATTGTTTTTTTTTAATATTTTCTAGTGGGACCTCTTGCAATCCAAAACCTAAATATATGCTGACATTATTTAGGGGGTTCTACAAGGAAAGTAAAAATAATTCTAAAAGATGTTTTCCAGGATTTTAGTTTTGGCTGTGTTTTTTTGGGTGTTTTTTGAGTTTTGGTGTTTTTTTGTTTTTTTTTAACAGAAGTATGCAACATGGAATGGCTTTATTTTTACAGTTGTTCTCTGAGGAAGTGTAGTATGGAATTTGAATTCATTAGCAGCTTCGGGAAATACTGTAGACTCACTAAATTCTACAAAAAGTAATCTCAAACCAAATATCTCATGACAGAGTTAAAAACTGAGTCACTGAAGATGTGACCTCTACTCAGAGGGCAGAGACATAAAGCAGGAAGATGAGGTGGGTGCAGAAAGACTTGAGACAAATATGGATATCTGGAAAACATTAGGAGGGACGAAAGGTCTAAAGGTATCTGCTGAAGGGAAAGGGTGACCAAACCAGCGTGGTAGAGAGGGAAAGCAGAGCGCAGCCATGCCAGAATAATACAGCCATATGGTCTGATTGTGATTTAGCCCTTGAGATTTCAGACTGTGAAAGATTGGTGGGCATGGATTCTGCTTAGGGCTACAAAGGCCTCTCATTGGTACATTTTGCTTTCCTGCAGTCGCATGATAAAATGGTTTGCTATCACTTCTGAAAGGGATATATTCACAGAAAGTGCAGGTGAATCATGGAATAGCAGAGACCACAGTGGGATGATCTTTGCAGGACCAAGGAAAAAAAATGAAGAAAGAGAATATGTCATCAATGTGTTTTATAATTGTGGGTGCAACAATAAAGATGTTTTGATGCAGCGCAGAAACTGAAAGCAGTAAAGGCATTTTCACAACTCCGACATTAATTAGATTGGGAGCATAGAATTGTTAGTTTATGGACTATGAATATTTGTTAGACCAGCAGTGTAAGAGAGAATGGGTTTACTTGTCACTCAAAAAGAAGTATTTCTTGTTGTCTTATGAAACCCAACAATGTAAACTACACGAGTGAAGGTTGGTGAATTATTTTCAATAAACAGCTGTGAACAGATTCTGAAATGATTAATTATGATTATGCCAGTTGTAGCTGACATAATACACACATAGATGTTCTTGGACAAGCAATATCTGTGAAAAATAAATGGTGAAAATTCCAATTAGTAGGGAAATTATGGTATCTTTTCCATAGTGGAAAGAATCAGCCAACATCTAGTGTCAGCAGAAACATGGCTAATGTTGTAATTGAATCTCTTGTATCTTCAAAGTCTTTGTGAAATGTACACTTCTCTTACCACTGTTAAAATACTAAAAATAGTAAAGGGAGATATCATTTTAGATCAGGTATGACAATCTACAACTGTAATTCTTGTTTCAATATATAAGCAAATATTAAAGTTTCTTGTTCTTACATATTTGCTGAAAAATGGATGACTACAACTGATCTGAACATATTTAATCTTGCTAAGAGTGAATTTAAATGCTACTTACCCTGCACTTGTTGGTACTGTTATCTTGACTGGAAGTTCAAATGTGGGAAACAAAAGACAAATCCCTTAGCATTTAAGTGAAAAAGTGGCCATCATTTCCATTTAGGATCACGGACGTGTCAGGATTAACACCTTGCTAAAAGAATAATATGAAAGTCTGTCTTTGTAGGGAGCTGAATTCCCCATGTCCTGCCCCATTTTCTTTAGAAATTTCATTAGTCATGGAGGCCTCTGCAGTTTCCATTAGTTCACACTGCTTCAGCTGGACAATGAAGATTTCTTATTAAATGTGTTACAGCTGCTTGATGGAAACATTCGAGTCTAGATGAGTGACCCTTCCAGCCAAAGGTGTTGGAAATTCTGCAAGAGCGAACTGTCTCATTATGTAGGGTTAGGTGCTGCTTTTTGGACATGTTTATAGGATTTACACATATGATTGCGTCTGATGTTTGGAGACTGTCATATTTAAAGCCACATTTCATTCTTATGAAATGTTACTATATGATTTATGCTTCAAAAATTGTTTTTTAAAAAAAGACACATATCATGGAGTATTGATCAATCCAGTTTTGTTACGTTGGACTATTACAGCATCATAGAATCACAAAGTGGTTTCATTGGAAGGAAACTGAAAGATCATCTTATTCTAACCCCCCTGCCAAGGGCAAGGACGCTAGACCATGTTGCTCAAAGCCCAGTCCAACCTGGCCTTGAACACTTCCACAGATGGGGCATCCACAGTTTCTCATGGGAAACCTCTTCCAGTGTCTCACTGTCCTCACAGAGAATTTCTTCTTAATTTCTTTCTCATCCTTTACTGGCTCTTCCTTTTGATCTTGGGTTTTACAGTCAGTATCAAGGTTCCATTTTCAGGGGAAAATTTTAGGGATCGTAGCCATCAGAAGACAATTGAGAAGCAGGCAAGCATGGTTGTGAAAAGCATCAGTTAGCTGTGATTACTGTTGTTGCTATGGTGGTGGCATTCAGTGGCTCAGTTTGGTTGTAAATTGTGGAAATTGTGCAGCTACAGGAATTACAAGGGGAGATTTCTGTCTGGAAGATGTATCTCTCCAGTGGAGGCTTTTCTTGCTGCTGGCTGAAGACTAAATCTTCATGCACTGCAGAATAAAGAGGTTGTGTGGAGGAACTGTCAGGCCTCAGGTAAGCTTTTCTGTCATGTTTGTTTCTAGATGAGGAATCTGACGGTGGATGGACATTTTGGAACATGGTCGCAGTGGAAACCTTGCACCCACACTGACGGTGCCAGTGTTGGCTCCTGCCTCTGCAGGACACGAGTGTGTGACAGTCCTGCTCCCCAGTGTGGAGGATGGCTGTGTGAAGGGCCAACCATGGAGATTGCCAACTGTTCCAGGTATGCAGGACAACTTCAGGTTCTACCATTTGTGGTTTAAAAGTTTTTAACTTAATCAGAATAAAACCTACCCTTTGATATCTCACCTGAATTCTACTGATCCTGTTCTGTGCATGAAAAGGGCAAATGAAACATTAGAAAGTTTCTCTCAGACTTTAGAGGAGAGAGAATGAGTCAGAGTGCAAGTAGTAATTTGAAATGCTGTGTACCAAATTAAGTTGTCCTTAGCTAATTTTAACCAAAGTAGTGAAAGAAGAGAACCATCAGTGTTAGATAATATCCAAAGCATGACACTTTTTCTCAGTTCTGTAAATCATACAACTTTTTTTTTCTCGAAGTCAGAATGGCTTACTGTTTTGGAGGTCTCATATTGCCATTGTAGTCCCCCCTTCTGCCCTGGAAAAATACTTTCTTTGTAACTTTCAGTTGCATCACAATGGTAAGTTCTATCACTAGTCTGTATTTGGCTCTTTAGCCACTCTTTTGTCTTCTTCAGGCGCTTAACCACTCCCAGCAAAAATCAGTAAGAGCAGGTCATTTCAAAGAGCCTCAGAACATTACGTATTTGGAACTGCAGCAGAAGTTCCTGCTTAAAACATTATACACATACATTATACATACCTTAATTTCAAGATGAAACATACACTGGTGCATTCGGCTTATTTTCAGTGATTCCTTCTGCGTTTTGTCTTTTTTTTAACATAAGAATCATATCATGATAGTGAATAAAAATAAATATATTTCTGCACAAGATAACTGCAAGTTCTGTAAGTGAAAATAGTCACTTTTAGAAAAGTTATTAAAAATATAACAATATATTATATAGCATCATGTCAGGAGAGTGATAGAAAAGAGAAACATTCTGTGAGATACTGAACAATCAAACAGGTATCAGGTTTAAAAAGGAATTTGGAATGTGATTTGAGACTGGATTCACATTCTACCTTTGGCATTATTACACTAATGTTTTAACATCTTACTTCTGTTAACACTGCTTTATTAGTAAGGCACTATTTTAACTTTTGCTTTCATAATGAAACATCAAAAGCTCATTATAGTTTAGTTTTATTTTCCTTATTTCTGTTTCTACCAGTACAAAAGCAAGCTAGCCATTTAAAGGTTTTGATTGCAGCTGAAGTGCATAATTTTTCTTTGCCTAGGACATGTTATGAAATTCCTTTTCAGATGTTTGGTCTATAATATTTTTTCTAGGGTATATTGAGGAGGACAGGAGTCCTTTCTAAAAGTTTACAAATGCAATGTACAGTGTGTGAACTCTGGTAGCTTTTTTGTTACATTACAAACAAGGTATTGACATCTTATCAGAATACCCTGTTGAAATTGAGAACTAATGCATTTTGATGCTTACTTTAGTGTCATAGAGTCATTTAGGCTGGAAAAGACCCTTAAGGTCCATTCCAGCCATGAATAAGTACTGCCTAGTCCACCACTAAACCATGTCCCCTAGCACTACATTTGCAAGTCTTTTAATACCTCTAGGGATGGTGACTCCACCACTACCCTGGACAGCTTTCTCCAGTGCTTGACAACCCTTTTGGTGAAGGAATTTCTCCTAATATCCAATCTAAATCTCCCCTGACACAGCGTGAGGCCATTTCCTCTGATTCTGTCACTTGTTAATACCAAGAGATCAACCCCTGGGAGAAGGAACCAATCCCCACCTCATTACAATCTCCTATCAGGTAGTTGTAGAGAGCAATATGGTGTCCTCTGAGCCTCCTTTTCCTCTAGGCTTTAATCGCTTTCCTTTCAGATGAGGTAGCAAAATTTAACATTTTAATCTCCCTGAAAATGATATGTAATTAAAAGTTAGTTTCAGAACATTGATACAGGAGTTTTCATATGTAGTTTACCCAGAACAAAGTGACCAAAAGCAACTAAATAACTTCATAGCTTTGTAATTCTTCTGTAATGAGGTAGTTTTAGCAGTTGCTGATTACAAAGCGTGGAATATGGAATATGAGAGCACCTTTGTTTTGGTTCAGTGTTCTTGAAGAAATGGAACACAATGCAGTATTAATGACTTCTACAGAAATATGAATAGGTCAGATTCCGCTGTCAGTCACACCTAATCAGCCATTCGCTATGTATAACAGATGACAGAGCCTGAGCTTTTTATTCTACCAGAAATGGAGGCTGGACACCATGGACTTCTTGGTCACCTTGTAGTACCACTTGTGGAATAGGCTTTCAAGTTCGTCAGCGTTCCTGCAGCAATCCAACCCCTCGACATGGAGGACGTGTCTGTGTGGGGCAGAATCGTGAGGAGAGGTGAGTTATCTTTTTCCTGTTTTTTTTTAATTTCTTCTGTGCCGTTTTATTCTACAGGACAATTTCTCCTTTATTTGCCTTGTTTTACTCTTTCCTTTCACTCCAACTTCACTGCTGTACAGCACAATATTCCCATTAAAAAGGCTGTGGGTTTGCAGCAGATCTTTCATGTTTTGCTTAGCTTCATCCTTCCTGAGCCACCTGAGAGCTCCTGGTAGTGCCAGAGAATTGTGCTGAAGCAATGTGCTGCTGTCCCTTGAGACCCTGAAAATTGATTCTCCTTGAAAATTGATTGCACTGTGTTTGAATTGTAACTCGCCCAGCCTCAAGACCTGCAATTCAGAGCAAAATGTAATAAGGTCACAGCACTATGTTACTGATGCTGTGAGTTCATTTTTTCGGTCATAAATGAATTAAGAATTTCTATAACATGAAAGGAAGTTTCAAGGGCTTTGTTTTCTATTCAGTAAACATAATACACCTTGAACTCAAATATCTTTAGTAAGGTTTCAAGCTTGGTGGTTTTTTTTAAATTTTTTGTTTATATTTTCTAACTCCTGAGCAGATCAAGTTAGCTCAGATTTTGATTTCACCATGTACTGCTTTGGCACCAGACTAAGTATTTTGTCACTAGCTCAGAATGTCAAGTTCAGGCCTTTCATTCTATTTTACATGCACCCTAATTGCATCTCAAATTTACATGGACATTACATGCATCTTTAATTTTTTAATCGGTGTTTGCAGTTTTAACAGGAATTAAATATTTCTTTAAATCAAGCTAGAATATATTCAAATAAGGTGCAACTCTTATATGCATTATGCTGTTTCCAGAGGCATACCAGAAAGCTAGATAGCAGAAGACTAGCATTGGTATGAGAATTTGGAGTTCTGTAGCCATCAATTCCAAGAGATGTATGCAGATACATTTCCTCCCAATATCCACTTAGAGCTTACCTCAGTGTTTCTGCATGGATGATGTAGTATCCTATATTGCTGTTGGATGTAAACTAAATTCAGTAACCTTTATGAAGAGTTTCAGTGAGGCATTTAATTAAACACCAACTCTGGCATTTCTTCAGATTAAGAGATGCATTGAAGCAAGGTTGCATCACACATTTCTGTATTAATGGATCACCTGGGACCTGGTCGTTGCAACTCTTAAATGTAAAGGATCAGTATCACAGAACACGTGAGCATTTCCTGCTCTTTCAGGGCCATGACTATTTACCATTTCATTGCAGAGGAGAGGATTTTGTTATTTTGTAAATTGCTTTCTGAAAATAGGTTGCCCAACCAAAAAGCCATCACCACCAAACATAGATCGTATCTGCTGTTACTTAACTCTGTCCCAGCATGAATAACAGTTATTGATTTTCCTGAGAGGTCAGTCCAGGGCAGGACACTAAATATAGAAAAAAACCAATTTCGTTTAGAGAGACATTTTGGTGATGGACTATGGATGGTAATAGTCATTGTTCATCTTAGTTTAACATGGAACAAAAGTCGGATAAGAAGTTTCACAGAAATAAAGAAAACGGTGAGAAATATTTTCTTAATTATAGGAGCATTAAGACAATGGGTACACTGTAAAAGCAGTTACAACTGGAAAGTGACTTATGATAAGTTGAAATAATAGCAGCCCAGAAGGATTGAATTTTAATATGTAACAGTTCTGAAGGAACAATAAGCTTATGTTGCTTTGCTTTTGTAGCCTGCAGGTAATTTTTCCTTTATCTCTTCATCCAGTTCAGCTGCAATCTGGGATGACTGTGTCTGTGAGTTTACTGCAGGATGCCTTTTTCTCTCAGAGCTCTTCTATCACTGTTTGCTGTCTCCTTGAACCATCCTTCACTCCCAATGGCCCTGCACCTTCCTCTCACTCACTGCTTGCTCACAGCTGACCTTCCTGCCTCTACCCTGGTTTTGTTTGTTATCCATGTTATGTCCTGATACTTCTAATTATTTTTTAAAGTATTTTTAATCTTTTTTCTGGAGGGTGTGGTAAGCTAGGAAATTTTGTCAAATAATTTGTAAAGCAGTTAGAGGAATGAGGCATCAGTTATTTGCCAGGATTTTTGTCAGTGTTAAGCCAAGTACTTGGATAAATCTTTTCAGAGCTGTAAAAAGCAGAGAGTACTGGGACATTTGCCAGGCAGGGCCTATCCCATCACCCACAGCAGGGGAGCAAGGCAAGCTTGGAGATTGTGACCAGAGACAACCAAGAGTCTAGATCTTAGCTGATATCATGGTAATCAGACAGATCTGAAGTCCAGGTAGGAAGCTAAACCACAGGCCAGGGTTAGGATCAGGTTAAATAGAGCTCCTTGGCCCATGGCTGTGGATGGAGGTCCCTGGTGAAGCTGGTTGGGGCTATCAGAGTTTTGAGTGTCCTCCTGGATGTCAGTGTGCAGAGTTTTGAGCTGTGAGGGCAATGGAGTTTTAGCATTCACAGTAGTATTGCTTCACTGTTTCACTCTCACTGGAGTTACATCTGCACCAAATGGAAACAGTTCCTTTGAGCCCATTACATTTAGACAGGCTGAACAAATATTACATATGAGAACTCTCAAGAGTTCTCGTAACTCCTGAGAAACATTTACTGGTTTTGTTTCCAAAGTGCCAATAAGCAACTTCTCAGATTTTCTCATTTAAATCAACTGATGTTTATAAATAGTCTAACAGTTTACTTTTTGAATGACCCAGTTCATATGTAAAATTAATATATGTTTAGTATTTGTAAAAATTTGAATTAGTTGGTATACACATTGTGTGCATTTGTCATTGTAAACATGCGTAGTCTAATCATCCTCGCATGTTCAGGGGTATAAATATAGGATTCAGTTTCCACAGCCAACTACGTGCCAAACTTTGAAACAGCTTTTCAACAAACAGTGATTTCAGTAGAAATCCAGTACATAACTCCATAGAAAACAAACACAGAAAAGCCAGCATCTATCTCAGGTAAATTTACCTGCAGATGTGAATGCATATTCAGCATGAGAGTATTTGTTCATGTGTTAAGAGCTAAATGTTTGTCTAGGCTATGTTTGTTTTACCTCATGAAAGCCACAATCCTATCATGGCTAATGTATCGGGCAGCTCTGTGCTTGCTGGCCATTCCCTTGAAATCAACGGCAATATTTGTCAGTTTAAGGTGTTGAAGATAGGTTAAACTGTTTCATGCTCTGCTGATAAAGGAGGGTGTGGGTAGGGGGAAAGCAATTGAGAGATAGCAAGAAATACTCATATTACAAAGCAAATTCCCTTTGTAGAAGTAGGTCAAAAGTGCAGCTGATGTGCATTTAGACAGAATAGGGAGAGGGAGTAAAAATAACATTGTAACAAAGTTTGCTAATCAGATGATAATTTTGTCATTAAGATCCCAGGTGGAAGAAATACTGATGAATTCCTAGGGGCTTAATATTTCTGATTTTTCCTGTTTAAGAAATACTCACTGAATCTGCTGGAAATTCTCTGGATCTTAGTTTATAAGAGTCTGTAGTATCCTGTCTTGACATTATCACGGAGTGAGAATGTTTGTCCTGTCTGTGGAAGGTGCTGTAGCTATGGCCTCATTAAGTCCACTAGTCCCCCTCCTATCTGTGCAGAAATGAGGGACATTAACATGAGAATTCCTTGCTTTCACTGGTGGCACTTATCTTTTATTACACAGGAAAGACTAGAAAGAAAAAAAAACATGTCCATTAGAAAAGTAAATTGGCTGCAGACAAGGAGTAAATGAAAGCCCTGGATATTTTGGGGTATATGAAATTATTAGAAGCAGCACACATTGTAACATTATTTTGTACACAGTTCTCAGCAAACATTCAGATTTTGGGCTTGTTTCCATGAGAAAGAGGAACTGCTGAGAGTCAAGTGCCTGCTCTGTGTAGCACTGCTCGATTCTGAGCAGTGTGAACAAGCCCAATCCACTTCAGCAGAGCAGACTAAACACCACAGGGCTTTAGGCTTGCTTGTACTCCCATGGATGCCTTGTCTGCTGGGAAGTGTCTGTTCCCATCCTCTTTGCTTTCTTTGCTCCCCCCTCTTCCACAGAAGCCCCTGGGACAACATGCCTCCGCCCCTGCCACCTTCCACAGTCTCTTGGATGGGTATTTCTGTCAATCTAACCCTCTCAATCCAGTAGGACATGTGTGTGTCATGCATCTGCCTTCAGCAAAGGAATCTGGCATTTCCATCAGCCTCAGTATAGTCTGGGCATCCCAGGAAGTCACCAGCTGGTAATCATGACTATCCCCCTCAGAACAGTCTATTGCATAGGAATGGGCAAACAGGGATCAAGGTTAGTTCGTTTTTCTTGAACACATGGTAGTATAATATAGTTCAAAATTAGGAAGTATTTGTTTAAATAACATCTCTCTGTGGAATAAAAAGGGCATATTTGTAACTGTCATGCAGTTAGCCTGTAGTACTCAGTGCTAGAGGGCAACACTGAAATAAATTGACTAAATTGATGTCTTACTAAAGGTTGAGATCTTTATGGAAACAAGAATAGCAATGCCAGTTGTATTGAAATTTTAGGTGTAAAAATCGCTGTAGGCACGAATAGCTGTGGACACAATTGGACAGAGGATATTCACCCTTCCTCCAATATGACAATTCCTTTATTAGGGCATTTGAACTTGGGTTCACTTCAAGGGAAATGCGAAGGGTCACTGTACAAAACCCACATTTCTCTAGGCTGTTCTCCATTCTGACCTCATTGCAGTTATGTTAGGGGAGAGGGCAGTGGTTTCACAGATTCAAGTTTCTTGCATTGCATGTTTTGTTGAATTACTGTAAAACGTTAGCCCTGTGGGTCCTGAGAACAAAATTAAGAGGGGAAGAAAGAGCAAAAGGGAAAAAGGGTTGCTGAGTGACTTGAAATGCAGCCAAGAACAGATATAATGAAACTTGGCTCAAAGCCCCATGCTGTAGCACAGCTCTCAAACATCAATTGCAGGGATGTCTCTAGCTGTGAAAACATACCTGATGTTTTCAGAGGCTGGCTGGCTGGCTGAGATGAAAATAAGATTCCACTTGTATGCTGCATTGGTTTTTTGTTTGTTATCTTTTTTGTCTTGTTTTCCTGAAATGAAAGGAAAAATTGATGATTCTGGTGTTGACTTTTTAAAAAAACCTGTTTCCTAAACTGAAGTAGTTTGCATAGAGATTTTAGGGCTTTTTTTTAGCTGCATCTTTAATTAATGTGGGATAACAGAATTGCCAGCCCTTTGAAGTGCTTACTGTGTCAATTATTAGGTTTCTTTTCTGTCTCCTTCTTAAGTAAGAGAGTGGGAGGTTGGGCGCATAGACAGTGAAAGAGCCACTGCATGGTGGCATGACAGTCCTTGACGTGAGACATTCATACCTAACTTCAGGTGTCCACATGAAGTGTGAGTGTTTATGTGTGAGTCAGGTGTCTGAATTTCCACTGTGTTCTGTAGAAATTTAGTCAATACAGGCTGTGGAGAACAGTAATTTGTTTCCTTCTGCTATATATTCCTTAATTTCTTCAAATAAATCATTCTAGTCTCCCTAGTTTGTATTGACAAAATTTCCATTGGCTGTAATGGCTGCTTTGATGTCTGTGTCCCATATAGCATTTATAGTTAATGGAAATCAATCTGTATATTGAGGGGTGTATTTATATGACCTTTGCTTTAGGGTGACATAAATCATATTTTCAACAGGGATGTTTCTTTCCATGAGCTGTTGCTCAAATTTAGATGGCTACTTCATTTTTAGACAGCGTCACTGTATTTACCTTTATTTTAAAGCAAGATGAGTTCCTTAATTTTATCTTTTGCATGGCTGAATATCAGTAATTCACAACTTCATGGCAGACTTGCTTTAGCCTCTGTGTATGTCCCAAATTTCCACATCGTCATTAAGAACTGAAACTATGCAAAGTGTGTACTAATTTGACTGAATAAATGCTGATGTTACATCTATGTTTTATTGAAGACACAGTCTCAATAAATTATCACAGAGAGAAATTATCACACACATTCACATAAATGACTGCATGTGACAGAGAATGTGTGCAGTTGGAGTTTTAGGGGAAGAATATCCAGGCACAGAACATTCCTATGTATCTTTAATATAATTATTAAATTAATATTTAATACATACATCTTTAATATGTATGTATTATATTACATACATTTAATGAATGTAATACATACATTCCTATGTATCTTTAATCTTCCTAATCATCTTTAGTGATTGGATAATATGAACTGTAATGTGTATACCAAAATCACATGCTGAAGAATTCTGAGACACCAGATTCATAAATATTGAGGGTTTGGGCATTTTTTTCCTCAATTTCGTGAGGAAAGGTCAATACAAGGCATAAATAATTTTCTTAACTATACAGAAGCAGAGCACTAAATGTCACTCCCCTATTAACTCCACTTTGAATCTTTAAATTTTGATGGAGTTGCCCAGACCTAGGGACAAAGT
Source organism: Grantiella picta (assembly GCA_013397955.1). Lineage (NCBI taxonomy): Eukaryota > Metazoa > Chordata > Aves > Passeriformes > Meliphagidae > Grantiella > Grantiella picta. The sequence continues at coordinate 1,765,620 of VZRM01002768.1, read as the reverse complement.
TTGAATTTTAGGCTCCAGCATATGCGATAAATATACTTTTGTATATTAATTACACCACCACCATTTTTTTTGCCCTCCACAGAGTTCCAAATTTTCAAATTCCTTGATAATGAAGAATTAGAGCTTTCAGATATTGGGGCTTTCTGAAATTAAACAAACAAAAAATTTTGTGGTTATTCTTGTTGAAAATGACAACTGTTTTCATACTGTTATTTCTCTTTTTGTAGAAAATGAATAACTGGAGTATTAGAGTCAGTTTTGACCGTAGAAGAGTGCAAAGAGATGGAAACTTGTTAGAAGGGCAAGAAGACATTGGATTTTGGATAAATGGCGTAAAAATTGAGGAAATACTGTAGCAGATTGATTTGTTCATTCAGGACAGTCAGTATTGGAACAAGTCTGTTTTCTGATTCTGTGTCTTTTCTCAAACTAACAGCTTGGTCTCTTAGAAAGCCCTAGTCACACTTTCCTATGCCCCAAATCCTTTAGACCTGTGTAGAGGTTTCTTAAAAACAGCATATGCTATGGCTGAATTACTGTATGACACAATCAAAAAATCAGGAATCTTAGGTTTCTTCAAAAATTGAAAAAACTCCGCTGAAGTTGGGACCTCCCACATCTGAATGTCTTGTTACAATAACAGCTCAATAGTGCTTCCCTCAAGAACCTACTAGGCTTCTGAATCAGTTTGCAGCCTGCTGGGAAAACCTTCAAAGATTATAATAGCTAAAAACACCTTTTAAAAGACAAAGTAATAACGTTATAAAGACATGCAGTTCTGTACGCCTAGAGTCAATGTTTTAGCTTTTATTTTGCCCTTACAAGAAGAAATGCTGTGAAAAGCAAAAAGCAAGTGTAGCTATTAGAAGACGAGAGAGATAGATCCTAATCAATTCTTAGCTGGAGACTGATAAAAGACTGCCTGCATGAATGCTTGCCTTCCGTTTGGTTGACTGCCCAAGAAGGATAGCCACAACTGGGTTTAATAAAGCTGTTTTCAATCTTGCTTACGTGATCGCAGTACAATCACATGGTTGCATTGCACACATTGTATAAAGTCACTAAATAAAGCAAACAAATGCTGCACCCACACAATTGCAACCTAAAAAAACCTCCACTCAAATGTTCAGGCACTCTGTGCAGTGTGACAGCTGTTAATTCAGTGCTTAATGAGAAAGGAGAGGTCCTTTGTATAAAATGTTTCCCTTTCTGGATTGTGCAGATGAGGGAGGGTCTGGGGGAGGTTTGGGTTTGGTCTTGTCTTGATAATAAATAGATCCTTTGCCTCCTTGTTTCTCTTCTCCCAGGTACTGCAATGAGCATTTGTTGTGCCCCCCTCATGTGTTTTGGACAGGCTGGGGGCCGTGGGAGCGCTGCACTGCTCAGTGTGGAGGAGGGATCCAGGCACGGCGCAGGACATGTGAAAATGGTCCTGACTGTCCTGGCTGCAGTGTGGTAAGTAATTGTCAGCTTTCTCTTCAGCTGATATCTATGGCCATGTGCCGTGGATGTCTCTGTGTCATAGAATCATGAAATCATTTAAGTTTGGAAAGACGTCCGAGTTTATCAAGTCCAAACATTAATGCAGCTCTGCCAGGTCCTCTGTTGAACCAAATCCCCAGGTGCCACGTCTACATGTGTTTTAATACCTCTGGGCATGGTGGCTCTACCACTTCTCTGGGCAGTCTGTTCCGGTGCTTGACAACCCTTTCAGTGAAGAATTCTTTTCTATTATCCAATCTAATCCTCCTCTGACAAAACTTGAAGCCATTTCCACCTGTCCAATGACTGATGCTCTATGCCCATAAAGCATCTGTGTATGTCTACAGGCTCTATCCCTAACATGAGTAGTCACCAACTGTTTTTGTCTGTGTTGCTTGTGTGTGCTGGAATCCACACAGTTTATCAATCAGAAATATATATAATTCAGCTTTTTCAAATTATCTTCTAGAATATAAGCTTCCTGAGGCAAGGTTGGTGCCAATGTAGATGTGTCCTTGAAGGTTTATGGTGGTTTTTATTTTTATCACCAGAGTACATAGGAACCCTAGCCATGCACACAGCACTCCAGTGTATCAGGTTCTGTACAGCAGAGAAAAAGCTAAGTTTCACATCTAAATACATAAGGAACCAGTCAGTAAATGCATGGAAGTGCCAGGAAAGGGCTGTGGTAAGATTGGATAGAATTGTGATCTTAGCACAGCAGCTGCCTAACAGCTATCAGGCTTTGAAGCTACAGTGGGATGATTTGAATGAATTCAAGTGCTTCATGGATACCCATTTTTTAAGAGAAGCATATGGGAAAACATGTAAGGGACTTTTTTTATATCTGAGCCAATATAGGTGGTAGGTAAAGAGGTAGAAAAAATTTGATTTTTCTTTTCACAATTAAACCAATTTTTACATGCCCTAATTTCAGAGAGCCTTAATTCTGAGGTTTCTCATAATCTGTGGTCTATTTGTTAGATTGGCAGTAATTCAATACTAAAGAAAGGATAATTTATTACCTTTTTCTAATTTGAAGATTTAATGCATTTTCCCAGGATTTGTTCTCTTTTTAAAATTTTTTCTGGTGATAGAATTTCATTTCTAGTAGATTAAAAACATCCAACAGACTTGTTCTTTTATTTCAGTTGAACTTTAAGAATTAACCTAATAGCTTAGAATTGTATCAAGTTTTCCAAAATATTTGTCTCTCTCTGATGGTACACAGAAAAAGCAGACATATGGACTAGATCTATTGTTAAACCTTCCTGACTAGCACTAAAAAGAGCACAATATGAAGGTTTTCTGTCTCATTTGTCCCTATTTATCCCATAATAATGTCTGTGAAATATAGCAGTGTTTTATTTTGCAGAGAATCTTCCCGTGGTCTTAAATCAAAAATATGTGGCTCTAATTTTCTTGGAAATCTCCATGAGGAAAGTAGGAAAACTTTTGGTGTAAAAATTTCTTATTATTACTGATTTGAGATGAATTTTATTGGGGTCTGTAATTTATTAACAGTGAACACATTCTCTGCTGCATCACAGAATAGTTACCAGTTCAGCTATACAAATGTTCCGGGGGTTTTTATTAATTAGAAAATTATTGCATTGAACATTTCAAGCTTTGGAGGATGTAGTTGTCTTGCTAAAACTTAGGCACCAATGGAAAACCATCCAGTGTAGAAATTCTCTATAAACCCTGGCGTTCTTGCAAGACAAAGAACCGTGGTATAAAGTCTGTGTTCTGTTTAAATTTCACTGAATTTGAACCTTTGAGTTATTGCTCTTGCCTCAGAGGTTTTGCAGCCATAGCAGGGCCTTCTCACTAAGTGTAGCTGGAGAAAAAAGTACTATATTTCTTGTCAGTTTCTTTCATTAATGTAAGAAATTGCAATCAAATATTTTTATGCCTTCTTGATTAAGTATTTATATTAATGAAATCTCATGAATGAGGAGCACAAATATGAAACTTGTTTATTCATCGGATGTTCTTCTGCTTCAACCAAATTTTTGGTTTTGTTGTAGTAGGTATATATCTTTCCAAACAGTTAGAATTATGTATTTTTACTGTAGTGAATAAAGGAGAAGTTAATGTGTCTTTTTACTATTATTTTCCATTCTTTACTGGTTATAGTGACACTCAGTTTACTTTGTGCAACATACTTAGTGAATTTAATTTATTTCAAAAAACTTTTTCTCTGACTATCTCTGAGTACTTGAGAAGCTTAATAATCTTGGGAAGGGTTGCAGTGAAAGTGGTAGTAATCTAACCTGGGGAAAAAGATGTTATGAGGCAAACATTTACCAAGTGAATTAAAGGCACAGCTGGGAGTAGACTCAGGGACTTAAAATGCGTGGTTCTCTCAACCATTAGATGATAGCTTTAAACTATGAAGAGTCTCTCCAGGTTTCTTGTTTACCTTCTTCAGTGAAGAGGAACTCTGAAACTTTCACAACATTTGAACAGCATGAGTTGCAGCTGGGTAGTTCAGTGACTGTGGCCTGTGAAGAGGAGAAGAAAAATATGTAGAGGACTGGAGAACATATTTAAGAAGATAGTAACTATGTTAGGCTTCATTTCATCTTGAAATTAAAAGAAATTTTTGATGCATCAGAGGTGTAGGATGGACTAAATGCTGTCTTGAGACCCCTTTCAACCATGCCGATTCTTTGTATCTAGAGATGTTTTTCAATAGAGAACTGTAGGAGAAAAAAAAAAGCAACTGTTTTTATAAGACTTAAGAAAGGAAGTCTTACAGAGTGCTTGCCAGCAGTATCAGGGCACCAGATTTAATTTCCTAGGAGAACCTGCCTCTTCTGTTTTCCATTCTGCAACCTGGCTGTGAGACTGCAGTATAGCCAATCCTAATCTATTTAGCTGTCCTTATTTTGCAGCTTTTACCATATTAATAGCTATTGTCTGTTTCCACCTGGTGATTTATACCACATAATTTTTAATGAACAGGTTTTCTCCCTTTTAGTTTGATTGTATTGCTCCTAGGCTGCAATATCACAGCAGGCAGCTACTGCCTGTGTTTGGCTTTTTGCATGTTTCTCATCAGCTGGTTTCTTGACTTTATCTATGTTATAGCAGTTATCACCCAAGACACTTGAATATTTTTTTATCAGGACTCAATAGAGTTCCCTACCATTATTTCCAGCTTATTTTATAAAATAATAATGATAAATCTTTTAATGCATATAAATATTCCACAGAGGGAAAACCATGATGATATCTCAAAGATGTGTCTCTTGTTCAAGTGCACTCAATACATGAAAATGGATGGCCAGAGACTTAGGACTGAAGGCATTTTCACTGAATATAGAAAACCATAAATCAATATGACACAGGAGAATTAGACCACAGAGACTCATAAAGGTCAAAAAGATGAAGTTCGAAATCAAAACCTGGAGTCGTAGGGACCTGTTGAAAGCTTTAAGTTAATCAAAGTTAATAAACAGTGCTTAAAATTGTCTAATAAGAGAACCATCACAAGCAAATTTAAGAGCAGCTAAAATCTAGTACTAGAAAGCTTAAGCAGATCACGAAACAGGTATTAATCTCGTGTTGCAGGTGATAGAGGCACTAGAGAAGGAACTGTGGAATTCTCTGGACTGTGCTAATGTGACTCAGAGGACAAACATCTTCAGATTTTACAGCATACTCAGATAAGCTGTATGTTTCCTTCAGGAAATGCTTCTTTTCCCCTGAGAAGCATAATCTCACTTGAATTTGCCTCAGGCCAGTAATAAAAGAATAACTTTTTTTAAGAATTATTACTAAAATGAGGAATTTAGTTTGAGGCCCAAGTTGGGTGACATGCTTTACGTATCTATTTGTCTGTGTTCTCATTTCAGTCATGCTAACATATATATTAATTTTAGGCTTTGTACTGGGAGACTGGTAAAGAATATATACTGTCCACATACCAGAACAATGCATCTTGCTGTGGAATAAAAAAAGAAAAGGAGGAATTTTATTTGTTTCTTAGAAAATAGTAGCTAGTTTTGTATTAATCTTTTTTCAATTGTTAATATTATCGTTTCAACATTCTGGAATGTTCTTAAAACTTTTAAAGAAAATCTGTCTGTATTCTAGAGTTTTTGTAATGACACAGGATGAAAAAAGAAAAAAACCAGATGTTAGAATGATTTTCTTTCATCAGTTTTTTAAAGGGAATTTGAAGATGGACAGTTTACAGAAGTACTCTGTCCATCAGAAAGAGCAGTCTGCCTTATTTTACTTGCCATCTCACAAAAGAAATTTGAAATGTCTAGTGCAAAAAGTGACTAGAAAAAAGATTGTTACTACACTTTTTTATAGCTCTTTATCAAGTTTGCATTTGACTTAAGAAAAATAATCTCTTGCAAAACCAGAAAACAATCTCACAAGCATGATGAGGAAATTGTATACGAAATTGTACTATTTATATGATGTTTGCCTACTTTATGCTAATTTCCTTTTTCAATCCCTTTTTCTGTAATGCAAACTCCATTGGGTAGTAACTGGTTTTTCATGTTTTAAAAGTTTAACAAAGTAGATCCTCTCTTCTTTTGATGCTGCTCATGCTATTGCAATTGTAAGCAATAAGAAGTACCTAAAGAGGGTAAAACCAAAGAAAAATCAAAATCACAAGTAACAGTTTGATAAAACCCCAAAACATAGTGATCAATGGTACATGTCTGCTTAACTTTGTCTGTAAAGTGAGTTACAAGCTTGGCATTCATAGTCAAGGTAAATGTGAAATATGAACAGATTGAACTGATGTGCATGTATATCCAAATATGAGCTGTTTAAGGTGGTATTTGGGCACACATTCAGCAGTCATTTTGCTGTTTCATTTATTTAATTTTGAAAAAGAAGCTAAACTGTATGGTATTTGCTTTCTTGCTTAGAATAGTGCGAAGCATCTCTTTTTTGAGAAATGTAATTTTAAACGTATTTTAAAGCTGTGAAATACATTTTTAGCTTCTGGGACTGTCTCTACTTCCAACTATTCAGTTCAGCCTGTGAAAATTGACACTGACTGCAGTCCTGTTCTGAGATTCCTGTAGCAAGCTCTTTCAGGGACTTCCAGTTTATGTAAAATAACTTCTTTCATGGACCAATGCCATCTGATTTTCTATTTCAAATCCAATTAAAAGGGTTTGCCAAAGTGAGCATTCTCACATTCCACAACTTTGTATTGGACATATGTGTATCTGTCATGCAGATTATGAATCTTTGATTGAGAAATTCAAATCTTATTTAAAAAAACATAGGGAACAAATTTTAGTGTAACTGTGCAGAAGCTTTCTCAGGTCTTTGGGTATAGGCAACAGCCAGTGTGTGCCTCAAGGTCAAGTGACAGCCAAGTGCCTTCATCTCATTAGGGAGTTGTATTGATCAGAGATAGGAGACCTGATTTGCTCCAGCCGGAATTTGCCCCACTGTTTCCTAAAACACCAAGCTCACTGGAGTGTGTCCTGTCTCAGGTACTGCTATTTGTTGCAGTTTTCAGCTGTTCCTGTCCAGTAGATATTCATTATTGATAATCAGATGTAATACTGCACCCCCAGCTCTGTGAGGCTGTGTGTTTGAGTTGTGGTCATTTCTGTCTCTGATAACCGCAGAAAGCTGAAGTGTCTGAAACTTCCTCCATTCTGTGCCCAGCAGGCACAGCCCTGGGCTCAAGGACTCAGCGTTAAGAGATGGGAACTTCTACTTTCCTTTGACTTGATAAGTTTTAAATATGAATGAAAAAGGAGAAATATAGGATGAAAGAATGTAGATGCTGAGGTTTTGTGCTGCACTAATTTTAAACTGAATTAATGAGTGAAACTGAAACTGGAGGATATTTCCTGAGGACTTGTGCTTCATTGAGCCTGAGTTTTTTTCATTGCTGTGGACCTACAGCATTCTGTTATTTCTGGAAAGTAATTAATAATTTTCATTGAAGGCTAAAAACCAGGAAAAAAAGTAGATGGCATTGTTTTAGCTTAGTTTCATCAAATAATAGGGCTTACAGGATCATGTTGTGGTCTGTCAGGTATTTTCATGCTTCTGCTCATATGGTACCAACTCCCCCATTACAACTGTGTTTGACTGGAGGGTGGTCTTAGAAGACAACATGGAATTGCAAGAAGTTGCATGAAAAACAGTGGCCTGATAGAGGAAAAAACCCTGAATTGGTTTCTACACTGAGAGACAGAATTGCAGCTGAGTCCATTGTTTGGCATCAGGTGCTGGTCAATGAGTGTACATATCAGCACACCTGTTGTTTGTGGCTAGACACTTCATCATCATAATTTTAAGCAGTAAGACTGCTAAATCCTATGGGCAGGAGATATGGGAAGAGGGAATGAGAAGGGAGAACTTAAAAAGACTTGAAATAAAAACTTATAGGAAATCAGGCTTCATCAGTTCCAGTGCTTGTGGATCTAGTTTTTTATGTATGGGTTGTGTAGCTTTATTTGATACACATGTACTATATTTGTGAAATCAGAACTGACATAAACAGGGAGAGCTGTTTAAAAAAAAAATAAATAAAAGGGAGAGCTGAGAGCTATTGGAACAACTGTATCAAATGCAGAGTACTTTTTCTTTTTTTCTTTTTTTTCTTTTTTTTAAGTATAGTAAACCTCTTATCCAAATTTAAGGAAAGGAAAAAATTGATACAGGTAGTGACGGACTGCTACACCTGATCTCTGATTTTTAGAGTCTCTTCCATTACAAGGATATGTCTTTGCTGAGTATGCAGAAACCTCAATTTTACTGTAGCCAGTTCAGTAGCAAACTTCATTGAGTAGTTGCAATCAGAATAGGGAAAAAAGGGTGCATTAAGCATAACATTGAAAATTACCTCAGAAGCCTGATAGAGCAGTTACATAAAATTGCTCTGTAGCCATGCTTACTGTTTTAAAGGATGTGGCACGTGGTGGAAGTGAGCTGAGCTCAGGAAGGTGTTCCAAAGAAAGGCAAAAGATTGGGATTCTCGTAAGTCAGAATATGCAGGGTTCTAGTGTATGAAGGACTAATATATAAATTAATGACAGGCTTAGAGAGGGAACACTGGGATTTCTGTGTACTCTGTACTGTAATATACTGAGTTTTAGGGAAATATGAAGCCAGTGAAGGGAATAAATTTCTATCCAGGGCATTGTTAAATGATGTAACTTTTTACAAGAAATTGTTGAGGCTTAAATCTTAAGAACCAATAAAACTCCACGCAAATTGTGCAGAATATCAGGATGAAGTGGAATTATAATAGAAAAAAAAATAGATTTTTTAAACATAGTAAATAAAATTTTAAAGTTTTAAGTATTTTTCCTGAATATTAACACTACAATTTAGAGCTGTGCTTTTGACATTCTGCTTATTTCTGTGCTGCTATTTGACAATAACCAGGGAAGGCACATCTGATCTAGAATGGCATTTCCAATGTTCCTCTTTGTAAGTGAGTGTTGAATGGGTTTGCAACAAATTGTCCCTCTGACTTATTTTGTTTTAGGTTTATTCACCTGTACTTAAAGAGGTGTGGTGCAAACGCAGTAATTGTGTTTACAGATTTTATACTGAAAAGTCTGCTCACATGTAGACCTTAATACAAAGCGGAGTTTTGTTTCAGTATTCTTCAATTTGACCTCAGTAAATTGAGGGACGAATGAAGCCTGAATAAGTAATATTCACTGTTGCCATTTATAGCTTCACTAATGCAGCAACTATTGAGGAGTGTGAGACTGATTTGTTAGCTGAGCTGACTGACAGCAGTCCTTAGCCATCTGAGTGCAATTAAATGGAACTCCATCCAAATTAATTATATTTATGTGCCAGCTTTTATTTTCACTTAGTCTTGAGCATCATAGTAACTCGTAATTTATTAGGCTGTGGTAGGATTTTGTTTTTCATTGACAATAGTGTCAGGCAGCCGTGTTCTTAACACAAGTTATATGAGGTTGGGAAATAATTTAAAAAAACACTTCTGAATATTTATTGATGGAGTTATAAAATTTCCTTATTTTCCCCTCCTTGGTTCACTCCCTTCTCCCTTTCACATTAAGTTGTTGGCTTAGAATACTTCTGCGTTAATACTACAGCCACCAAATAAAAGACAGTAAGTTATTCAAAGCCTCTGACATTCATCTTGAACAAATCTGTTTACAAGCCTTAAAAAAGGTAAACATACATTTTCACTGTGTTTATTTATAAGTTATTTTGTGTCTTCAGGATAATGTGACTCGGCCTGTTGCAGCGTTCTGAAATAATAATATTTAGATCTGAGTACTCCAGTAGATGGAATTGTATTCTTCATGTCTGAGAATATAAACTCATGCAAACACTGAACTCATTTACCTGCATACACTGTGATTTGTCCTTGCAGCTTGAAGGGGAGGATGAAGTGTCACAGTCACCCTATCAAGACCCCTTATGTTACTTGAAAGCAGATCATACTGCATATTTCTTTCTGCTAGAGAAAAGCAGCCCAACATAAAAGTATTAATCCTGCACTTTCCAGAACAGAGTTTTTCTAATTCAACAATACTTGCTATATCATCTGAAACATCAAAAAGCTGAAGTCATAAAAACAGACCTTTCAGTTTATGTTATGAAAATCTCCAACTTTGTTGCTTACAACAATTTCTAGCATGAGAGATCATTGAAACAAATTACTACCTTGTAAAGATGCAGGTGTTAATTTATCTTTCATTTGAAATTCATGATGCCCTTATGCAGACTGGGAGTGGTCCAGAAATAGGTCAGCCCCAAAATGCAGTTCTTGCTTTGCCTTGTCAGAGAGGCTCTAGATGAAGAACAGCAGCTGTAGACTAAAGCTGGTTGGTTTTTTTTTGTTTTTTTTTAGCTATCTGATTCAAGGGAAGGACAGATTCACTTTAAACTCTTTGCTCTTAAAATCAGTCTTCAGAAGGAGCAGTGGAAAAAAACCCACCCACAATAGTAGATTTGACCTGTGGTACTAGAGATCCTTTGCCAACTGCACAGGCTGGATTGCCAGGTGCCAGCTCAGATATGAGACTCAGCCAACAGTCAGCTAGTCTGCGCTCAGCAAGAGACTCTTCTGTGTTATTGCACTATTGCTCAAAAGCAGCCCCATCTTTAGTACCTGGAGATTATTTATGGAGGCAGTGGCAGATTCCAGGATTCTTTATAAAACACCATTTGCTTGTTGGTGTGAGGACATTGTATGTGGCTTTGTCAATGTACTGTTCTGGTAACGTCATACTACAGTGAGGATACCACTTATTAGCAAAACTTTTATATTTCACACCTGAGTTTATTCTGTCCCAATCGCAGTCTGCCTAAACTCTATAAAAAATGTGAGAGTTAGTCAGCAGACTCACGTTTCTTAACGTTGCCTGACTTAGCTAAGTCTTTTCACAGCCTTGGATGACATCAGCCAACAGAAGTCCAGAGAGTATATCTACCAGAGAGGCTGTTACTCTATCTAGATGACCTATAATTCTGCTTTAAGTTGAGATAAAATATGCTCACTATATTTAAAGCATAAGAAGAGGTTCATTCAGAAGTTTCTGAACTTTTCAAGCAGTTGTTCACAAAACTAGAAGTATACTGTATGCTTTTATGTAGGAGCACATAAACCTCTTTGCAAATGCACCAAGCTCCCTATTAAAAAAGAATTAATTTATGTATCCTATCCCATATTGAAGAGTTGATCCAGAATACCAATGCACATATTGAAGCATTTGTGTGAGATAGCTTGGCAGACTGAATATTTGTTAAAGAGTTTTAAAGTACTTAGAAAAAGAAGTAATAGTGCGTATTATTTTCTTCTGAAATGTAGGGCTAAAAGGAATATTAGACATATAGTGAAATCTGTCATCCACAATTTGGTATGAAGTATAAAAATGATCCGTTGTACAGAATGCAAGAAAAAAAGCAACCAGTGGATTATAGGACTTAATCCATCAAAAACCTTGCTGAGAGTCATATGAATGTAATTTTGGAAAAAAAAAAAAGTTAAAAATTGCAGTGTTGGTATCTCTAGCTAGGGAAATGTTTTCATTTCTTTCCTTTGTTTTCAGAATGCCTGGTGTTTTATTTGCTGGTTAGTTTTCTAAGTAAAATAGAAGAAATATAATAATATGAGATGCCCTACCTTTAAAATTAAATCTGGCTTTCCATTATAGTCCCAAGGAAACTAACTAATGTTGCCTTAAACTTCAGAGGAAGAATAATATATATGAACAGAATTTCAGAATTTCCTGTGTAGTGAGAGGCGGGTAGGGTGAAATATGAAGAAGAAAGGAAAATCTAAATAACAAGAGAGTGAGATTTTGCAAAAGTATTTGTCCTTGCTAAAGCCACAGAAGGGCTTTGCCTAATACAGTCAGACAAACAGATATGAAGTTAACTATTAATCTTTTGCCTTTTTTGAGATAGTTACCTTTGATTATTTGGGGGAGATTTACTGATGAGTTTAGTTCTTAGAACTGCATTCTACCTGCAGTACTATCCTGATAAAAACTGTGTGCTTTTTTAACTTTATACTTAACCCTTTCCTTTTTTCCCTCTGCAGCACGCCCTCCACAGTGTTTTCTTGAAAGCAGGTGCCATTTTTGGTACAGTACTTTCCATGCTGTTGAATCAGTTTAACACACAGCTTTGCAGCACAGACCATACTGAACACCATTCATTGTGAAAACCTGACCATTTATTTCTCTCCTCCATTTACCGTCTTTTAAGTGGTTAATTATCTGTGAAAGTGTAATAGATTTCCATTTAGCTTGTGGCTGCAAGTCTCCTAAGAAGGAATAATTCCTTTAAGATACATTGTGAAATGTCTTTTTAAATTCAAAGTAAACTGCATCAGCTTACCACTTGTATCCATGGTTGTTCAGAGATTCTGATAGGTTATTAGCTTCGTTCTAGATCATATTTGTTCATGTTCCACTAATTTCATGCTTTATTATGATTTCCCCTATTTGCCCAAATCAGATATCATGCTCATTTTTCTTAGTTCCCCTGAACTTCCTGAAGTATTTTTTAGAAATGATGTCACATTTACCATCTTCCAGGCCTTGGATAGGAAGGTAAATTTAAGGAAGAAATTGTGTGTCACTAATATGTTTTCTTATTTTTGCTTCTGTAGTTACATTCTCTGGTGACATTTTTTGCTCATTTTATCTATTTGTGCCATCATGTCTTCAACTAACACAGCCTGCTGTGGCCTTGCTGTTTCTAAATAGTCTTTGTATACCTTCACAATACACTGGGCCTATAGACTCTGTAGCAATCTTTCTGTCCCTAATGTCCTTGAAGCAGGACTGAGTTTTAGCCTTTAGACCTTACAGAGTACCTTCTTGAGTTCTTTTCAGGCCTCTCTTACTGTGTTTTTGCATTTAATATGCTTGATTCATTATAATTTCTGTTAATTTTTTGCTTGTGCCCCACTTTTTAGCTTTTTGCAGAGTTGTCATCTCCCTGCTGTTTAGTTCTGATGATTTCTTTTTGCCTTTGCTCAGATTTCTTGATTGGCAGCAAGTATTTGCTCTCTTCATCTACTGCACTGCCCCTGGTGAGCTTCCCTCCTGTAGTGCTCTGCTGGGTCATGTCCCTCTGCAGGTCCCTCGTCTGTGGTTGTACTGAACCCAGCTTTTTTCTTTGCTTATTTGTACTGTAGAGGAGGAGTCAGAGATTAGCCCCCTAATACTTTTCTCTTGAGCAGAGTCACCTCTCAAGGGAGCAAAATTCAGCAAAGAAAATTATTTCCTATGCCTTTCTGAAAACAAGAAAAGAAAAAAAAAGCAGTTGGCCAAAATACACGTGTCTATGCCATTTTATTCATATTTCTTAACCTTGGGTAGATAAACCGGTAACCTAGTTTGCTTCCTCAAGGATAAAAGCTGAGTTCCTGCAGGGGACTTTTCACAACTGCTGAAGAGTTATATTACATTTAAAACTCCCCAAATACCCCTTCCCCCACACTTGCGCCATGATAGCCCCACAGTTCCACCCTAAAGGTGGTCAAGAAAGAGGACTCAGAATCCCTGATTCTTGAAAATTATAGAAAAAATACAGCACTTGTTTTCTGTAGCTCTTCAAAATCATGTTATACTTTGTATGAAGTCACAAACTGACACGCAAAGTGTTCACTGCTAAAATAAGGCCTTACCCAAAAGGTATTGAAATCAATTTAATCTTCCTCTGATTTCTGGGACAACTCAACTGAGTCAGCCTCAGATTTTTGGTCATTCTGACTGCTTTTTAAAATAGGTAAGTACTTGCTCATAAGTGGATTCCCGGCAGTTAAAGAATTGTTTAACATTGCCATCAGGGAGATTTATTATGCATTAGATGCAAGGGGGTTTGGTTTGTTGGCAGGTTATATGTAATTTTAAGCTTGTTTTTCTCTACTCAGTTCAAAGAGTATATTTTTTTTTCCCGAATCTAGCTTATTACTTTAAAATCATCACTTATCAAATCCAGTAAAAAACCAAGTCCTTTGAAGCTTCAAATTTGACATGTTCTCTTGGGGAAACTACGTTAAAGGCTGTGGGAGTATGAGCAGTCCCTGATGAATTAACTTTCCCACTCTGTAAATGCACAGAACCAAGTACTTGCTCATTGGAATAAGGAACGTGATTAAGGAAGCAAAAAGCTCCAAACCCTGCAGCTGGAGCACAGATGCCAACAAACATAACTTTGATGCTTCACAGATGATTTTGAACACAAAGCTGTTCCAATTGATTCCTTCCTTGAATTTTCCTTGGAAAAACATTAAGTGCTCTGTGGTTTGTTTGTTGGTGTTCTTAAGTGGTGAAGGGATTATACAAGTTTATAATGAATGGGGTTTTCATAAATGGATGCGTGCTTGTTCAATTCCATTAATTAACATTAACAAACCATATGTCCGTATATTTTTAATTCTGCAGTACAAACACAGTGCAGTTTTCTGTGTGAGTGCTTTTCTAGATATGAGTTTTTCATGGTAAGTGAGGAAGTGATTCAGTTATTCTGTGATAGGAAACTTGAAGGTTTAACTCTAGAGAGTTTATACCATTTCAGAATAACTTTATTTTAACTTCAAAAAAGCAGATAAGCATTAAAATCCACTTCTAACTCTTTGCAATTAATATGTGACATTGGAATCTAACTTTCAGTGTTGAAGTTGCAGAAGGTATATATCCAAATGCATAGGTGTATCTGTGACGTATTTTTTTGTTGTAAATAGGTAGTTTTAAAGGTGTGTAGGCTCTGACATACATGGTAGTTGAGCATATTATAACGTTTTAGTAAGACTCAATAGCACAGCCATACTGGGAGTGTAAAACAGACACCTGTGCTCCGTGGAGCAACTTAATCAGGTTTGTCTGAGTGACTGCCTGAGGTAAATGACACTGAAGGTAAGGGACACCTATTTGAAAATGTTTAAAAGGATTTCTGAGGTCTGACTTGACTGGATCACTATCATTCATGCTGGGATCAGGCTCTTCGTTGGAGAACTCATGCTCATCTACGTTTCCTGAAAACCATTTTGTTGTCAAATGGTCATTTAAGTAAAGAATGACTTTACTTGTTTCAGTCAGTGGTTTAGTTTGCAGTGTTCTCATTACTCATACTTTGAATAATGTCAATCATTGCATGAGCTTGGCTTTGTTTTGTTCATCAGAAGCAGCAAAGCATGAAAGGCTTCTCTGAATTACCACCAATAAAATTTGTATCTCAGTCACTCTAAGTCCTGCACAGTCCCAACTATAATTGAAAACATTGCAGAGCAGGACTTGTGAATCATATGGACGATATTCCAGGTTACACAGACAGATTAGACAAAAGACAGAATTAAAAAACATAAAGGTTTATCTTAAATATCTTGTTTAATAAAAATGCTGTTATTTTCAGATCAGGAACCAAGGAGCAATAACTGTAATGCCTGTTGCATGGAAGAGCATCTTCCTGACTTTCCGAATTATGATGTCTCCATTTTCTTATGCTTACACTGTGTCTAGAACAGATAATGTCCATTTTAAGAATTTAAAGTACTGTGATTAATGCAAAAGTATTGCAAATTTTGAGGAAAGAATTCTCAACACTTTTTTTAAAATTCAGCTCATGTTTTAAATGGCTTCAAAATTACAAATAAATCTTGAAAATATGTAGTGGTGAGGGAGAAACAAATGAAACAGATGTCAGTGTATGATGAATGCAGTTTTACCTATATTAACACATCCTACAGATTCACAGTTCACCACTTGCTTATGTCACAGTAAAGTCCCGAACTAAGAAAACCAGAGCTGAATTCTGCCAGGACGTCTATTATTGTTCTCCTCTTCCCACTACATAAAATTCCTAAATTCTTGGGCAATTTTTTTGGTTGGTAAAAATTATTGCATGCTAGATCTTCATAATGTAGCAAATGGAGTAAATATTCTAGCTCTTTTCAGAAAGAAAAGCAAACAAACAAAGAACAAACAAACAAAAAAAAACACCCACAAAAGAAAACACCACAAAAAAAGGAAAACCATTTTTCACTCACACTGCCTAAGTCTTTGATTTGAAATGTTGGAGAAGAATTTCCCCTCCCACCACTGCTATCTAAGGGCTAATAACTGGCTGCCTGCAGATGAGAGAGTAGCTTTACCTGATGGACGCCTCATGCTCAAAACTTAATTTATGATTTACAGTATTCTCCATGACTTAATGCTGATGAGGATTCCTTTCTGTCACTTTTTTCCAATCCAACATTGAAATAGCATGCGATGAATGAGAAGTCTGGGTTTGATTCTTTTCCTGAAACGGGTATGGAAATGGAAGTATGAGGCTTTGTGGAAAAAATAAAAGCAACAAATAAAGAAAAAAATTTGAATGTCATTCTCTGCTTAACAACAATTCCTAGACTGTTATGAAAGTATCCACTTACTCAAAAACAAATTTTAAACTTTTTCAGTAGTTCTTACTAATTTCCTAGTTCTCCATTCTAAAGAGATTTCCATTTTACACTGCTATTTGCAGCTTCTGTATCAGATGAGTACAATTACTGCATAGTCACGATCAGGCCAGGACATTCATGGGTCTCTTCTGGTTTCACATGATAACAAAGGCATCAGATATAGATAATCTGGATTTTTGTTTTATGTTTTCTCATCTTACTTCATCTCGTAGTTTGGAATTCAGGTGGTAAATAAGTTTAATATACCTTTGTTGATATTGATAAAGTCTTCATCACAATTACAGCTAAGAAACATGATTTGTTTTTTTGTACAGACTTAAAGAGGTGATGAACTTGCAAAATTAAGTATTCCAATGCAGAATCTGATAAAAGCAACAGAATTAAAGTTGCCCATGAAAATTTGAAAATATTCTTAACCGTGCAGTATTTTATGAGAAATTTGTGCAGTCAAGTTAGAGAACAGGTTGCTTAGACACCCACCTATTTACTAACACTTGTAATCCTGTTACAGGCAAAAAAGAATACACCATTTATGAGAAATCAAGAATTTATTCTTAGTCTGATTACAGTTTTACTGTTTCTAAAGTTTGTAATAGCCTTATAAAATAGTTTAAATTACATGCTGGTAACATAAACACACAAACTTTTTAGTCTCCCCCTTTCTCTTGTGTCAGGCTTGCCCTCCCACTGCCCCTCGATGTGGGGGTTGATGGTGTCAGTCTGGGGGTGGGTTTTCAGCACCTGGTCAATTTCCTAAGCCCTTGGCCAGAATTGTGACTTAGATGTTGATGATCTCTTTCTTCTCAATTTAGGACATGGTTGTGACCTTTTTTATGTTTGTTAAGAGGCTTTACAGCTTGCTTATTATTTGTTGATCTGCAAGTCCATATTGCAGCTGAATTTACTGTGTAGTGTATGTTTTACATATGTTGGGTGCTTGTTCTTTGTTCTCTCTGCTAGCCCTAAGGCTTCACAGGAATGACTTGACTTAACCTTGCTCCTGAGGTTGCATTCATTTGATGACCAGTAACTGGCCATCTGAGATGTTTATAGCCCTTGGGCTTCAGCTATTGCTCTCTGCCAGCTCTTTCAAAGCTTTGTCTGTGCTGTGTTGTATTAAGGAGGTCTAATAGGTCATTCTACCCTCAGTAACTACATGTTACAAATGTCCATTAGTTACAAAATGTATATTGGTGTAGACATTACATCACACAATGATACCAGATTGGATGAAAAGTTAAAACAAAGTAGGTAATGGAGATCTGGTAATTAGATAATTGCTATTGCTTGCAAAAACAAATCTTCAGACAAACCAATACAAGGACAGGCAAAGCCCAGCAGGTCCTGTAGCCTATCTTGTTAGCTTATTGCAAAACCTGTGGCACAAACAGTGCTTACTCCGTGTTTCCTGAGCTGCAAAGGCAGGGAGCATGTGAGTGGTTTAGTTCTGATTTGATTTCAGGTGGACCATTCATGCTGGGATGTGAGAGTGACTCCTCAGGTGGTTTATTGGTACTTTCCATACCTATGAAAAGAAAACAAAACACATTGGATTTTCATTTCCAGAATCTCTTAATATTCATATCAACATTTCAGAAATCCCATTTCAGCTAAGGATTGTGACTGCTGTCTCCTTCTGGAATTTATGCAGTAGACTTCACATCCACTGGAATAAATCACGTCATGAACTTATGATTCTTAATGCTAGCTAGTAGCCTTATCCTGTGGGCAAATAAAGATACAGCTGGGGGTTTTTGGTCCTGCTAGGGAGCACTGGACATTCTCATTTAACTGCTGAGTACTAGGAAACTCATATATCACTATCTGTGATGCCAGGCAGGCCTATGTTTGCTTTCACTTTGCCAAAACGATGTTACACTGTACTGATAAAACTACAAAATCTTAGCATTCCGTGTTGCTGTTCTGATCAAAAGCTCCTCTGAGCCAGATCCTTCTGTTTATTACTCAATTAAAGTAGATGTAAAACACACAGCTCTCCTTCTAATCACTTTTCTTAAGCGCCTGTGCCTAAAATGATAATTTTTTAAAAATTAATAATATTCAGTGTATGAAATAGGCACATGGGACCTCGTTAAAAGAGTCTCAAGGAAATCTGAAATTGGCATAATGTAAATCCATGTGAGCCTCTAGCAAGGAATTGCTTTGTTTGTTAGAAATGCAGGCAATCTGTGCACCCATTTGTCCTTCCTGCTATTCTCCTGCTAGAAGAAAGGATCTCTCCTTTTCAGATAAAACACAACTTTAGGGTGTGAGTAATAATCACGTTTAGTACTGTTCTAGCAGGAGATGGAGTTTTTGTATCTCACTCAGTTTTCTCCTGCACTAAGAATTGTTCTCTGAGGCTAAATTGATGGAAGGAGTGATGGGCATGTGAAGTGTTTGAGGATGTTATTCTCATTTGACTGGAAATACTGAATGATTTAAATTTTCTTGAGGGTATTGTCACTGAATCCTATAAAAATCCTATTTGCATTTTCCGTAATATTTCGTGTCTTTGAGACATGTGAGCAGCCATATGATTACAGATCCTGTATTCAAGTTTTAGCTAAAGCTCTTTGGAACATTCACACATACAAAATGAAATGTCTTTTGCCTCTGAGCAGGATAAAATCCTGACACATTGGACTGATTCTTTCCAGAGTCCTTGTTTAAAAACAAAAAATTGCCTTGTTTCATCCACCACACATTCTTTTAAAGGAAACGGATAGTGAACTCTCCATTAAATCAGATACTTCCTTTGTAATCCTGCAGAATGATCACGTTAACTTATTTTTTTTGTGGATTTTAAAAAACATTTCCATAATTTAAGAAATGGTTTGGCTATATCAGCTACAGTTCAAGGAACAAACACCTTCAAAGTCGTGACTTCTCATAGACTTGTCTAAACACAGAGAGACAGAGATGTCATCTTGGCAAAACAGCTACAGAAATATTCTTTTGCGTGTATGAAATGTTAAAGCAAAAAAAAGGCAAAGTAAAAAAACTCTGTTCCAAAATAGCATCTGTTGAAACAGTTTGTCTAAGCAATACTTGATCTTAAGAGTAAGAAAGCTGTGTAATGATGCATGATTTTGTACACCTTAAATAAATCTTTAGTAAATTTACATGTACTGTCCCTCCTTCCTGAAATCCTTTTAGGCATCTCTCTTAAGCCTCTCTCTGGTACAAAAACACCTGGGTTGAATAGCTTAGGTTTCAGATAGTATTGGGATCCATTAAGACAGAGAGGTCATATATCATTCAGTGTCTTCAGAGTGATTGCTTTTATAAACCACGCATTAACTGCACAGCACGTTGTATACCTCATCACTGATACTAAAATATTTACTAAAACATCTATGCCTTGATAAGAAGCCACTGTCTTAAGATGTACTACAGGCTGTGACCAAAACTTAAGTCCCACATAAACACGTTTATGAATTATGGATCTAAAAGTTAAAAGATATATAATTTCTTTGTTCTTTTAAAATAGCAACAGTATAAGTAGGTGAAGCCACATTCAAGCCATCTTTTTAAGGATTTGTGAGAATTTTATCTGCATGAAGGCTATGAAAAATTACATTCTGTCTTCTTCTTTCTTCCCTCTCTCTTGGGATCCCATGGACTGCTTACACCCTTACACTTTCATCCCCAAATTCCTACCAAACACCTGCATTTTCTTATCAATGGAATTTCTTTAGCTATAACTGCTTTTATTTCATGTAGTCACATTAACAACTGCCCGTGGGTATGCAAACAGCTCAATGTCATTATCTTTTATTTGTTATCTTTCTTGCTTTTCTTTTTTTCTTTTTTTTTTCCCTTTAAGGATCTTTTCTTAGGCTTCTTAAGGTAAAATAAAAAACAAAGCAGACTGCTTGTCCTACCTATTCTGGCCCATTTTCTACCTTTACTACTCTTACTGGTGTTGCCTTGTTGTTGAGCATCTAGAAGACTTCTTTTCCCAAGAACTTCTGTATTTTAGTGACAAATTCCTCTGAGTTTCAGAGAAGGCTGTCTGACAGAAGGATGCCTTACCAGCTTGCCCAATGGGAAAAAAAAACAAACAAACCCACAAAATAATCTTTTGCTATAATTGTCCCTTTCCATATGTACAACTTCAGGCTACCTTTGGACCCCTACCATGTCTTGCGCTGAGCCCTTCTGGATGCCAAAGTTGCTCTGTTGCTCCTCTCCTCATCCTGGCAGGCAAGAGAAAATATAATAAGAGGTTCTTGAGTTTAGTTAAGGATGGGGAGAGATCCCTCACCAGGTACCATCATGGGCAAAGCAGACTTGACTGGAGAAATTAGTTCATTTTATTACCAGTCAAATCAGAGTAGGGTAATGAGATTTAAAACCAAATCTTAAAATAACCCTACCCTCACTCCTCCCTTCTTTCCAGGCTAAACTTCATGAGAATGGGGGCTGAAGTCTGTTCATCACACATCATCTTTGCTGCTCCTTCCTCCTCAGGGGTAGAACTCCTCAGAGTCTTCCCCTGCTCCTGCATGGGGTCCCTTCCACATGTTCATCGTTAAGTTCTCCAACCTAGATCCTCGCCACAAGCTGCAGTTCTTCACGAACTACTCCAGCATGGGTCCTTTCCACTGAGCGCTGTCCTTCAGGGATAGACTGCTCCAGCAGTGTAGTTCTCATCAAACTTACCTTCAAAGTTTTATAGGATAGGCCAGAATTCTTTATCAGTGGTCAGACATTTCAAATTTAAAATCACAATGTGAACACAAAATACTTAGAGAGAGCAAATTGCCTTTTTTAGAAAAATAATATCACTAACACTTTTATTTTCCAGCTTTTAATATCATTGTCCTGAAAATGCCAGAGTTGATGGTATGCTTTCTGAGGTGTCAACATGAGGTCTGTGTTATAAAGCCTCTAGTGTAAGTTCAGGGCACCCATCCTGACCTTGAACTAAAATTCTGTCACATGAGTTTGACTTGGATATTTCAGCCATGGTTGTGCAGTTACAGGCAATAAGTCCTCTCCACATTGCTAGGAATGTCAGAAATATGACATCATGCATTTACCCATTCCTCTTTTCCAATAAGTTAACCTGGGTTTATATATTGCTTTGATAAACAAGCACAACATTCCTAAGTACGCAATGGCAGTCTGCAGCCTCAGCACTCTGGAGACATGTCCCACAGTTAAATTTTGTGATCTCTGGCATGTAACTCTCGTAGCTTTTAGCTATTTATGTCCCTTTCCTGGTGTGTTGAAGAGAAAAATTTTAGTAGATGTCATATTCACTGACAAACTGGTTTTTTTCTGCTCAATTTGGTCACTGTAGTGTGAATCAGTCCTTGCTCATCTCCTTTTATTCTTCCTCTTGTAAATGAGTTTATGTGAATGTTATGTCAAGAAATGGGGCAAAGCTGGCATGCAGAAATTTGATTTGCAACATGTCTGAGATGAGCATAGCTGTGTATAAAGAGAAGCTAAGGATCCTGTGTGTACATTAAGTAGTAAAGTCCTTCTTTAAGAGCTCTCATGAGTATTGTGTTAAGAAAATATATTGTTATACTTTCAACTTGTTGAAACTCGTAAAATGGTCCATTTGAACTGTGCTTTGATTCAATTTTATCAGGAAACCATACTCTGTTCCTGGTCAGTTTATTTTCATTACCACAGTATTTTCTTTCCTATGATTTTTTTTTAAAAGTGCATAATCTCCTTCTCCTTTTGTTTTCTTTATTAACCTTCTGGCTTCAACGTCTTTAGCAGTGCCACCTTGCCCCTATACACCGCTTAGCCCTTCTGCTGAGACATCAAACAAGGTGTAAAATGAAAGGGCTTTAATCCTAAGGAATTTCCCCAGAGCAGCAAAGAATAATGTTCAAGAATCCTGAGCTGAAACACACAGGCTATTGTCAATTAAAACCTGATCTGTTTTACGCAAGGTCGTGCCACCTACAGAACAGCTCATGTTTAAGGAGGTGCAAAGGAAGCACATAGTTATTTTTGCTGTATCTTTCTCATGCTGGAAACAGAGCATAATATGAAGTCAGCATATGAGTAGTACTTTTTTTTTCCCCAAAAACATCTGTCTTACCAGGAATTGGCTGGAGATCAAAAAGCGTTTTCTTTGCAAACACAGAGTTTCAAAAATAAAATATAGACAAATTAAATGCTTTGTAAATAAACTTTATATAAACCAAGAGCATTAAAATGTCTAAAAATAAGGTGTTGTATGAGAGACGTTGATTTATAGGGAGTTTTTTAGATTGACACAAATTGAATAGAAAATGTGAAACAGGAGGTTCAGTTCTGATGTGATGCTGAAAAGTGACAGGCACCCTTGGTGGGTGCAGGATGCAGATTTGCCTAAACAGAGACGTGTTGCTTTTGGGAACTGATAGGGCATGTGAACTTCTGGGTGAAAGTTACAGTGAAGATATGTCAGAGGCCGTGGGAGAGACCCACATGCTTTTAGAACAGTTTGGAAGTTAGGTGAGATAATCCACAGCATTTAAAATGGCAACAGAGCCATACATTTGGGAAATTGAATCCTGTGTTAAGGGTAAAAGCTTTGAGAAATTAGTAACCACTCATGAGAATATGACATCCAATTGTATCTTTATAGTTGTGCAGTTTCACTTACTGAGCATGTAAAGCACAAACCTGTGAAAATTTGTAGGTAATTTGAATTTACATTTATTATCACAACTAGGGGCATAGTTTTCAAATACCTGTTTCTCTGTTTCAATCAGTAACTTGTAAAATTTTATGCTATTATTTTGGTTGTGATTTTACTTTTTGTGGGGTTTTCTTTTGCCACATAGCTAGGGTCTCTAATGCATGAGTTTAACTGATGCTTGCTACAGCAATTTAACCAGCTTAGGTGTTCCCCTTTGCTAAAGGTCATGTTTTCCTGTAGCAGAGCTGGCAGAAGCAAATATATTGGGTTTTTGGTTGCAGTGCTTCCTGGTCCAAGTGATTACAAGCTATAACTGAAGATGATTTTGCGTTTATCTAGTTGGCTGTAGCAGCAGTGATTGAGGTGTGGGCACACAGTCACATCTGTCAGCTCAGCTGTAACTTCTGCCCTGGGGAAAGGCAGATGTTTGTGATGTGATAATGTTTTAAATGGTGCGTCAGTGCATTTTTCGTTCAGTTTGCTTCCAAAGGCCCTTGTCAAGGCATGAAGAAGAGGTTTATAAAGCACAATGTATTTTTTTTAACCTAACTTCTCTATCTATTTGCCATAGGTGGTGTCCAGTCTCTCAACGGCTAAAAATAAATAAATAAATAAATAAATTTGCTTTAAAGGAATTTGGGGAATGGGAGTTGTGTTTGTTTTTCTACTTTTAGTCATAGACAGAATAGTGGCCTTTGAGTAATGAAAATACTGATTTTCATATGCACATTACCTTTCCATCCTTGAATTACCTCTGAGTAGATAATTGGAACTTCCTAGTATCTGGCATTTTTGAAGATGACATAAAAACCATCTGGTGCTGGATGGATCTGGCAACTGTATTTTACCATCTTCACTGGGCTTCCAAATCCATACTCAGACCCATTACGAAGTGGCTTCATTTTCAGAAGTGCAGAGCATAGCCTTTCTGCTACCTCATCAGAAAGTGCAGTGATCAAAACCTCTGAACCTGTCTTGTTTTTGTGACTAAATCAATTTCCAATGGGTTTAAATATTTCTACAGTTTAACACATTTCAGCAAGCAGTTCTGCTTTTTACTGCAGCCTCTGGGTTTGGGCTGGCAACTCTGAATTAAAGTTCATGGCTCCTCATCTATTCAGTTTCAACAATTTCCATTGCTTACACATTTGTCATTTAGTAACTGCTCTAACATATAAAGTATTATCTCAGGAGTGGTGACATTACTGGATTTTTCCCCATTGTAATTGGTCTATCATTTAGATCATCCTTTAAAGGAAAGATGCAATAAGAATATTGGGATAATGAGCTTTTTGGAGCAAAACCAGGCTTCAGCTCTTCGCAACATTAGTTTTGTCAAATTTTGCTTCCATTTTTTTATAAAGCACAATTTATCAATCTATAATTAATATGGGAACCCCCCCAAAAAAAAACCAACCAAATGAGCTGCAATTGAGTGCTTGTTGTCTAAATGAGTGTATAAGCAGCTAATACTTTCACACTCTCAGGTCAGTTTTGACTAGTAGCTGCATTTTTTTTCCTCAAATTTTGATCCTAAAATGTGATAGTTCAGCTGAACTTAAAAGATTGTCTCATTGTAGAAAATAAGATCAATGGTGAACTGTAGGCTGATAAAAACATTACTTGTAAAATAAGGCCGCACTGATTGTATAAGAAATGACTGTGGGTAAATTAATAAGAATCTGAAAGTGTGATCTATGGATAGATATAAAATAATAATGACTGTTTTATTTTTTCTGCAATACTTGGTAGCAAGGTTTTCACACAGTTGATCTTCCAGGCTTAAATGTTATGGATGTAAAAGTGTCCTCAGTATGGACATTTCAAGAACTACTTTACTGCTGTGCTTAATTTGAAACTGCTGTGTTAAAGAAAGGAGCCATTTTTCCACATTGACAAATACTATAGCTAGCAATAGGTGAATATAAGCATCAGGTATTTAAGAATCAAACTGTTTCGGCATCACAAAGTAGCCAAGTAACTCTAGTGTTGCCTGTGAAAACAGAAATTCCAGATTTGCTTCCACTTTTGTTGTTTAAAAATTTGTTGTCAGGGATCTCCTTTTACAATAAGAACATAGCTCTCTTTGTCTTTCTAGAAATCTGCATGAAGGAAAACATAAGATTAAGGTAATTTATGAGTGATAACAGATTTGTAGTGATTATGAAGCAGCAGTCTCTAAAACTGAAGAGTTGATAGCCTTTTTATGCCTTTTTGACTATTGGATTATCTCCTAAAATTCTTACTGTCACTTAAAAAATACTTGGATAAACATGATTTGCAACAGTTAAAAAAAATATATTTTAAATTAATAATAAATGTTTCAGCAATTTAGAAGATTTGTGTCAGGAATTATAGGGCCCAAATAAAAAATTATTAAGCTCAGTAAGAGTATTTGAAACTAATTGCAAACAATTGAGTTATTACAGCAAGATAAATCATCTGTTTTCCATCTAACTTAATCCTCCTTCTTTTGCATTTGCATTTGCATTTGTAATGAATAAAGCCACATGCACAGAGTGGTAACTCCTTAAGCTGCAGGAACTCACTTTTTTCCCATTGGTTGATCATACCTCCCACAATGGAATTTTGAACAACCTCCTTTTCCCCACTTTTGGAGTACTGAGTGATCAGGGAAGCTACATCTTTTTTCCTGGTGTTTTCAAATGGCATATGGGAGATTCCTAATTTTAAAGGTAAAATTGAATTCCCTCTCTTTATAATTAAATTTATATATTTATATTTATAAATTTATATATTCATATTAATAAATTTATTTCAAGGCTGCTATTTACATGCAGATTTTAAATGCAGGAAAAATTAATTTTGATTTATTTACAAGTAACACATCATTTACCTGTAATGATATTTATATTTCACCATCTACTTGTCATAATGTTGCTGAGGTTTTGGCCCTGGCTTTCCTCCTGCAGTTGAGGCCCTCAACATGTGCCAATACAGAAATCACTTTTGAGTCAGTTTTGGTAAATCCATGCAGTCATTCATAGGTGGACAATCCTTTCAGCCTTATGGCCTTGATTATTTATGGTAATGTGTGTTCTGTTTTCATCAGGTCAGTAATATCTTAGACTTCCTTTCTGCAGGCGTTGCAGGAGTCCAAATGACAACACTGAGGGCAAAAATAAATTAATCCTTAACCCTTTGACAGGCCCTATTGGTCTTCTCAAATTTTACTGGGTTTGAGTGTTAACATCCCCAGCTTCTCATCCCCCACTTCTGGAGGTTCCCTCCTCACGGTGGAGCTGCTGGAACAACAGGCAGGTTTATCATGTGACAGATTATAACGCTGCATACAAAACCACAGACAAGGTGGGAATTTGGATCAGATTCCTGATCATGAACTTGAGAAAATGACCCCTGGACACCAATCTCCTAAGCAGCAACTTACCTGCAAAACAGTAATTTTCAATAGTAGCAATTTCCTTCAGAAAAGTTTGATGAGTTTGACATAAAATGTAGTTTTCAAGCAAGGAGTTACACAAATAGCTTGTAGAAAAAAAGTGAGAAGAAAGTGGTGGCTTTGTTCACTTCAAAACTGGTGGTTTTATGAAGAGGTGATGAACGTAGGAACTTTCCTTATCGAAGTAAAATTAGTGTTGTGGAATGTAGGAAGGATTTGAGTCCTGAACTGTCCTAATCCACTGACCTGCCTATGGGGCTTTGAACTCCTCCAGGAAAAAGAGATCCAAATGCAGCCTTTAATTCCTTTTAGAACTTCCCTTTACACCAATGGAGATTTTTCCAATTTTTTTCTTTAAAATACACAAGATTGAAACAAAAAGTTGTGCACAGTCATTATTTGCAGCCAAAACCCACATCTGTTTGGTTCAGAAGAAACCTGTTTTTTGGCATGGGAAAAATTATTTTCCTCCCTCTATCCATCAAAATATTTTTAAGAACTCATTCTGGACACAACCTCCCATCCTTACTTTACATCACTGCAGGATTACATCAGCACTGAGCAATAATCCCTGGAGTCCTGGTTCTATTGGAATCAATGTAACTCTTATGGATGCCAACTGAAGCTGAAACTACCTGCAACGTAGGATGTCTTAGTGTCGTTGAAATACAATGGTGATCTCAAAAATNCAACCAAATGAGCTGCAATTGAGTGCTTGTTGTCTAAATGAGTGTATAAGCAGCTAATACTTTCACACTCTCAGGTCAGTTTTGACTAGTAGCTGCATTTTTTTTCCTCAAATTTTGATCCTAAAATGTGATAGTTCAGCTGAACTTAAAAGATTGTCTCATTGTAGAAAATAAGATCAATGGTGAACTGTAGGCTGATAAAAACATTACTTGTAAAATAAGGCCGCACTGATTGTATAAGAAATGACTGTGGGTAAATTAATAAGAATCTGAAAGTGTGATCTATGGATAGATATAAAATAATAATGACTGTTTTATTTTTTCTGCAATACTTGGTAGCAAGGTTTTCACACAGTTGATCTTCCAGGCTTAAATGTTATGGATGTAAAAGTGTCCTCAGTATGGACATTTCAAGAACTACTTTACTGCTGTGCTTAATTTGAAACTGCTGTGTTAAAGAAAGGAGCCATTTTTCCACATTGACAAATACTATAGCTAGCAATAGGTGAATATAAGCATCAGGTATTTAAGAATCAAACTGTTTCGGCATCACAAAGTAGCCAAGTAACTCTAGTGTTGCCTGTGAAAACAGAAATTCCAGATTTGCTTCCACTTTTGTTGTTTAAAAATTTGTTGTCAGGGATCTCCTTTTACAATAAGAACATAGCTCTCTTTGTCTTTCTAGAAATCTGCATGAAGGAAAACATAAGATTAAGGTAATTTATGTGTGATAACAGATTTGTAGTGATTATGAAGCAGCAGTCTCTAAAACTGAAGAGTTGATAGCCTTTTTATGCCTTTTTGACTATTGGATTATCTCCTAAAATTCTTACTGTCACTTAAAAAATACTTGGATAAACATGATTTGCAACAGTTAAAAAAAATATATTTTAAATTAATAATAAATGTTTCAGCAATTTAGAAGATTTGTGTCAGGAATTATAGGGCCCAAATAAAAAATTATTAAGCTCAGTAAGAGTATTTGAAACTAATTGCAAACAATTGAGTTATTACAGCAAGATAAATCATCTGTTTTCCATCTAACTTAATCCTCCTTCTTTTGCATTTGCATTTGCATTTGTAATGAATAAAGCCACATGCACAGAGTGGTAACTCCTTAAGCTGCAGGAACTCACTTTTTTCCCATTGGTTGATCATACCTCCCACAATGGAATTTTGAACAACCTCCTTTTCCCCACTTTTGGAGTACTGAGTGATCAGGGAAGCTACATCTTTTTTCCTGGTGTTTTCAAATGGCATATGGTAGATTCCTAATTTTAAAGGTA